>ML776661.1:760097-790929 GCA_009831015.1 Picea engelmannii
AGAATTAAATTAAAGGTGGGTTTACCCACCCAGAGTGAGAGGTCGGCCCTGCCAGTGAAACCCCTTCACACGTGCCAGTCTTGTATATATAGAGAGGCTAGCGCCTCACTTTAACACACAACTCACTTGCTCATTTTCTTAAGAGGCAAGCTGCAATTACCATTTGGATAGAGGATAAGAAGAGTGGCACATCTCTTGGGGAGGACTATATGTATTGGTTTGAGTTATCTCTTGAACATTGTATTAGCAATTTATGATAAGGAAGTTTTTGCTGGGTTTTCTTTCCCTATAGGGTTTCCCAGGATAAATGTTGTGTCTCTTGTGAATGTGTATTTCTCAGTGATCTTGTTCTTATGTTGCTCTTATCTATTGAAATGCAAAGAACTATAATAATGGCATAAACATTAACACTAAGGCGAAGACAACATTTCATTATCAAGAATTGTTGTTGTTAATGTAATCTAACATTGTTCTACAACATACCATCTCAAAATTTGTGGTCATATGGTTCTGAAGTGGAGGTAACTTGTGAATGTCAAGATTTGTAGTCATACCCAATCTTAAGAATTTCATTTATACATAGTGTTAAGGTGACCTAACACTTGCAATTGAAGTTCATGAATCCAAGTTGTCTATAAAACTTGCATTCAAGATGAAAACCAAAGTAGTTATGTGTGCAAGACCATTAACCAACAATAAAAGAGGCACTTGTGTTTGAAATCCATCCCTTTAGAGGGGAACATGGAACAAATGGCTCCACAAGCTACTAAAGGTGTTTACCTAGTGAGTGGAGGAGGTGCTTCAAAGATCACTTTGAAGTAGGGGTGGAAAAAGGAGGACATAGGCAATGAAATCAAGAAGGTGGAAGACAATGTTGCTAAGAAGTGGGGGATACCATAGATCAAAGGGCACATACCACTTCACCTTGTGACTGGTTAATGCATATAAGCATATCATCATGAGGTTCATTGTAAATCATCATTATTATCAATCGTTTAGTATTCAATATATTCTTTTATACTTGCAAACATATTTTTGCAATCTCATGCTAAACAAGTTTATTTATTCAATTTGGTATCAAAGCCATTGATTTGGCCAAGTGTGGCTTAATTCCACAAACATACCTTGTGTCAAATATCCACATCACATTTTCTTTGCATTTTCTTAGTATCTTTTCAATGCTTTCTTTCATTATTTATGTCTATTTTTTCTTTGAATCCTTGACATCTTTTTCTTCATAATCATGTTGCATCTTTTTTCAACATGATCTTTCTTCACATTTTCTTTGCATTCTCTTAGTACCTTTTCAATGCTTTCTCTTATTATTTATGTCTATTTTTTCTTTGAATCCTAACATTATCTACATGATTCTCTTGATTAAGTTCCTAGGAACACCCTTTAAATCACACACATCAAAGGTCTAAGAAAAGAGTTACACCTCCTGGAAATCATTCTATTGTTTTTGTCTTTGTTTGCCAAAAATTATTGTTTTTATATTTTGCAAATTGTAACATTTTTTTTAATTTTTATTTTGGTTAGAATTTATCTTCATGTTTCTCATAATCATTTTGTTTTGTATTTGCAAATCAAGAGGAGCTGCCTATTGAAGTTGTTGAGAATAATTGAATGAAATGTCTTTATTAATTGTTATGCTTGACGATTTTTAGTAGAATTGGTATAGGATGAGTTCAAAGATTGAACAAGTCTATGATACTTTGGATTCACACTTAGGAGAAGTTTGAAAAGATATGATGATGTTTAAACCTTACATTGAGTCTAGTAAAGAACAAAATGCCATTTCATCTAATATCTCATCAATGATTGGAATATGGAACTTATCCTTGATGGTGATTTTATCAAGTTCTCTATAATATATGCATAACTTCCTTGAGTTGTCCTTCCTTTCCATAATTATTGAGGTTGAGAATGAGCTCCAATGTTATCTTATGATTCCAACATTCAAAAAATCTTAGGGAAGATGATTAATCTCACTCTTTTAAGAGTATGGATATTTTTGTGGTTGAACATTGGAAGACTTTCATAATAAGAACAACAAAAATAAAAGATGTTAGTTGATTCAATTATATGAGTGTTGAAATACAAGTGGATTGTAGGTATCGATGAAACGATGTTCCTGTAGATGAAAAAGAAAAAAATAGTATAGAATTACAAACAAGGGAATAATTAAAAAGAAAATATAGTATGTTTAAAAGGCGAAAAACGTAATACCATAAACATAGTACATAGGTTAAAAAAGAAGCATAGTAGTTCAGTGCAAAAGGGAATCATAGCAATGGTAGTTCAATAAAAAAAACTCACAGGCCATTAAACATAGAGTGCAACATATAAAATATGGATTGTGAAGAAAGTTAGAGTTGGCGAAGGAAAGCCATGATTGTGTGGGAAGAAAAGCTAGCAGTAGCATCATGAAAATCGAAAGTCAAAGCCGAGGAGACAAACACTATCAACTTTTTATCTGTGATATGATATGTATTTGTGTACTTGAATGAGATAATGGTTGGTTTGATTCTCCCATGAACTCCTAAAACTACATAGAAGGGTCATACAGAAATGGGTATCCTAGTGGAAGGATAGATTGATTGCCCATGAAAGACTATCTTGCAACTAGTTCATAAAGGGTTTCCCTTCTTACTCTAACCAAGATAGGGCAATAGAGACCACGTGACACATTCCTTATTTATTGTGCCATTTAGTTGAGTTGATAAGTGTAAGGAGTACAATAACTTTGTAACTATTTCTACATATTAGATTTCAACTCCTTGAATGACATTCTAGTAATTATTAATGTGACATTCTACTAATTATTGATGTGGAATGAATACTCACAAGAGGGATATTTCATTATTAGTGTTGTGTGGCCGTTTATTTTCTATTTTTAATGTATTTTTTTTGCCTTGAATTATGAGTTAGCAAACAATTCGATGACATTGGTTTGGGACTTAGATGAAGAGTTGGGGGAAGAGAATCTCCTCCTAAAGCTTCACCTAAGTAGGAAGGTAAAGGATGAGAGGGTGTCATACAATATGAACTTGCCAAAATAACAAATTCATATGATAAACTACAATTATAAAAATTCTTCTTCTTCTGTTTATCTAGACACAGACTCCCATATGCTTATGAGTTTTCTTTAAGAATTTTTTTATGTTATGGAGATGGATAAGCCTACACAATGGAGATGGATGTACTATCATTTGAATAATAAAAAGAATATTGATTTTGGCCTCACACCTTTCCACCTATTCTTGATTTTCTTGTTCTTTATGATGTCTTTCAATTAGTATCACAGGCTGTATAGTCCCAAGGGCCTCGTAACTCTATAGTTATCATCCATTCATGGGAGAGATGAAACTTTCATAGTGTTTATGATATGAACAAAAATCTGAGTGTGTTGATGTTGAGGAACTATTGGATGGTAATGGGCGCATAAGTGAAAGTAAGAACGAGAAAGATAGTTAAGAAGATACCATATAACCTGCAAACACAAAATCAAAGATAAGTATATTTTCTTGTCAATGTGATTTTGTGCATTGAATAATTTATATTTTATCAAATGAATAAGATAAGATAACGTTGTCATTGAAATGGAATATTCTGCTGTAAAAGAATAAGATAACGTACAAATTAATTCCTAATGTTGTTCAAAGATGATTAAGAATGTACAAATTGAAAGAGGTACATTGCTGGATTTGTTGAAAAGGAGACTGGAGAACACCAATGTTGAATAAAAGAAATCTTTGAAAGTTGTTTGATAGTTGGTTATCCCCCGAACTGGAAAGCATTTGCATGCATCATACTTCCCCAAGGCTTCATCTTTGTCAACGACTGTGGAAGGCTTTCCTCTACCTCGAGAAACCTCAACCTGCACTATTTCCCATGCAAAAGCAGCACTTTTCTGGGCATTAATTCCACGTTCAAAACTCTGAACCGCATTGTTGTCTGCTCTTCTCTGGATATGATATGATTTTCTACGCATAACTCTGCACATACTCCCATGCCAAAGTCATTGTAAACATCCCAGAGTCTGTCTTTCATCATACCATCGACAAGAGATCCATGTCTCAGTCGACACCCCTTTCAAGGGTAAGGGAGGTAATCAATTCATCGCTTCCTAACATTGTTTCTTTAATTCCTGATGCAGACTTTGTTGATCGATCGTATTTGGAAAGGCTGCATTACCTTTCGAGTAAGCTTCAAGGTTGCAGAGATTTCGAGGGCACAAATCATTTGGAATGGACAGTTAGATAACGCGGTGCATTCACAAAGGGGGAGTTAAATTGTTTTTTAAGTCCACATTGTCAACATAAGAATAGAATTTTTCTTTTTTAATATATCCAAAAGCATGCTCCTCGGCAATTTCTATAAGTTTGTGTTGGGCTTACTTAAAACATGATTTTAGGAAATGTTTTATGATTTTTGAAAAAGTATTGTATTTGTAAGGGAACTTCAAACTTAGGAGAGACGTAGTTCCAATGTATTTTTATTATCATGCCAAATTCTTTAGCGGTCTAAATTCTTATTTTCAAATTTGTAACGAGTTATAAGGGGATTGTACTTTAGATTTGGAGTTAGAGTTATGAGGGGGATTGTATTTCTTTAGAGGTCTAAATTCTTACTTGCAAACTTGTAACGAGTTATAAGGGGATTGTACTTTGGAATTGGAGCTAGAGTTATGAGGGGGATTGTATTTTAGAGTTGGCTACTTGCTAACTTGTGAGGAGTTATAAACTATTTTAGTGATTTCTATAAGTTTGTGTTGGGCGTACTTAAAACATGATTTTATGAAATGCTTTATGATTTTTGAAAAAGTATTGTCTTTGTAAGGAACCTTCAAACTTAGGAGAGGCATAGTTCCAATGTAGTTTTATCATCATGTCAAACTCTTTAGAGGTCTAAATTCTTACTTGAAAATTTGTAACGAGTTATAAGGGGGGTTGTACTTTGGATTTGGAGCTAGAGTTATGAGGGAGATTGTATTTTAGAGTTGGCTACTTGCTAACTTGTGAGGAGTTATAAACTATTTTGGAGACTGGTAAGCTATAAGGTTTTTTTTTTTTAAATATTTGTAAAGGAGGTATAAGATGAGATTTTTTGTTTAATGGGTGCATAAGTTGTTTTGAAGGTATACAGAGTTCATGATCCGAAAGGATTCAAGAAATTCAAGAACTTAATAAAAGTAATATTTTTGGCCTTGTGTCCTAGACATGCCTAAAATTGAATAAGGGGGTCTTAGGATTTTGTGCACTATGTGCCATGGTCCTATTGGTGATGTATGATGGTATTGGTGAATATTTTGTTTATATTTTCACCACACATATTCAAACACATGTAGTGAAGGAAATCAATTTAAATAACTCTCATTTAAAGCATTAAGCACCAAAGAAGGCAAGGAACGATATTACAAAGGAAATCCAAAGAATACTTGCACTTGAAGACAAATTTGCTTAGAGTATTATCTAATATTTGGAGTCTAAAGCATCTTTTTGAGTCAAACTTGTTTTCTTTATGATCTTAAAAACCTTAGAAACATAAAGGTGGATTTGCATGAAACTCTCTCTAAAGTATTAAGGTCGAACATTTTTTGCATGTGTGTCGTACTTTGATTATGTATGTGAAATCTTTTGGTTTGGCCTAAAATTAAATAATGGGATCAAATGTGATTAGCAAGGTCTTTTTATGATTGGTCACTATTTGGAATTGTGACATTGTGGTCTTTGATTGCTACATTGTTGTGACACTTAGTAACTTTTGCAACACATTTGAATAAGGATGTCGCGCGTTGAAGACTTGTTCAATCTTCTACGCACTTTAATTAATATGGCACCACGAACAACTATTCAAAGCAATAAAACTTCACTAAGTCATGTGGCTACATGTATGCATATCATGCACAAAAATGTCGAATTTCTTAAAATTCAAAATGGGTTATTAATGGATGGGTTAATCCATCTTCAAAATCAAGATATACTTCAACATGATGCACCTATTTTTGAATCCTTCGTAGGTTCTTTTGGATTAGCACTTGTTGCCAATGAACAAGAAGATCACACACAACATATAGTTAAAGATGACATGGATGAATTGGATAAAGAAACTAAGGACAAATTTGAGGATAAAAAAATTGACACTGTAAAACATTGGGAAGAGTTGTAGTTCAAGAGGAACAAATTTGGCTTAGGATATGAAAAGAATGAGTTCAAATTTTTTCATATACCTGAATATTCCATACTAGTTACATTTGTGAGTGTAGGATTTCTTTGTGATGATTTGCAATAGCATACAGTGGATGATGGTAAGAAGGAACTTGATGTTGATGATGAGGATGGTGATGATGTAGTTGATGATGCTAATGCTAACAATGTAGGTGACGATGAGGATCGTCATAAAAAAAATAACAACATAAGGATGAGGTTGTTGCAGTTGATGATAATAAAGATGATGCACTTGATGTTGCTAAGCTAGATGATGTACCTGAACAGTGCCAACATTGTCATCAAGTTGGTCATATTTCATTTTATTGTTTTGATATTACTCCATGTAATTTATGTGGGAAGACAAATCATCTTTTAAAAAGGTGTCAAAAGTGAACAAAGATTTAGAGAAAATAGATAAATTTTGAATGGTTAAGTACTTGTTGTTGGATTTTGGAAGCCAAGTTGTTGGAGTGGTCTTATTGTCAAGTTCATACATGGGTACATACATTCTTGATTGAATAGGTTTCTGCAACATATGGACATGAATGCTTTCTTTTAGGAATTTATGATTCAGATCATGACTAATGCCCACTTGATGTAGTTTTTTGAGTTGAAGATTAAGTCTTTCGACTCTGTTTAAATACAATTTTGTTACTCTTTTCCATTTTTAGGGGGGTATATTGATGTTTTTGATTCAAAAATCCCAAGACTTCTCAACTTTCAATTGACAAGGGGAAAGATATTGATGATATTTTTCAAACTTCAAGTTTCAAAGTCTACTTTTGATTTTGAGGATTTTGGTTTCTTCAGGATGACAGATTGAGATTTTTACTTTGATTTTCTTAGGATTGGATGATGGATTGATTCAGGAAAGATGATGGATTGATGTTGGATTATGGATTTGGTGATTTTGATACGGGGCCACTCACACAGGGTTTTGGATTGGTCAGTTTGACCTTCAGAAGTTGGATGCTTTTGAGGATTTCCAGAGTTTGATGATATTTTGAGGGATTTTCATGATATTGGTATGGATGAATGATTTCCATGTTTTGGCATTTGAATATTCAGTCACTTGCATATATGTGACTTGTAAGATTGTTTTCCTTGATTGATTGTTTGGAGGAGAACTAGCAGGTTAGTTGGTTTACTTCTCATCATATTTTTTGGTAGGATTCTATGATTCACTTATTGTTGAATCATTACATTTTTTCAATATATAGGGTTTACAGGATACAATATCTAAGAGGTAGGTTTTTAAATGTAAGGTAATAGCACATTAGGGCCTTAGATTTCAACCCTTAAAGAGAAGGGTTCCTAGAGTGCAAGCACTGTTGGGCTCTAGAAACCTTTTCTCCCTTCTTAAGTTCTTGAAGTAAGTTATAATCAAGATTCTAGAACCAAACACCTAAAGTGCTATCACTTTAGGGATTTAGGAGATTAACCCTGGGTAGGATTTCCTTCCCAAATTATGGATGAAATTAACCTTGTGAGAGAAGGAAGCACTTATGCTCTTCTCTTAGGATTTTACCAAGCAAAGATCTTCAATATGAACAAGTAAAATTTACCATAAGCATTCAATAACTTGAAATGAAATTGCAGAAATTTTCTTACTTCACCAAGATATGACAAGAATAAACCCTAATTGTAGAAATTCCATCCGACGATTAGCAAAATCCATCCACAAATGATCCACCAAAGGAAGTCACATGAGTGTAGAAGAGAGAGATAGCCCTATAGCGAGGTAATTTCAGACTTAGCACTCTCATAATGGAGATGAATGTGATGATAAAATGAGTCTTAGATAGCCATATTTATATGGGTAATACTAGCCACCAAAAGACTCTAATGAAAAGTCACGTCTTTACACAAGAGGGTCGACTTCTTTAATTTTCCCTTTCAATTTACAAAAAATGAATTTTACACAAAATAAAATCCTAAAGAGGGTGATGTTATGCCCTAGTAGGGTGACGATGGTGATCCAGGTGGATATCGGTGGCCACCCACCTAGTCCAACTGACTCACATACAGATTTCATCTTGGCAGTTTCAATGTTCATCTTGGTAGATATTTTCTAGCTTTTTGGGTCCTAAACTTCTGGGGTCGTTTTGAGGCCCTAAACAACGTTTTTTGGGCCCGCCATAGTCACACTGTAAACAAAGTCAGAGTGTGATGGTTTATTGTGTAGTCCTCAGATAGACCTTTTTATCCCCACTTTTAAGGATAACTAAGGAGATTATGTCTTGAGGCCCACAGGTCCTAGACATGGAGTACCGAGAGCTAGATCGAATTGAGCATGGACCTAGAGGGCCCATCTTTTCTTCCTTTTAGCACCTCCACTTTGTCAGCAACAGTAGCATCCATCACCTCAGCTTGGTAATGTATCAGAAATGGTTCTTCCTCCATGAGGTAATGAGTCCGAGTATCATGGTATGTGTCACTCTGATCCTCAAAACCTTTGAATATGTGCATTTGGTTCTTTTTGTTTCTAACGGGTGCTTGGATATTATATTTATCCACTTGACCGTGTCTGGGGGGAATGACAGGATGCCCTAGTAAGATTGTGCCCATAGGTTTTGAGTTTCCACTGGGGGGATTTATGAAAATTCATTGTCTGCTCCCATCATACTTACCACTTTCCATCTTGCCTCCCGCTCATCCATCCCATTACATTGGTCTGGGCATTGGGTTGGCCAATCATTCAAGGGTTTTACCTTGCCTTATGGGAAGAAGTGGATAAAGCCCCAGAAGGTAAAAGCAGCTAGAAAAAGATAAAATCCTAAAAATAAAACCTCGATATGCTTCGCCCAGGGATCCTCGAGAAAGCAGTAAAAAGATTCTCAGCAAGAAACAAGAGGGATCCATAGAAATAATAAAACAATACCTAGTCAGAGGATAGGGGTTCTCATCATGAGACAACCTATTAGGTCCATGGGAACCTAACAATATGACAATACTAGAAGTTGGTCACCATGCCAGGGTAGTGGCTCTTGGTTGCATGGCCAAGAGAAAGGGGGTCTCATCACGAGCCAACCTTTTCATTTCCGTGAAAGTTATTGTGGGTAAAATTTCCACCACTGTTCACCACACCAAGGAAGTGTCCCCTGATTAGCTTCTTGAAAGAAAAAAACAATAAAGAATAAAGAATAAAAGGCATGAATGGGCTTAGAAAAATTTTCATCCAGGACAGGTGCAGCTCGCCTTCTACAAAGGCATCCATAGGTAATCCTTGCATTTCCCTGCTATCACTTTACCCCTTGTCAGGACATCCCTTATCCACCTCACCCATTTACATGACTTGGATTTGATCTCTTCCGGAAACATCCCTTTTCTAGTGGATACTAGCCCAATAGGATGCCCTGTCACTTACTCCAAACTTGTCTTGCAGATTTGTATAATGTCTTTGAGCACTTGACTGGGTAAAAGGGGTTTTATGCACATGTTTAATAAAATTTATGATTGGATGTGATTGACATTACTATGATCCCTGTGACTTATGAGCCCATGGAGGGCRTATCTGTTGATGTGCAGGATCATACCCGACAGACAAGTACCATATTGGACAGGTACACATGGGGAGATGATTAGTTCGAACCTCCATGGGGCTGAAGAGCCCACCAGATGGATGATGAGACCCCAGTAGGGGGMAAAGACAAGATAGAGGGGTTTGCACCAGAGAAGAGGAGGGTGTTCCACAGAGGCACCCTGGAAAAGCCTCACCTAGGGAGGTTGTGCCCTCTACATTGGAACGTTGGCCTTGGAAGGCCCATGACATCACCCAGGATTCCCATGACGTCATCCAACATTGTGGAAGTTTTGGGGAGGCAGTTATGGTAATGTGGCATGTGTGGCAGCTTGGAGAGGCCCAAGGAGGGATAACGTATTGCTCCAGGAGGACAATGTTTCCCTAAAAAGGGCTAACGTCACCCTAGAAAGGGAATGTCATCTTACTTTTTCTTGATTAGGGTTTCATTATGACATTTAATGTAAAAACAATATTATTTGGTATTTTAGCCTTGGCGGCCTTTTGGTAACCTAAATTTTATTAAGGTCACTTGGTATTTTATAAGTAGAGAGATAAAACTCTCATTTTGATCATCATCTTTCACTCACCACTTGGTGAGGTATGAAATTTGCGCCCTCTTCTAGTGTTTTGGCTGAAATTTTGATGTGCACTTGTTGAAGGAGACTTTTCTTGGCTATTTTGGCATTTTCTTGGTGGAAGGTTTACAACTAGGGTTTGGCTATATGAATGTTTGGTGGATGTAAGTGAATTTCTACAACACTTCTTTATTGAATGGTCATGGTATTGTTTACTTGCATTTTGTTATTATAACTTGCTGGATTAAAACCCTAGGGGACAAGCACATGTTGTTGTCCTTGTCTCATGTCCCCACTAAGTTAAGCTAAGAGCCATTTTGATTTGTTGAAGTTAGATAGAGCCTTTCCATATCAAAAATCTACTTCTACTCTTCTAGCCTAGCCGTTTTTATTCTTGTCATTGAGCTAAGGAAGGAGGAAAATGCACTAACGCTTAGGGTTTCTACACCTTAGTGACTCGTTTTCCCCTAGGGTTTGATTGATGAATCCTTGCCTTAGCAACACTTCATCATTAAACTCTCTTGTCCTTAGCCATATCATTTATTACTCAATCTAGTCGTTTTTATCTTGTTAATGAGCTAAATCAGGAGGAGAAAGCACTAAGGCCTAGGGTTTCTACACCTTAGTGAGCCTTTCCCCCCTAGGGTTTCATTGTTGAGGCCTTCCCTTAGCAAAAATTCAACATCTAACCCTCTTTTCTTTATCCCTATCACTTTCATCACAACCCTTCAACATTTGCAACTATTTTGACTCCATTTTCCCTAATAATGCACTGATCTAAGACCTCTTGTGTTGAGTAGCTTGATCACACACTACTTCTAAATACTCTTGAACAATCATTAACTACTTCTAACCCTAGCTTAGACTAACATTCACTAACCCTATTGTTGTTATTATCTACTTGTGTTATACTTATACCTTACATCATTTATTTATCTTTAAAGCAATTGAATGATTGGCTAAGGTGTTGCTTCTAGTATTATTGCATTGATGATAAATTGCCATTGATAATTGTGAAGCTTCTATACCCTTTTATTGTGAAGTGAGATATTGTAATCATTGCCATTATACATCGTTGATTTTCTTCATTACTATTATTGGTCAATTTCTTCACATAAGAAGTCCTTGATTATATGAAGTATTAACCAAGCAAGTGATCTTCCACATGTATAGTTACTTTGTTGCTTTGTCTCGGGCAGGTACACTTTTTGGTTATTACTTATCTTTATTGGTTGATTAGCCAGGACTTTCTGATCGGTGGTGACTTGTGAGGGGGAATATTATACTTATCCTTTCAACCCTTAGCCTTCTCAAAACCCCAGGTCACCGGGTACGTCTCCCCTGGGCCTACCACCCTAAACAGAAAGAGCTATCCTATTGAGGTGGCAGTGGTAGGATAGTCTCATTTACGCCAGTTTGCCTTTCGTTTATCCGTATTTTACCTTAACTACAAACTGTGTGATAACAGACCTTTTGAACGAGCTATTGTGCGCCTAAAACAAATATCGTATGCAAAAAGTTACAACCACAAGAAGTTTATGTAACAACTTACCCCAACAGGACCCACATGACTTTTGGCGCTTCATCTCCTAGGGTTAGGTTTTTGGATGTCTAGGGTTTTGGAATTCATGTTTGATGTAAAAAGGCATTTGGAGCCTCATAGTACTCATCTTCTTGCGAATGAGCGTAGTTGTCACATATCTTCTTAGAGATAAGCTGCCACCATTCTAGCAAGCTTGTTTCAATCTGCATTTTACAGTTTCAGCATATTTCTTATTTAATAGAAGTCAATTTTTACTATATCTCTATTATTATTCATTGTGTCTCTGTGTTAATATTATAGATCTGTGTTTTCATTTCAATCCGCTCATAAATATGGATCAGTGGTATCATAGTGATGCAGGAGCATCGCCAACACATCAAGCGAGCCAGCGCGGAAGCAGAAAGACAGCTGGACAAGCCAGCACCAATTTTTTGAAAACACTTTGGGATTGTTGTGAAAGTCTTTAATTAATCCATTTATGAAGGCGCACTTGTATATTGTAATGGACCTTGAGCGGATAGCTCTCGTCCTCTGGTACATAGTCGACATTTAATATAGTTAATGCTGGTAGGTAGGAATTTAATTTTAGATTTGATAGCTTTAGAGCGCAAGAGGGAAACGTGATATAGACACCCTCCTTGTACATTGTAAGATTATGAAGCAGCATTGTTAAAGGGAAGAGCAAGTAGAGAATTGTATGAAGAACACCCATGTACATGCATTTGAATTAATAGAAAAGATTGATTCAATTTCATGGTTTGTGTTATCTCTCTGTGTATTGATGTTATGCTCATGAATGTTTTCTTCTTGCCATACATTTGCTTTCATATGTTGTGTATGTGATTTCATGTATGAATTGAAGTCTGAGAGGAAGAGTGGATGAGTTTCAATTGTTTCTCTAATTGAGCCAGAAGATTCCTGCAAGGAGTGCAGTTGAATTGTTCGCAAGGAGTGCGTTGACAGAAGGGTTCAATTAGAGATAGCTTTTGTTCTCATTCGTTTCAGAGGTGCAGTTAGGCACAGTGTTGTGCAAGAAGTGCGCAGGCCAGGAAGAAGTCTCAAAGTTGCGATTCTGAGCAGAGTAACTGAAAGATTGTTGCTGCAGGTGTGCGCAAAGTCGAGATACTTCAACACTTAAGCGTTGTTGAAGATTTGTCGCAAGGAGTGCGTGCAAAGTTCTTTCTAAGGATTTGAGAATCGTAAGGAAGCTCAGGAGGAGTAGGCCTTCGAAGTCATTGAAGGACAAGCGCAGGGGAAGCTTCCGTTGAAATATCGAGGGAAGCGTCGCAGGTTGGCGGGCAGGCGAACGAGTCTCGTGGAGAGACACTTCTTCAATTCGTGAATTGCATAAGGAAGAACGGACGGTCGAAATCCTCCGAGGAGATTTCGCGAAGTTCTGAGGGCTGTTGGCTCTTGCGGAGGTGCAAGGTAGTTACAGCGCAAGTGTGGAGAGGTTCTAAGCTAAGGAGGGGAAGATTCGTTGATCCAAGTCAGTCAGGTCCGGTTGGATTACTCGAGATATCGCCTATCGGGATCTCGTGAGAAAAGTGCCCAAGACTTGGTAACGGGAATCGCGATATTGCGATACGCGATATCTCGACGGTTGCGTAGACAGTGTGGGCCACAGGGAGTCGGAGAAGTGGAGTACAGGTGGCACGAAGTCATCGGGACCTCGCCGCGAGAAGTTATGAATATTGGGTGTTAGGATTCGCGATCCCGCGAAGTCCGAAGTCCCGACAAGATAAGGGAACGTTGAAAAGTCAACTCACACGTGCATCGACGTTTCGGTGCATCGGGTATCGGGGGTTGGAAAACCGAGTGCTTGATATCGTGAGTTGCGAAGTCGCGATAGAGACGAAGTCTCGATAGAGGAAAGAGGAAGTCAGCGTTTACTGACATATCGGGTCTCGGGGATTCGACAGCCCAACGAGCAACCGAGAACTTGCGAAGTCGCGAGTTTCGATTTCCCGATAAGTGAACAAAGGGAAGTCGCGCAGACGAGAATCTGTGGGTGCAGATTTCCCGATAGGGAAATAGAAGAACCTTGGAGTTCTTCGGGCCGAGTGGAAAGAATATCCTGTGAGAGCGGACGTGCTCCGAGGAGTGTGACTGCGTCAGGAGTGGTATCAGAGCGGGAAAATTATTTGCTTTCTGTAGCAGAGAAGAGAAGTCGCCATGTCACCCAGAAGAGAGAGACAGTCACCTGACCCAGAGGATAGGGAGGTGAGAAGAAGAGGCAGGCAGGTAGTCAATCCAGAAATGGAGAGATAGATGAGAGATCTCCAAGCAAGACTCGAGGACATGGAGACAGCTAAAAGATGCACAGCTAGTGCAGGGGATCTGAGTGATTCTGACAGCGAAATTGAGGCTGAACGCGAGGAGGAAGTTACAGCCGAAGATGCATCAAATGAACGTCTAATTAAATCTATCGCCAGGATGGGTGCGAAGGCGAAGATGGACATTCTAGTCTATGAGGGAAATTTGGACGCAGAGGAGATAATATATTGGATTAGAGCTCTCGATACTTATTTCGACTATGAGGATGTCGAAGAGGACAAGAAAGTCAAGCATGTTGTTACGCGCTTGAAGGGACATGCAACATTGTGGTGGGACGAGCTACAAGCAGATAGACGCTGCAAAGGCAAGCAAACGATTAAAAGCTGGGATCGAATGATTGCAAAGATGAAGGCAAAGTTCATCCCAAGGGACTATCAAATTACATTGTTCAGGAGGATGCAGAACCTGAGACAGAAGATGATGACAGTGAAAGAATACACTGAAGAATTCTATCGATTGAACATCAGAGCAGGTCATCGAGAGAGCGATGATGAGAAGGTTGCCAGATATCTGAATGATCTTAGATATGACATTCAGGATGAATTGAGCATGGTAACCATCCGAACTGTGGAGGATGATTATCAGATGGCTCTAAAAGCAGAAGAGAAGTTGAACCGTAAGAAAGGTCAGCGAGGGCGAGGCAGAAGTCAGCCCAGAGGCAAGGCAGTTGCCTAGGATAAATACCAGAATCCCAAGGAGGAATGGAAGAAACCTCAGGGTAAGGTTGAAAGAGATGGGACCTCACAGAGAGGGCCACATGTTGAACAGAGAGGGCAACATACAGAGCAGAAGGGATATTATGTTGATGCAAACACTTTTCCTCGTACCAGAGGTAGAGGAAGAGGTCGAGGTGGAGTAATCACATGCTTCACATGTGGAAAGAATGGGCACAAGTCTTACGAGTGTCCAGAGAAAAAGAAGGACATTGGAGAAGCTCACATCACTGAAGCGCAGAGGCAATATGTTGAGGCTGAAGATGAAAAAGGCGGAAGATCGCTTATGATGCGAAAATTCCTTTTGACACCTGAGAAAGAGGTGGAAAGTTCATTCCAGAGGACCAGACTTTTCAGAACATCTTGCAAAACCAAGGACAGGGTGTGCAAGTTCATCGTGGATAGTGGTAGCACGGATAATATCGTATCTACAGAGATGGTAGAGAAGATGGAGCTGGAGACGACTGATCATCCAAGCCCATACAGAGTTTCGTGGCTACAGAAGGGACACCAGGTAACTGTTACTAAACAATGCTTGGTTGAATTCAAGATAGGTGGATATAATGATAAGATTTTGTGTGATGTTATTCCCATGGATGTATCTCATTTATTGCTAGGTAGACCATGGAAATATGACAGAAATGTGATTCATGATGGGAGAATGAACACATACACCCTAGAGAAGAATGGGAGAACCCATATGTTGCTTCCGATAAAGGATAAGGAGGTGAAGCCGGAAGTGAACAATAGAGTACTTCTCATGAGTGGGAAAGAGCTTCTTACAGAGATTGAGAAGAAAGAAGATCCACAATTCTTTGTGGTCAAAAAGCCGAGGATTGTTCTGACTAGCATAAGAGTGGATGATCTACCAGATGAAGTTCAGGAACTGTTGGAAGAGTTCGCTGACATCATAGTGGACGAATTACCTCATTCGTTGCCACCAGTGAGGAGTGTGAGTCATCATATAGAACTCATACCAGGAGCTAGTTTGCCGAATAAATCCGCATACAGGTTGACACCGCAAGAAAATGAGGAAGTTAAGAAGCAGGTCAAGGAGTTAGTGGACAAAGGATTGGTCAGAGAGAGCTTGAGTCCATATGTTGTTCCAACAGTACTCAGTCTGAAGAAATACGGAGGCTGGAGAATGTGTACCGACTCAAGAGCGATCAACAAGATAACCATTAGATACAGATTTCCACTGCCGAGAATGGATGATCTGATGGATTGCCTGAGCGGGGAAAAATATTTTTCAAAGATTCATTTGAAAAGTGGATATCATCAGATTCGCATGAGAGAAGACAATGAATGGAAAACAACATTCAAGACAAACGAAGGTTTGTATGAATGGCTTGTCATGCCATTTGGCTTAACGAATGCACTGAGTACCTTTATGAGGTTGATGAACGAAGTCCTGCGGGAGTTCATCGGAAAATATGTCATTGTGTATCTGGATGACATACTGATTTACAGTAAATCAGTGGCAGAACACTTGAAGCATTTGGCTATAGTGATGAAGAAGCTATAGCAGGAGAAGTTGTTGATTAACATGAAGAAGTCCTCGCTCATGAAGACATAACTCATTTACTTGGGTTTTGTTATTTCGGTGAATGAATTAAGGATGGTTCCAGATAAGGTAGAAGTGATCAAGAATTGGCCATCACCGAGAAATGTATTCGAGGTGAGAAGTTTCCATGGTTTATCTAGTTTCTACCGAAAATTCATCAGGAATTTCAGTGGGATTAGTGCAGCGATGATGGACACAGTGAAGAAGCGGCATAAGTCTTTTCACTCGACAGCAGAGGCTGAGAAGAGCTTCAATCTGTTGAAGCGGAAGATAACAGAACAACCGGTTTTGGTGTTGCCGGATTTCCTGAAAACATTTCAAGTGAAATGTGATGCAAGTGGATTTTCCATTGGAGCGGTCTTAAGTCAAGAAGACAAACCAGTTGCATATTTCAACGAGAAGCTGGATGAGGCAAATTTGAAATACTCCACGTATGATAAGGAATTCTATGCTATCATCCAGGCGCTGAAAAAGTGGAGGCATTACTTGATTCCAAGAGAATTTGTATTGTATAGTGACAATCATGCATTGCAGTTTGTGACTCAACAGGAGAAGTTGAATCAGAAACAAGCGAAATGGGTAGAGTATATGCATAATTTCACATTTGTGATTAAACACATTTCGGGTACTGCTAACAAAGTGGTTGATGCTTTGAGCAGGAAGTGTTTGTTGTTGCAGGAATTTTGAGTCAAAACATTGGGTTTTGAAAATCTCAAGGACATGTACGCAGGAGATGCAGATTTTGCAGAAGTGTATGAAGCAGCTGAGAATCCAGTTCTCAGAGACAGAAGCCCTTGGATAGATTATATGATCCAGGAGGGATTTCTATTCAGAGGCAATCAACTGTGTATTCTGAAATGCTCCATGAGGGAGAACTTGTTAAAAGAGAAACACAGTGGTGGATTGGCAGGACATTTTGGCCATGAAAAAACATTCGCGAAGTTGAATGAGTCATATTTTTGGCCAGGGATGCGAGCAGATGTCAAGAGATTTGTTGACATGTGTAGGATTTGCCAGCATTCAAAAGGGAGAAAACATAATACATGTTTTTATCATCCATTGCCCATACCAGAGAGGCCATGGGAGGCGATCAATATGGATTTTGTATTGGGTTTGTCGAGGACGCAAAGAGGATTTGATTCCATCTTTGTGGTAGTAGACAGGTTTTCAAAGATGGCACACTTCATCCCATGCCAGAAGACCAGCGATGCGACCCACATCGCAAATTTGTTTTTCAAGGAGATTATTCGACTTCATGGATTGCCGAAAAGCATAGTTTTGGACAGGGACACAAAATTCATAGGGCATTTTTGGAGGACCTTATGGAAGAAGCTAGGAACTAATTTGGCATTTAGTTTTGTTTATCATCCTCAGACGGATGGACAAACGGAAGTAGTCAACATAAGTCTGGGAGACTTGCTGAGAAGCTTGGTGACAGAGCACCACAGCAGTTGGGACCACATATTGCCACAAGCAGAGTTCGCATACAACGATTTGGTGAATCGGAGCATAGGTAAGAGTCCATTTCAAGTTGTATATGGGATGCAGCTGAGAGGAGTATCTGAACTGAGGGATTCAGAACATACTGCGACTAGCAGCGCTAGTGCAGAAGAATTCGCTGAGGCGATGAAGGAACTTCACGACTAAGTGAAGCAGCGACTGATAGATTCAAATCAGGAATACAAGCATAGAGAAGATCAGCATCGGAGACAACTTCAGTTTGAAGTTGGTGATCTAGTTCTATTACATTTGAGGAAAGAAAGGTTCCCAAGGGGAACATACGATAAGTTGAAAATGAAGAAAATCGGGCCATGCAAGGTCTTGAGAAAATTCGGAGAGAATGCTTATGAGATTGAGTTGCCGGATGGCATCGGAATATCTCCGATATTCAATATCGCAGACTTATACCCATACAGGGCTGGAGAAGCAGAGACTGGAACTGAGGAGCCAGTGATCTAGTGGGTGAATAAATTACCAGTAGCAGAGAAGCCACAGATGGAGTGCATACTAGACAAGAGAGTGGGTAAGAAGACCCGAAGGAAGGAATACTTCGAGTATCTAGTTAAATGGAAGAACCACCCAGTAGAAGATGCCAGATGGGAGAGAGAAGCGGTGATACAGAAGCATGGACAGACCGTGTAGGAGCTCATGGACAGGAGCCCATGAAAGTTTTCAAGCCGAGGAGTATGATGCAGGAGCATCGCCAACACATCAAGCAAGCCAGCGCGGAAGCAGAAAGACAGTTGGACAAGACAACACCAAATTTTTGAAAACACTTTTGGATTGTTGCGCAAATATTTAATTAAGCCATTTATGAAGGCACACTTGTATATTGTAATGGACCTTGAGCGGATATCTCTCGTCCTTTGGTAGATAGTCGGCATTTAATATAGTTAATGCTGGTAGGTAGGAATTTAATTTTAGATTTGATAGCTTTAGAGCGCAAGAGGGAAACGGGATATAGACACCCTCCTTGTACATTGTAAGATTATGAAGCAACATTGTTAAAGGGAAGAGCAAGCAGAGAATTGTATGAATAACACCCATGTACATGCATTTGAATTAATAGAAAAGATTGATTCAATTTCATGGTTTGTGTTATCTCTCTGTGTATTGATGTTATGCTCATGAATGTTTGCTTCCTGTCATACATTTTCTTTCATATGATGTGTATGTGATTTCATGTATGAATTGAAGTCTGAGAGGAAGAGTGGATGAGTTTCAATTGTTTCTCTAATTGAGCCAGAAGATTCCTGCAAGGAGTGCAGTTGAATTGTCCACAAGGAGTGCGTTGACAGAAAGGGTTCAATTAGAGATAGCTTTTGTTCTCATTCGTTTCAGAGGTGCAGTTAGGCACAGTTCCGTGCAAGAAGTGCGCAGGATAGGAAGAAGTCTCAGAGTTGTGATTTTGAGCAGAGTAACTGAAAGACTGTTGCTGCAGGTGTGCGCAAAGTCGAGAGACTTCAACACTTAAGCGTTGTTGAAGATTTTCCGCAAGGAGTGCGTGCAAATTTCTTTCTAAGGATTTGAGAATCGTAAGGAAGCTCAGGAGGAGTAGGCCTTTGAAGTCATCGAAGGACAAGCGCAGGGGAATCTTTCGTTGAAAGCTCGAGGGAAGCATCGCAGGTTGGCGGGCAGGCGAACGAGTCTCGTGGAGAGACACTTCTTCAATTCGTGAATTGCATAAGGAAGAACGGACGGTCGAAATCCTCCGAGGATATTTCGCAAAGTTCTGAGGGATGTTGGCTCTTGCGGAGGTGCAAGGTAGTTACAGCGCAAGTGTGGAGAGGTTCTAAGCTCAGGAGGGGTAGAGTCGTTGATCCAAGTCAGTCAGGGCTGGTTGGATTACTCGCGATATCGCCTATCGGGATCTCGTGAGAAAAGCGCCCAAGACTTGGTAACGGGAATCGCGATATTACGATACGCGATATCTCGATGGTTGCGTAGACAGTGTGGGCCACAGGGAGTCGGAGAAGTGGAGTACAGGTGGCACAAAGTCATCGGGACCTTGCTGCGAGAAGTTCCGAATATTGGGTGTTAGGATTCGCGATCCCGCAAAGGCCGAAGTCCCGACGAGATAAGGGATCGTTGAAGAGTCAACTCACGCATCCATCGGCGTTTCGAAGCATCGGGTATCAGCGGTTGGAAAACCGAGTGCTTGATATCGCGAGTTGCGAAGTCGCGATAGAGCCGAAGTCCCGATAGAGGAAAGAGGAAGTCAGCGTTGACTGACATATCGAGTCTCGGGGATTCGAGAGCCCAATGAGCAACCAAGAACTTGTGAAGTCGCAAGTTCCGATTTCCCGATAAGAGAACAAAGGGAATTCGCACAGACGAGGATCTATGGGTGCATATTTCCCGATAGGGAAATAGAAGAACCTTGGAGTTCTTCGAGCTGAGTGGAAAGAAGATCCTGTGAAAGAGGACATGCTCCGAGGAGTGCGACTGCGTCACATAGTGGTCTCCTCCTTGTTGTTTTTAGTGCATGTCCCCGATGAGGTCAAGGTATAGAGAAGTTGGGTTTCAATCTTGTTTCTCTTTAGGACAACTGCTCCCGCACGCCCAAGAAACCTTCCATGGCGGGAGAAAATAAAGATGGCGAGACAGGAGATCCTTTCAAAATGTTGCTCGAGGAATCCCTCGGGAAATAGAGGAACAAGATGATGGATATATTTGCACAAATACTTCGATGGTTTTCGACAAGCGGAGAATCTACCTCAAGAGGAGGTGTCGCCCCTTCAAGTTACAGATCAATTTTGATATTCCTATATTTGAAGGTCAAATATATGCGGATGTTGTAGATAAATGGTTAAACCTTTTATAAGGGTTTTTTGTCCACAAATTTTTTGATAGAGAAAATATTACATTTGTTCTCCTTAAGGTCGTCCCCCATGTCAAATATTGGTGGGATACTTTATGTGAGAAAAATGAAACAGAGGGATCTACATTAGTTTTAGTTGCACCCACTTGGAGTTTCTTCAGGGATGTTATTAAGGAACAATACTACCCTTTTGGAAGTTATGACGACTTATATATAATATGGACCACACTGTGGAAGGAAAGGGACCAAATAGTGTCAGATTTCACCAATGTCTTCCATACCTTGCACACCAAGTTGGGTATCAAAGACTCTGAGCGACATACGGTTATCAAGTACCATGGTGGTCTACATAGATACATCCATAAATAAATGGATTTTCTATACATTTCATCCTTGGGCACGACCTACCAATATGTTGTCAAAATCGAGTAGAATCTTAAACAGAAGACACAACAGTTTGGGTCTGCAAACCCCTCACAACAGAAGTAGGGAAAAGGCGACCTCAAATCACGGAACAAAAGGAAGAGCAAGGATCGACAGCCTCAGGACAACCAGTCCAAGCTGCAAACAAAGAAGGACAATGGGAAGACAAATAAAGACACTGGGAAATGGTTCAAGTTCCATAAGAGCCCCTAGCACAACACCATTGAATACCACTCAAAGAAGTCATTGGTGGTCGAGGTGAAAGCCTCTGAATTAGGTGCAAGCTCTGACTTGGATTCAAAACCAAAAAAAGGGAGACAGATCATTGATGAAGAACCCAGTGCCACTATTTCTACCACCACCAAGGTTCAACCCAATGAACCTGATGAACCAAAGGAAGGTGAGTTCCTCTTTCATTCACAGATGTGGGTCAAGGGTACTATGTTCCACTTCATCATTGATAGCAATATCTAGAAGAATCTCATCTTAGTAGAGGTCATCAAGCGGTTGGCTCTGTCGACATCACCACACCCATAGTTGTACACCATCGGATGGATTCGCCAAGGGAGAAATCTCCACGTCATCCAATAGTGTCGCCTAGACTACGACATCAAGCCCTTCAAAGATGAGGTATTGTGTGATGTCGCCCCCCTTGAAGTTTGTGATGTTCTTTTGGGCCAACCTTATTTATGGAAACTTCATGTTGTATATGAGTCTAGGTGATCTGGATTTTATGAGAAGAACAAAATGAATACATATTATTATCAAAATATGATTAACACAGAATTACAAATATATAGTAAAATGAGTTTCTATTCAATAAGGAAATAAGTTGAAACTGTAAAATGCAGCGGAAAACAAGCTTTCTAGAATGGTGGTGGCTTATCTCTGAGAAGAGAGGTGACGGTTGTGCTCATTCGCCAGCATATGATTAAAATGAGGCTCTGAAGGCATTTTTACAATAAACAGGAATGTAAAAAAACCCTAGACATCCAAAAACCTAACCCTAGGAGATGAAGCGCCAAAAGTCGTGTGGGCCCCGTTTGGGTAAGTTAGTACATCAAATTCTCAGGGTTGTAACTTTTGCATACGATCTTCGTTTTAGGTGCACGATAGCCCATTGGAAAGGTCTATTTGAGGAATACACATGCTGTCTGTGGAGATCCCTACACATATTGACTGTGGCAAGCCCTAAAAACGTTGTTTAGGGCCTCAAAATTGCCTCGGAAGTCAAGGACTCGAAAACTAGGAAAAATTGTCGAACTGGAAAACTACCAAAATGAGCCAATTGGAATAGGTGGGAGGCCACCGACATCCATCTATATCAATACTCCCCCCTTAGGAATAAATTGTCTCTGTCGCATTGAGTGCCCCCATTAGATGAGGCAATTTCTGATGAATTTGGCCCCGGGTGAGCCACTTACCTTTGTGCAGGAGTTGCCCTGCTTTGACAACTTGATAAAGTTGGATCCTTTGTTGGCGAGTTCCCTTGACCTGTTTATCCACAATATGATCATTGGATGCATGTTGTATGTAGTCGAGATTGAGCTATGTTGGTGTCATTTGTTTTGATATCTCTGAGGTGTCCAATAATGGTGGGAAATAAGGTCGAAGGAGATCCACGTTGAACATTGGGTGCAGGCCAAGGAAAGGAGGAACGTTGAGCTCAAAAGAATTATCACCCATAGCCTTGGTGATGGTGTACAACCCATAACAGAGTGGGAAAATATTTCGATGGGGTCCAGTAAGGCATTCTTTCTGCAAATTCAACCAGACTTTGTCGGCCACCTGAAACTTATGTGGCACTCGGTGTTGATCATGGCGCTGCTTGTACTTGTCAGTGGACTTTTGTATGACATCCTGAACCTGTTGGAGGACGTGTTGGATCCTCTCAATGAACCATGTGACTTTGTTAGCTTCAGTTGGAGCAGGAGATGAGTTGTTCGAGGTGACCGCAAGGGGTAGTGTAACATCTATGGGACCCAATGGTTGGAATCTAAATCCCGCTTGAAAGGGGTTGTGGCTAGTTGAGCTATATAGGGCTCAGTTGTAGCTATGTTGGACATAGGGAATACTCTCATCCCATGTGCAAGGATGATTGGAATTATACATGTGCAAGATATGCACGATCATTCGATTTACGACCTCGGTTTGGCCATCTATCCGGGGGTGGAAGGTTGTGGATTTGTTGACCTTGGTGTCCAACAATGACCATAGGATCGACCAGAATGTGTTGAGAAATTGACTGCCCCGATTTGAGACAATGGTTTGTGGGATTCCAAAATGTACCCAGAATCGTTCAAAAAAGAGCTTGGCAGTGGCCTCTACTGTGATGCTCTTCTTGCAAGCGGCTAGAATCTCCATCTTATAAAAGTGATCAACAACAACAAAAAAACACAGTTATTTCCCCGCTTGGTGGATGGGAGGCCCGACATGTAGTCCATGGAGATGGATTCCCATGGACGATTAGGAGTAGGCAGAGGGGTGTACAAGCCTTGTTTCTTAGTGGTCGGTTTGGCAATAGCACAGGCAGTGCATGATCTGATATACTTGTTGACCTCCTGTCGAAGTTTCGACTAGTATAAATGTTTCTACAACATTGTCATTGTTGTTTTGACATTGAAGTTTCCTGCCACCCAACTATAGTGGGCTTCCCAGATCAGCTTCACTTGATTTCTTGATGGAACGCATATATGACCCAAATAACACAACAACCCATCCTAAATATGGAAATTAGCGACAACTGTGTTTGCGCCCAACATTTGGTAGGTGGTGGTGAAGTCTGGGTATGTCTCATAGAGTTGGGGCCATCTGGAGGTATGATGGTCGCAAGAGTCTAGCACCGTGGTGAGTGTCACGACTGGCGGTCTGTTGAGGAAATCAACGACGCATTTGGTGCTTCATGTTTTATACTTGATGTTGAGGTGGAATTGTTGCAAGTATGTGGACCATTTCTGATGGCGGTCATTCTGCAATTTGCCTTGTGTCTGCATGAACTGGAATGGCTTATGATCAGTGTGGATGATTGTCTCATTCTCAAGAATGTAATGTATCCATTAGTGGCAATATTGTACAATGGAGTAAATTTATTTGTTGTAAGTAGGGTACTTACGGAAAACATCTAATAGTGTCTCACTATGATAGGCCACATGGTGGTCATGCTGAGTGAGAATGGTGCCCACAACATAGTCTGAAGCATCTGTCTCGATATCAAAAGGATTATGTAGGTTCAGTAGTGAAAGTATTTGGGTTGAGCACAAGAAATACTTCAAATCATCGAATGCTTGTTGTTGGGACCGACCCCACACAAATTCCTCCTTACCACCACCCCTGGTTACTTGGCTGAGGGACCATGCAATATGGGAGAATCCCAACACGAACCTGCGGTAGAAATTGGCAAGGCCCAAGAATCTCTGAAGCTCAGTGTGGTTGGGGTTAGCCAGTCATGGATGACTTGGATCTTGGTTGGATCCACATGTACACCATGTTGATCAACGATGTAGCCTAGGTAATGGACCTTGTCCATGCCGAAGGAGCATTTTCTCAAGTTGGCGTATAGTTTATGTTGTTGCAGGGTGTGCAGAACCTGTTGAATATGTCGCAAGTGTTCTTCCCAAGTCTTGTTGTAAATGAGAATTTCATCTAGATACACCACTACAAAAGTATTGGTGAATGGTCGCAGGATATCGTTCATCATCCTCATGAAAGTGGCTGGAGCATTTGTCAAGCCAAAGGGCATGACCAACCATTCGAAAAGACCTTCCTTTGACTTGAAGGTGGTCTTCCATACATCTTTCTATTCTATCGGGACCTAGTGGTAGCTAGACTTCAGATCAATCTTAATGAAGTATTTGGCCCCCTTGCACTGATCAAGGAGGTCGTCAATTTGGGGAATCAAGTACTGGTTTTTTACTGTGATTTTATTTAGGGCTCGGTAATCAATGCAGATTCATTAGGTTCCATCTTTATTTTGTACCAACACGAATGGGCTCCCGCAAGGTGATGATTTGGGACGGACGTGCCCCTTGTGGAGCAGTTCTTGGATCTGTCGCTTGATCTCCTCATTCTCTAACAAAGAAAGGCAGTAAATTGGCCCATTGGGCAGGGGTGCGTCGGGGGTCATATCAATGGGGTGCTTGACCTAAAAGTGCAGAGGTACCCTAGTAGGTGAGGAGAATATATATGAGTATGATTCCACGACCTTATCCACTTGCTTCTGTTGTGTGGAGAGGTCGGTCGCAGAGACTCTAGATGTGGTTGCGATCTTTCGCTCATTCTGAGAGTGAATCACAAAGATAATCCAGATTTTATGGGCAGAACGAAATGAATACAAATTATTAACAGGTTCTTAACACAAAATAACAGAGATACAATAAAATTGGTTTTCTATTCAATAATAAAATAAGATGAAACTGTGAAATGCAGCGGAACCAAGCTTGTTGGAATGGTGGTGGCTTATCTCTGAGAAGAGATGTGACGGCTGCGATCATTCGCAAGAAGATTATTACAATGAGGATCTAAAAGAATTTTTACAATAAACAGGAATGCCAAAAAACCTATACATCCAAAAACCTAACCCTAGGAGATGAAGCGCCAAAATTCATGTGGGCCCCGTTTGGGTAAGTTAGTACATCAACTTCCTGGGGTCATAACTTTTGCATATGATCTTTGTTTTAGGCGTATGATAGCTCATTGGAAAGGTATCGTCGAGGAGATTCATTTTGGGGGAAATATGGAAGAAACTTCCATAGTGATCCCATTTTTACCAAAAAAAACATCGTTTAGGGCCTCAAAACAACTCCAAAAGTGAAAAACTGCTAAAAATAGTAAATTACCAAAATTGCTAGAAAACTATTTTGAGCCAATTGGAAAAGGTGGGTGGCCATAGATATCCACCTAAATCAATCCTCCCTCCTTAGGAAGCAATGGTCTCCATTGCATTGAATTCCCCCATCAGATGAGGAAATTTTTGTTGAATTTGGCCTCGGGTGAGCCACTTGCCTTGGTGTTGGAGTTGCCCTGCTTTGATGACTCGATAAATATGGATCCTTTGTTGTCGAGTGCCCTTGATATATGTTTCCACAATCTGATCATTGGATGCCTGTTGTATGCATTCGGGGTTGAGCTCTGTTTGTGTCAATTTTTTTTCTACTTCTGAGATGTCCAATAATGGTGGGAAATAAGGGCGAAGGAGATCCGCGTTGAACACTGGGTTTAGGCCAAGGAAAGGAGGAATGTTGAGATCAAAATCATTATCCCCCACATCCTTGATGATGGTGTACGACCCATAACAGAGTGGGTGAAGCTTCCGATGGGGTCCTGTAAGGCGTTCTTTCTGCAAGTGCAACCAAACTTTGTCGCCCACCTGAAACTTATGTGGCACCTGATGTTGATCATGGCGCTGCTTGTACTTGTCATTGGACTTTTGTAGGATATCCTGAACCTATTGGCTGATGTGCTGGATCTACTCAATGAATCGGGTGGCTTTGTCAGCTTTAGTTGGAGCAGGAGATGAGTCGGTCGAGGTGACTGCAAGGGGAAGTGCAACATCTATGGGACCCAATGGTTGGAATCCGAACCCCACCTGAAAGGGGATGTGTTTAGTTGAGCTATGAAGGGCTCGATTGTAGCTATGTTGTACATAGGGAAGGCTATCATCCCATGTGAGAGGGTTCTTTGAATTATACATGTGAAGGATATGCACAATCATTCGATTTACGACCTTGGTTTGGCCATATGTTTGCGGGTGGAAGGCCATGGATTTGGTGAGCTTGGTGTCCAGTAGTGATTAGAGGCTCGACTAGAATGTGCTGAGAAATTGATTGTCCTGATCTGAAACAATGGTTTGTAGGTTTCCAAAATGTACCCAGACTCGTTCAAACAAGAGCTTGGTAGTGGCCTCTGTTGTGATGTTCTTCTTGCAGGCAACCATAATCACCATCTTAGAAATGCGATCAACAACCACAAAAACATAGTCATTTCCCTGCTTGTTGGATGGGAGGCTCGACATGTAGTCCATTGAGATGGATTCCCATGGCCTGTCAGGAGTAGGAAGAGGGGTGTACAGGCCCTGTTTCTTAGTGGTCGGTTTGGCAATAACACAGGCAGTGCAGGACCTGATATACTTGTTGACCTCCTGTCGAAGTTTCAGCCAGTAGAAATGTTTTTGTAGCATCACCACTGTCTTTTTGACACTGAAGTGTCCTACCACCCGACTATAATGGGCTTCCCAGATCAACTTCGCTCGCTCGCTTGATGGAACACAAATATGGCCCAAACGACACAACAACTCATCCTGAAGATGAAAATTATCGACAACTACGTTTGCACCCAACATTTAGTAGGTGGTAGTGAAGTTCGGGCCTATCTCATAGAGTTGGGGCCATCCATAGGTCTCATGGATGCAAGATTCTAGCACCATGGTGAGTGTTGCGACTAACAGTCTACTGAGGCAATCAACGTCATGATTGATGATTCTTGTTTTGTACTTGATGTTGAGGTGGAATTGTTGCAAGTATATGGACCACTTTTGATGGCAGTCATTCTACAATTTTCCTTGTGTCTGCATGAACTGCAGTGGATTATGATCAATGTGGATGACTGTCTCATTCCCAAGAATGTAATGTCTCCACTGGCAGCAGGCTTGTGTTAAAATATTGTGTAACTGCAAAGAATATTCGTATCCCCTTTTGTGGATAAAGATAAAATATGTTTATTATTGATCAGATCAATCCCCTTTTGTGGATTGATCATGTCGGGCATTGTAATTGACAAAATCCCATTTTGCAGATTGGTCGAACCTTAATTTTAATAAGCTAAATGAAAAGATGACCCCAAAATATATTAAAGTGGTTATAAACACCCAGAATGAGAATTCGACCAAGCCAGAATATATTAAAGTGGTTATAACCACCCAGAATGAGAAGTCGACCCTTCCAGTGAAAAGACACATGTTTAGCACCTGTCAGATTGTACAAATAAGAGAGGCCAATGCCTCATTTGGAAACACACTCAACTCACTCATCTAGTGCACAAGTATTGAAGGAAGTTGCAGTTACCAGTTGCCGGAAGAAGGAAGAGAGAGACAGGCGCATCCTTGGGAGAGGAATTTTTGTGTTGCTTGGTTCATTGTCTTGGAATTGTATTGGCTATCTATATTAAGGAAGTTCTGTTGGGTTTTCTTCCCCTTGAGGGTTTCCCAGGATAAATTCTTGTGTACTCTTGTGATTGTGTTTCTCTCAATGATCCTATCTATGCTATTGTTATATAGTAAATTGAAAGTAACCTAATAACCGCAGAAACTTTAACATGGTATCAAAGCTAAGCTGAAGAGAGCATCTTTCATAGGAAAAAGAAAAATGACATTGTTGCCATACATGAAAATTAGGGCTTTTTCTTAAAGAAGGTTTTCAGCCTCAAAACCATCTAGAAAGGTATGCCCTATCTCAAGGAACATTTTGGCATCCTCGGCGCACTTTTTTAGTGGCTAGATCTCCCGGAAAGTGAAACCCTAGTTTTCACAAAGTACCAGTGTACTAGTGTACCAGAAGTACCAGAAAACTAGAAACACTAGTCCAGAAATCCACAGATCAAGTTTGGAGGGGTAAAAGTTGGATTTTCTGAAATCTTTTGGTGAGTTCAGTTTTCAGATCCAAGTAATTTGATTTTTTTGTTATTTCTATAGCTCGGAGGGCTAGGGTTTCTTCTACAAGAAAGAATGGCTACCAGCATGAGGGTAGAAGACAGGCTGGAAGGAGATAGAAACTTCAGATATTGGAATCATAGGTTGTAGATGATTTTAGATGAGAATGATCTCCTAGAACATGTTACAGTGGGTGTACATGAACTAGATGAAGAAGAGAAAAAGATCAAGCATAAGAAGAATGAAAAGAAAGCAAAGAGAATCGTGTTAGATTCAGTGAAGGATCACTTGATCCCTCATATATCCAAACTACAGATAGCAAGGAAAATATATGAAGCACTCAGCAGGTTATATGAAAGAAAAGACATCAGCTGGAATCTTACCTTAAGAAATCAGCTTCGTAATATGAAGATGGACAACTCAGAATCTGTCACATCCTATCTTATGAGAGTTTCTCAGATCAGATATCATCTTCCAGCTATTGGAGATGTCATTAGTGACAAAGAACTTGTAACCACAACCCTAAATGGGTTTCCAACATTTTGGATTCCTTTTGTACAAAGAGTGTGTGCAAGAAGCAAGTTACCCAAGTTTGATAAGTTATGGGAAGATTGAACACACGAAGAATCTAGACTTGCAGACCAACAGAAGAGATTAATTGTCGATGAAGAGGAAGCTCTTACAACTCAAAATAACAAAAGAAGTTCCTTCAGGAAGAAAAATAAAGAATCTAACTCCATAAGAGTTCTAGATAAGAAGAAAGATGTTTCAAAGATTAGATGCTACAACTGTCAAAAGTTGGGACACTTTTCTTATGACTGTCCTCAAGGAAAAGGGAAAAGAAATAATCAAGCACATGTGGCAGAGGAAGAGGAATCTCCTCCCTCAAAGAAAGATTTAGTAGAAATTAAGGATTATGTACTTTAATTTGAAGATAGTTGATCTGAAGAAATATAGCAAATGGTAGAGTCCATGGAGCCTCCCCACACAAAAACAAAAGATAAGTATTCATGTGTATTCTTAGTATCTTGTTTACTTTACTACCTTCTCATTACAAGTTAGTTTTTTGTGAGAATGTTAATTAACCTCGTTTTATTTCAGTGTCTATGTAGACTTATGAAGGAAGTATCAAAGAAGAGGATGAAGAAAGAGATAAAATATTTATTTCATGTATGATCACTCATGAGAGTGACAAAGAAAGCATATTGTAAGTAAGTTTACAAGTCTCTGAAGAAAGAACTTATGCCATGACTTGCAGAAGTTAGACAACACGAGAAGGATGTATGATATGGTGATAGTTAGTAAAGACCAGACAATATCCAGTACTTATATAGGAGCAGGAGGCTCCTAAAGATGCAGATCAAAAATATTCAAGATGAAGAAAAGGATGGATACTTAGATATAGTAGATGAGATGCAGGTAACTATAGGTTTCTCCAGTATCGTTCTTATAGATGCAGAGGGAACAGGTTGATCTAGTCTGAAGACATAAAGAAAGAAATATTCGAACTCAAGAAGGCACCCAAGATATTACAAAAGAAAACTTCAAGGATGATGATTAGAATATATTAGCTTGGTGCAAGAGGGAGTTATGTCTCCGAGTTCAAAATGGAGGATCGTGATTTGATGCAGTTAGAAAAGTATATGGATGGTGCCCAGATATTTTGTTCAAGATGAAAGTTATCCAGTAGATGGATGGTGCCTGATAGATGGGTAGCATGGTATTATACCATTGAAATATTTTGGACCACAAGAGATTTTTTTGGATCCCATAGCTATACCTTCATAGAGAAGGAAGGGACCTTTGTAGAGAAGGAATGAGAAATCCCACAGATATACCTTCGTAGAGAAGGAGAAAGAGAAGAGACCTTCGTAGAGAAGGGGAATGAGAAATTTGCCAAGGTTGGCCTCTGTCCAAGTGTTGAGTTTTGGATACTCTAGGGACATGCTAGAATACCCTCGTAGAGAGGAATGTGGATG
>ML776661.1:790979-821558 GCA_009831015.1 Picea engelmannii
AGAGAAGAGACCTTCGTAGAGAAGGGGAATGAGAAATTTGCCAAGGTTGGCCTCTGTCCAAGTGTTGAGTTTTGGATACTCTAGGGACATGCTAGAATACCCTCGTAGAGAGGAATGTGGATGTTTCTCCAAGGGGCAGTGGGAAGATACTCTCCTCTAGCCAAGGATTGAGTAGCCTGGAACACAAATATTAACCATGTGGAATGGTTAGTTGGCTCTCGAGGTTTGTGTCTTGATCCTGCGTGGATCATGGAAAGGGAGTCTAGTCTTGCCCATGCTAGCATCTTAGCTTCTCTAGTTCATGAGGGATGACTAGGAGTGAAGCTATGGTAGTAGTCCTCCCCAGTGGATGGGTGAGATAGGTGACTACAAGAGAAGGGAGAACATAAAAGGAATGGAAAAACTCATAGAATATCTTATGTGTGAAGATAAGACATCTTATGTGTAAAGATAAGACATCTTTTGTGTGAAGATAAGACATATTATGTGTAAATATAAGACATCTTATGTGTGAAGATAAGAAAGAAGTATCTTTTGCGTGAAGAAAAAATAAAGAAAGAGTATCTTCTGCGCGAAGATAAAGAGAACAAAACTTCCAATGATTTATAGATATGCCAGTCAATGATCATGATACCAGATGACCAAGTGGATGCCTCCAATTATCCAGTTGATGATGTTACCCAGTTGATGATGTTTCCCAGTTGATGATGTTATTCAGTGGATGCTACTACCTAGTTGATGTCGACATCCAATGACCTGTCAAAAGATAAAGAATATCCTTCTTGTTAAGAGGGAGTGTTAAAATATTGTGTAACTGCAAAGAATATTCTTATCCCCTTTTGTGGATAAAGATAAAATATATTTATTATTGATTAGATCAATCCCCTTTTGTGGATTGAACATGTCGGGCATTGTAATTGACCAAATCCCCTTTTTTGGATTGGTCGAACCTTAATTGTAATAGGCTAAATGAAAACATGACCCCAGAATATATTAAAGTGGTTATAACCAACTAGAATGAGAAGTTGGCCCATCCAGAATATATTAAAGTGGTTATAACCACCCAGAATGAGAAGTCAACGCTTCCAGTGAAAAGATACTTTTTCAACACCTGCCAGACTGTATAAATAAGAGAGGCAAGTGCCTCATTTGGACACACACTCAACTCACTCATCTAGTGTGAAAGTATTGAAGGAAGTTGCAGTTACCAGTTGTTGGAAGAAGGAAGAGAGAGAGAGGCGCATCCTTGGGAGAGGAATTTCTGTGTTGCTTGGTTCATTGTCTTGGCATTATATTGGCTATATATATTAAGGAATTTTTGTTGGGTTTTCTTCCCCCTGATGTTTTCCCAGGATAAATGCTTGTGTACTCTTGTGATTGTGTTTCTCTCAGTGATCCTATCTATGCTATTGTTATCTAGTAAATTTAAAGTAACCTAATAATAGCAGAAACTTTAACAGCTTGCACAATGGAGTACATTTCTTTGTCATAAGTAGGGTACTTACGGACAACATTTGATAGTGTCTCACTATGATAGGCCATGGGGTGGCTCTGCTGAGTGACAACAGCGCCCACAACATAGTCTGGAGTATCTGTCTCGATCTCAAAGGGTTGTTGCATGTCTGGTAGTGAAAGTACTGGGGCTGAGAATAAGCGTTGCTTCAAATCATTGAACGCTTGTTGTTGGGACCGGCCCCACGCAAATTTCTCCTTACCACCACCCTTGGTTATTTGGCTAAGGGCTCATGCAATATGGGAGAATCCCAACATGAACCTGCGGAAGAAATTGGAAAGGCCCAAGAAGCTCTGAAGCTCAGTGAGTGTGGTTGGAGTTGGCCAGTCACGGATGACTCAGATTTTGTCTGGATCCACATGTACATCATGTTGATCAACGATGTAGCCCAGGTAATGGACCATGTCCATGCTGAAGGATCATTTTTCCAAGTTGGTGTATAGCTTGTGCTGTTGTAGGGTGTGTTGAACCTGTTGAATATGCTACAAGTGTTCGACCCAAGTATTGTTGTAAATGAGAATGTCATCCAGATACACCACTACAAAATTATTGGTGAATGGTCGTAGGATATCGTCCATCATCCTCATCAAAGTGGTTGGAGCATTTTTCAAACCAAAGGGCATGACCAACCATTCAAAAAGGCCTTCCTTTGACTTGAAGGCGGTCTTCCATACATCTGTATGTTCTATTGGGACCTAGTGGTAGCCAGACTTCAGATCAATCTTACTGAAGTATTTGGCCCCTGTGAGTTGATCAAGGAGGTCGTCGATTTGGGGAATCGGGTACTAGTTTCTGATTGTGATTTTATTCAGAGCCCAGTAATAAATGCAGAGTTTCCAGGTTCCATCTTTCTTTTGTACCAGCATGATTGGGCTCCTGCAAGGTGATGAGATGGGACAGATGTGCCCCTTGTGGAGAAGTTCTTGGATCTGTCTCTTGATCTCCTCATTCTCTAATAGAGAGCAATGATAGACTGGACCATTGGGTAGTGGTGCGTTGGGGGTCATATCAATGGGGTGCTTGACCTGACAGTGTAGAGGTACCCCAATAGGTGAGGAGAAGATATTTGAGTATTCTTCCACGACCTTATCTACTTACTTCTGCTATGTGGAGAGGTCGGCCGCAGAGACCCTGGATGTGAATGTGATATTTCACTTATTCTTAGAGTGAATCATGAAGAAGACAAAATTCCCCATATGAGAGATGACCTTCCTGCATTTCTTAGCAAAGATCAAGGAAATAACACTAGGTGGGACTATCTCGGGTATCCTGTATAATTTCCTATTCAAAGTAATAATAACACTACGAGGCCTAGAATCATATACATCATGATGTTTCCATAAATAAGGTTGGCCCAAAATAAAATCACAAACTTCAAGAGGAGAAGCATCACACAATACCCTGTATTTGAAGGGCTTGATGTCATACGACAGTTGACATTGTTGGAAAATGCGGAGATCACTTCCTTGGTGGAGCCATCCAATGGTGTAGGGTTGTGGGTGCGACATTGTTGGTAGGGCCAGCTGCTTAACGACCTCTATTGAGATGAGGTTCTTTTGTCTACCTCTATCAACGATGAAGTGCAATGGGGTGCCTTTTACCCACATCTGTGAATGGAAGAGGTGTTCTCCTTCTTCTGGATCATCTGGTTCACTAGGCTGGAGCTTGGTGGTAGAAATGGTGGCACTGGGTTCCGCATCAATGATCTGTCTTCCCCTTTCTGGTTCTGGCTCAAATTCAGAACCCACATATGATTCAAAATCTTTCACTTCGACCACCAGCGACTGCTTTGAGCGACAGTCAGCAGTGTTATGCCAAGGGCTCTTATGAAAGTCGCACCACTTCCCGATATMTTTCTTTGTCTTTCCAGTGTACTTCTTTTCTTGTGGCTTGGACTGGTTGTCCTGATACTATCCATATTTTCTCTGTCCTTTGTTCTGTGAGTTGGGGCTTCTCTTTCCTGGATTTTGTTGTGAGGGGTTCCCAGGCCCAAATTGCCGCACTTTTGTTTGAGCTTCTGCTCAATTTTGATGGCGTATCGGTAGGTCGCGCCCAATGATGAGATGCCCAAAAATTAAATTTCAGTCTAGATGTATCTATGCAGAGCACCAAGATACTTGAGCACCAGATGTCACTTTGAATCTTTGATACCCAGCTTGGTGCGCAAGGTATGGAAGATATTTGTGAAATCTGGTACTGCTTGGTCTCTTTCTTGCCGCAGTGTGGTCCATTTGGTATACAAGTCTTCATAACTTCCGATAGGGTAGTATTGTTCCTTAATAGCATCCCTGAAGGATTCCCAGGTGGTTGTGACTGTAAATAATGAGGGTTTGTCTATTTCCTTTTGCTCACTAAAAGTTTCCCACCAATATTTGACATGGGGATCGACTTTGAGGAGCACAAAAGTAATATTTTCTCTATTCGAAAAGTTATGGACAGAAAAATACCCTTCTAGTAGATTCAACCACTTTTCTACAACATTTGCGTCTATATGACCTTCAAATATATGAATATCTAATTTTATTTGTACCTTGAAGGGGGCAACGCCTCTGCTCGAAGAAGATGTGTCGCCTGTTGGTAGACGTCGGAGGATTTGCGCGAAACTATCCATCATTTTGTTCATTTGTTACGTGAGGGCTTCCTCAATCAAAAATTTGAAAGGATCTCCTGTCCCATCATATTTATTTTCTCCTTCCATGAGAGGTCTCTTGGGCATGCGAGAGCTTTTTTCCTCAAGAGAAACAAGCTCGAGACCCAACTCTTTGTACTCCGACCTCGTTGGGGACATGAATTAAGACGATAAGGAGCATACCCCTTTGATACCACTGATCCGGATTTTATGAGCATAACGAAATGAATACATATTATTAACAGGTTCTTAACACAAAATAACAAAGATACAATAAAACTGGTTTTCTATTCAATAAGGAAATAAGCTGAAACTGTAAAACGCAGCATAAACAAGCTTGCTGGAATGGTGGCGGATTATCTCTAAGAAGAGATGTGACGGTTGTGCTCATTCATAATAAGATGATTAAAATGAGGCTTTGAAGGAATTTTTACAATAAAAAGGAATGCTAAAAACCTAACCCTAGGAGATGAAGCGCCAAAAGTCATGTGGGCCCCGTTTGGGTAAGTTAATACATCAACTTCCTGGGGTCGTAACTTTTGCATATGATCTCCGTTTTAGGCGTATGATAGCCCATTGGAAAGGTATCGTTGAGGATATTCATTTTGGGGGAAATATTGAAGGAAATTCCATATTTCTTCCCATTTTCCCAAAAAACATCGTGTAGGGCCACAAAACGGCGTCGAAAGTGAAAAACTGCTAAAAATAGTAAATTACCAAAATTGCCAGAAAATTGTTTTGAGGCAGTTGGAAAAGGTGGGTGGCCACCGATATCCACCTGGATCAGAAGAAGACAAAATTCCCTGTCTGAGAGATGACCTTCTTGCATTGCTTGGCAGAGATCAAAGAAATAACACTAGGTGGGATTGTCTCTAGTATCCTGTACAATTTCTTGTTCAAATTAATAATAACACTGCGATGCCTAGACTCATATACAACATGGTGTTTCCATAAATATGGTTGGCCCAAAAGAACATTACAAACTTCGAGAGGGGAAACATCACACAATACCTCATCTTTGAAGGCCTTGATTCCATATGACAGGTGGCATTGTTGGCTGACGCGGATGTTGCTTCCTTGGCAAATCTATTCGATGGTGTAGGGTTGCGGGTGCGGCGTTGTCAGCAGGGCGAGTCACTTGAAAAAATATACTGATATGAGGTTCTTCTGGATACCGCTATCAACGATGAAGTGCAGCGAGGTACCCTTCACCCACATCTGTGAATTAAAAATGCGCTCATCTTCCTCTGGCTCGTCTGGTTCATCGGGATGGAGCTTGGTGGTAGAAACGATAGCATTGGGTTCTGCATTAATGATATGTCTTCCCCTTTTTAGTTATAACTCAGAGTCAGAACCCGCATCTGATTCAGAGGCTTTTACCTCAGCCACCAACGACTACTTTGAGCGGAAATCATCAGTGTTATGCTAGGGGTTCTTATGGAATTCGCACCACTTCCTGGTATCTTTCTTTGTCTTTTTGGTGTCCTTATTTGCTTGTGGCCTGGATTGGTTTTCCTGAGGCAGTCCATCTTTTCTTTGTCCTTTTTTCTGCAGGTTGGGGCTGCCCTTTCTTTCCTTTTTCTATGAGGGGTTCCCAGGCCCAAATTGTCGCATCTTTTGTTTGAGCTTCTGCTCGATTTTGACGACATAATGGTAGGTCACGCCCAAGGATGAGATATCCAGAAAATCCATTTTTTCCTGGATGTATCTATGTATATCGCCGCGATACTTGACCACCATATGTCACTAAGAATATTTGATACCCATCTTGGTGCACAAGGTATGGAAGATATTTGTGAACTTGGGCACTTCTTGGTCTCTTTCTTGTCGCAGTGTGGTCTATTTTGTATAAAGGTTGTCATAACCTCTAATAGGGTAGTATTGTTCCTTAATGGCATCCATGAAGGACTCTTAGGTGATCTCGATTGTAAATAATGAGGGTTCCTCTGTTTCCTTCTTCCCATAGAAAGTTTCCCACCAATCTTTGACATGGGGAACGACTTTGAGCAAAGCAAAAGTAATATTTTCTCTATTCAAGAAGTTATGGACAGATAAATACCCTTCTAGAAAATTCAACCATTTTTCTACAACATCTTAGTCTATCTGACCTTCAAATATAGGAATACCAAAGTTGATTTGTACCTTGAAGGGGGTGGCGCCTTCGTTTGAGGAAGATGTGTCGCCTGTTGGTAGTCGTCGAAGGATTTGTGCAAAACTATCCATCATCTCGTTCCTCTTTTGTGTGAGGGATTCCTCGAGCAACAATTTGAATGGATCTCATGTCCTGTCATATTTATTTTCTCCTGCCATGAGAGGTCACTTGGGCGTGTGAGAGATTTTGTCCTCGAGAGAAACAAGGTCGAGACCAAATTCTTTGTACCCTGACCTCATTGGAGACATGCATTAAGAATGACGAGCAGACCACTCTGATACCACTGATCCATATTTTATGAGCAAAAAGAAATGAATAAAGATTATTATCAAAATATGCTTAGAACATAATAACAGATATACAATAAAACTGGTTTCTATTCAATAAGGAAATAAACTAGAACTGTAAAATGCAGCGGAAAACAAGCTTGTTAGAATGGTGGCGGATTATCTTTGAGAAGAGATGTGACGATTGTGATCATTCGCCAGTAGATGATTACAATGAGGCTCTGAAGGCATTTTTACAATAAACAAGAATTTCAAAAATCCCTAGACATCCAACAACCTAACCCTAGGATATGAAGTGCCAAAAGTCATGTGGGCCCCGTTTGGGTAAGTTAGTACATCAACTCCCTGAGGTCGTAACTTTTGCATACAATCTTCATTTTAGATGCACGATAGACATGTTTTATGTGGAATACACATGTTTTTTGTGGCGATCCCTACACATATTCATTGTGGAGAGCCCTAAAAACGTTGTTTAGGACCTCAAAACAACCCCAGAAGTCAGGGACCCAAAAGCTAGGAAAAACTGGAAAACTGCTAAAATGAACTAGTTGGAATAGGTGGGAGGCCATCGGCATCCATATGGATCACTAGGACTCGTAGTATTATTATTACTTTGGATAGGAAATTATACAGGATACCAGAGGTAGTCCCATCTACTGACATTTCCTTGAAGCTTTTATTCTTCATGATTTGCACTCAAAGTGAGAAGAAGTTTGAATCCACTTCCATGGAATCCGTGGTAGGTATCTCCACGTAGGAGAATCAAGTGGATAAGGTCGTGGAAGAATACAAAGACATCTTTTCCTCACTCATTGGGGTACCTCTGCACTGTCAGGTCAAGCACTCAATTGATATGACCCTCGGTGCACTGCTACCTATTGGGACAGTCTATCGATGATCTTTGTCATAAAAAGAGGAAATTAAGCATCATATCCAAGAGATACTTGAAAAGGGGCACATCCTCCCAAGCTCATCACCTTGTGAAATCCCAATCGTGCTTGTGAAGAAGAAAGACAAGTCCTGATGACTCGTCATTGATTATCGGGCCTTAAATAAAATCACAGTCAGGAAATGGTACCCAATTCCTCAAATTGACAGTCTCAAGGGGTCCAAATACTTCGATAATATTGATCTAAAGTTTTTTTACCACCGGGTACCAATAGAGCAGACCGATGTATGGAATATTGCCTTCAAGTCCAAAGAAGGTCTTTTTGAATGGTTGGTCATGCCCTTTGGCTTAACAAATTCCCCAACAACTTTCATGAGGATGATGGATGATATCTTGTGGACTTTCACCAATTATTTCGTGGTAGTCTATTTGGATGGCATTCTCATCCTCGGCAAGAATTGGTAGGAACACTTGCAGCACATTCAAAAACAATTTCACACTCTGCGGAAACACAAGCTATATGAAAATTTGGAAAAATGCTCCTTCAACATGAACAGGATCCGGTACCTAGGCTACATTGTTGATGAACATGGGGTGCATGCCGATCCAGCCAAAATCCATGTCATCCATGATTGGCCATCCCCGACCACAGTCACTGAGCTCTGGAGCTTCTTAGGCCTTGCCAATTTCTATTGCAGGTTCAGTTGGGATTCTCCCACATTGCATGGGCCCTTATCCAAGTGACCATGGGCGGTGGCAAAGAAAAATTCATGTGGGTCCAGTCACAATAGAAAGCATTCGATGATTTGAAGCAGCACGTGTGCTCAGCCTCGGTGCTCTCATTAATTGACCTACAACATCCATTTGAGATTGAGACAAATCCTTCATACTATGTTGTGGGTGCAGTTCTCACTCAGCATGGACATCCCATGGCCTATCATAGTGATACATTATCAGATACTCTTTGTAAGTACCCCACTTACGACAAAGAAATGTACTCCATTGTACAAGCATGCCACCAGTGGAGGCATTACATTCTTGGGAAGGAGAAAGTCATACACATTGATCATAAGGCTCTGTAGTTCATGAAGACACAAGGAAAATTGTAGAATGACTGCCATCAAAAGTGGTCCGCATACTTGCAACAGTTCCATCTCAACATCAAGTATAAGGCAAGGAGCACCAATCGTGTCTTTGACTACCTCATCTGACCTCCAGTTTCCTCATTAACCACGGTGCTACACTCATGTGGACATGAGATCTCTGGATGACCCCAACTCTATGAGAGAGATCCCGAATTTGCCACTACCTACCAGATGTTGGACACAAACGCAGTTTTCATTGATTGTCATCCACGGGACGAGTTGTTGTGTCATCTAGGCCATCTATACATTCCATCAAGCGAGTGAGGGAAATTAATTTTGGAATATCACTATAGTTGGGTGGAAGGACACCTCATGATGCAGGAGCATCGCTAGCAAAGCACGAGTGGAGGATAGTTGGGTGCATTAGCACACATTTTGAAGAATTTTAAAATTTTGAAGGTGTATCATGCAAATATTTTGAAACGAATTGTAATTAAAGAACATCTTTAATACTGTAGAGATGGATAATTTCATAAGGACATCGGAGAATGTATTTTCTTTTAATGAAGTTGTGTGTAGTACAGATTTGATGTATTCGATTTGATTTGTCTATGACAAATATTTATTGTAATAAATTCTAGTAGTTGATAGCTTTTAATTCGATAGGATAGCTCTAGAGTAGTTGGAGGGAAGAGCTTGAATATCCCTCTTGTATAAATCTTTGTATTGTTTCCCAGTACAAGTTTTTGGCACTCTAGTTATCAAGAGTTGTTTCCATTGTAGCCGAGAGTTGAGAGCTATTGAGAAACAATATATGAACACATGTATATTTCAGTTGAATGAATATAATAGAGGAGCATTGTCCCAAATGCGTGGTGTTATCATGTCTATCTGAATGAATGAATGGTAGACTCTTTGTTTATTTTCAATTCTCTGTTATTTATTTTTCTTGTGTTTATGTATGCGTTTACATGGTTGAATGTATGAATCTATGAAGATATAAATAAGCTTCAATTATTTCTCTTCTACGAGAAAGTGCAAGTGTGTTTAGTGTCCGCAAAGACTATGTTGACAGAGTTTGTTTTGACTCATAAGATTAGAAGAGATAACATGAACCTTATGTGTGCAAGGATTGCATAGTTTCTGCAAGGTGTGCGTGACAGAGTCCATTTTGACTCAGGGAGTTCTGGAGAGATATATTGAAGGAAGTTTGTCTGAAAGGAGTGCGTGACAGATTATTTTGACTCGGAATTTTAGAGGAGTAGCGAGAACCATCCACAAAGAATCCAAGTTGTAGAGGAAGCCTTGTTGCAAGGTGTGCGCAGGCTGAAATTCGACTACGTGTCGAAGAGAGCATTCTAAGGAAGCAAAAGTTTGAGGAAGAACAAGCTCAGGAGGAAGAGTGGCGAGAAATATTCTAAGGAAGGAGTCCTTTGGGGTTTCCTAGAATTAGTAAAGTAATATCCATCCAGTTGGGATTGGGATCGTTCCAGACCATCAGATCTGGGAGAAGTTGCACAGAGACTAGTCGTGAGGTGTTTTGGCATTTCGGAATTCAAAGCAATTTGAAGTGTTGAGAAGTGGGGTCATCGAAGTCACGAAATCGTGAGGTGAATATTAACTGTTGGTTTCCAGGAGACACGTGGCAGTAGATTAGAAAATCCGAGAGTTAGAGGTCCAGAGAAGTGTTTGGTGTAAGCGAATCTTCGCGAAGTCATGACAACCAAAATACAGCTGGACCATCATATCTAGAGAGGCACGTGGCAGAGATCCACAAATCTGGAGAAAGGTGTTTCAGGAAGAAACAAAGAAGGAGGTTGTAATATCACCGAAGCATGAAGTGGTGAAGGGAGTGTCCCAAGGTTATAGCTCGTGGTCACAGAGGAGGAGTCTAGCGCAAGACTAGTACTCACAGATTGGTGTTTCCAAGTGTCAAAGAGTGGAGTTGCAAGTAGTATGAACTTGCAGGAAACATCAAGGGGACCTATGTGTGTGTCTGAATAAGTTATTCAGGGTCTATTGAATACCCTAAGAACCAATTTGGTTCCAGGATTTTGAAGATCTAATACCGGGAGGTCGCAGAATCCACAGGAGGGAAGGGGGTTGTGTCGTCAAGGTACTCCTTTGGCTGAAAAATTCATGGACTCATGTCCATGAGATCCTGAACTGACCTTCCATGCTTCTGTATGTCCTCTTCACTTACCTAACTGGAATATTCTATTGGGCGTCCCTTCCATTTTACCAAATATTCAAAATATGTTTTCCTTCTGGTCTTCTTACCAATTCACCTATCTATGATCTACTCCATCTGTGGCTTTTCTGCTACATGCATCTGATTTTTCCAATGGATCTCCTTCTGATCTTCGGGTCCCCTAGTTTCATATTCCATGTAAGGATGAAGGTCTTCAATGTTGAATATGGGTGATATACCCACACCTTTTGGCATCTCTATCTCATAAGCATTCTCACCGAATTTTCTTAGGATTTTTCATGGTCCTATCTTCTTCAGCTTTAGTTTCTTATATGTTCCTCTTTGAAACCTCTCCTTCCTAAGATGTGCTAGAACTTGATCTCCAACTTCAAATTTAAGTTTCCTCCTACATTGATCAACTCTGCGTTTGTATTCATTGATGCTCCTCTTCAATTGTTCTTTGATCTGATTATGAAGCTCCTGCATTTCTGCAGCGAAGTCTTCGGCTCTAGCGCTTCTAAGTTCTCTCTTCTCCAAATCTCTTAATTATGACACTCCCCTCAGATTCATTCCATATACTATCTAAAATGGACTCCTTCTGGTACTTTTGTTCAGTGAGTCATTGTATGAAAACTCTGTTTGTGCTAGAATTTGATCCCACTGGCTATGATGTTCAGTGACCAAACTTCTCATAAAATATTCTAAACTTTGGTTCACCACCTCATTCTATCCATTTGTTTGAGGGTGATATGTAAAACTAAAGGATAGTTTTGTTCCCATATTCTTCCACAATGTTCTCCAGAAATGACCAACGAATTTGGTATCCCTGTATGAAACAATACTCCTAGGAAATCCATGGAGTCTTACAACGTCCTTGAAAAACAAGTTAGCAACGTGCATTGCATCATTGGTCTTCTAGCATGGGATAAAGTGTGCCATATTTGAAAATATGTCAACTACCACAAATATGGAATCACTTCCTCTTTGTTTTCTTGGAAATCCCAACATGAAATCCATGCTTGTTTCATCCCAAGGCCTCTCTGGAATAGGCAATGGTTGATACAACCCAGTATTCTGCTTCCTTCCCTTTCCATACTGGAAAATATTACATATGTTCACAAATCTCTTCATGTTTTTCCTCATACCTAGCCAATAGTATGAACCGTTCAACTATGCAAACGTTTTGTGATGGCCAAAATGTTCGGGTAGACCTCCACTATGCTTTTCCTTCAGCAAATTCTCCCTCATCAAACACTTTGGTATGCACAACTGGCATCCTTTGAACAACAACCCATCCTGAATCAGATATTTGGCCCACTGTTTTTTGTATCTTAGTATAGTATTCGCACATGCTTCATATGCCTCCTTGAAATCAATATCATCATGACACATTTCCTTAAGGTGTTCAAACCCCAAGGTTCTCACTTGAAATTCCTGAAATGTCTTCCCAAAATCCGGAAAACCCAAAATCGGTTGTTTTGTTATCTTCTCCTTCAATATATTGAATCTCCTCTTAGCCTCTTCTGTCCATTTGAAATACTTATGTCTTTTCTTCACTGTGTCCATCATGTGTGCAACAATTTCATTGAAATTTCTGATGAACTTTCGATAGAAACTCGCTAGTCCATGGAAGATTCTTACTCAAATATACTCCTTGGTGACGACCATTCTCGGATTGCTTTCACCTTTTCGGGATCCATCTTCAATTCATTCGAAGAGATCAAAAAACAAAAATAAATGAGTTATGTCTTCATGAAAGAGGATTTCTTTAAATTGATCAACAACTTCTCCCACTGCAACCTCCTCATCACTAATGTTAAGTGCCTCAGATGCTCTTCTTCAGTTTCACTAAAGACCAATATATCATCCAGATATACGATCACAAACTTGCCAATAAAATCCTTCAACACTTCATTCATCAACCTCATAAAAGTACTTGAGGCGTTCGTTAAGCCAAATGGCATAACAAGCCATTCATACAATCCCTCATTTGTCTTGAAGGATGTTTTCCACTCATCACCTTCTCTCATCCTTATCTGGTGATATCCACTCTTCAAATCTATCTTCAAAAAATATTTCGCTCCACTTAAACAATACATTAAGTCATCCATCCTTGGCAATGGAAATTTTTACCTAATGGTAATCTTGTTTATGGCCCTTGAGTCTGTACACATTCTCCATCCTCCATCCTTCTTCGGACTCAACACATTTGGTATGGCGCATGGACTCAAGATTTCTCTGACCAAACCTTTGTCTAACAAGTCCTGAACTTGTCTATTCACCTCCTCGTTCTCTTGAGGTGTCAGTATGTACACTTCTTTGTTTGATAGGCTTTCTCCTGGTATCAAGTCAACGTGATGGATGATACTTCTGATAGGTGGAAATGAGCTTGGCAACTCATCCACTACTATGTCAGAAAAATTCTCCAACAGCTCCTGAACTTCCTCAGGCAGATCCTACATAGAATTACATGTAAGGATAAATTTTGTCTTCCTCACTACATCAAACTGCATCTCATGTTCCTTATTAAATTCACTCAAGATTTCCTTCCCACTCATGATAATTATGCTCGTGTTGGCTTCTTCCTTCACTTTATTTTCCTCAATTGGTAGCAACAGGTGTGTCCTACCATTCTTCTCCAAAGTATAAGTATTTATTCTCTCATCGTGAATGAAATTCCTGGAATACTGCCATGGTATTTCCAACAAAACATGACATACATCCATGGGAATCACATTACACGGGATTTCATCTCTATATCCTCCTATTTTAAATTCAACTAGGCATTCTTTAGTTATTGTTACCTGATGACCTTTCTGCAACCATGAGACTTTATACGGTGTCAGATGTGCAGTCATTTCCAGCTCCAATTTCTCCACCATCTCTGTGGATACTAAGTTATCAGTGCTCTCACTATCAATTATCACCTTCAATACTCTATCTTTAGTCTTGCAAGTTGTCCTGAACAAACTTTTTCTCTACACCGGCTTTTCAACCTATGGCTATGGTTTTAAGAGAACTGTCTTCATCATCAAAGATCTCCCATCTTCTGCGCCTTCTGCCTCAACATATCACTTTTGTGCTTCCAAAATGTGAGTTTCACCTCCTCCTTTCTTCCTCTTTGGGTATTCCCAAGACATGTTTCCTACCTTTCCACAAGCATAACACTTTACTTCACCTCCACTACCTCTCCCTCTTCCTCTAGGAAAAGAGTTTCTACCACCACTTTGTCTTCCTAGGGAAATTCCTCCTCTCTCAGAGTGACTATGTGGTTTCTCTGCCTCACCTTTGGGCTTATGTGCCTTGTCATGGGAAATTCCTTTTCCTTTGTTTGGACTTCTACCTTTGCTTTGTTGACTTTTCTTTATGGCCAACTTCTCCTCTTCTTTCAGCGCAATCTGGTACGCATCCTCGACTGTCCTTATGTTAAAATAATGTAACTGCAAAGTGTATTCTTATTATTATTTGATATATTATTCATTGGATCAATCCCCATTGCAAATTGATCATGTCGGTTATTATAAAGGACTAAATCCCCTTTTGTGGATTGGTCAAAAGATAATTTTAATAGGCAGAATAAGAAGTCGGCCCCAGAAAATATTAAAGGGGCATTGAATTATAATAAAGGTGGTTATAACCACCCAGTTGGAGAAGTTGGCCCTGCCAGTGAAGAGACACTTCACACGTGCCAGTCTAATATAAATAAGGAGGCTAGCACCTCACTTAGACACAACTCACTTGCTCATTTTGAGAGACAAGTTTCAGAATTGCAGAAGAAGGAGAGAGAGTGGCGCATCTTTGGGAGAGGAACTTCTTTTTTAGTTTGAGTTATCTCTTGGCATTGTATTGACTATCTATAATAAGGAAGTTTTGCTGGGTTTTCTTCCCCTAGAGGGTTTCCCAGGATAAATGTTGTGTCTCTTGTGATTGTGTATTTCTCAGTGATCTTGTATTATGTTGTTGTTATCTAATATGCAAAGAACTATAATAATGGCTTAAACATTAACATGGTATCAGAGCCAAGCTAACGAGAGCATCTTTCACAAGAGAAAAGTGAAAAACGTCACTGTTGTCATACATGAAAATTAGGGCTTTTTGTTGGAAAGGTATTTCAACCCTAAAACCACCTAGAAAAGTGTGTCCTCCCCCAAGGATCATTTTGGCACCTTCAACGCACCTTTTCAGTAACTAGATCTCCCGGAAAGTCAAACCCTAGTTTCACAAAGTACCAGAAAACCAAAAAACCAGAGTACCAGAAGCACCAGTCCAAAAATCCACAGATCAAGTTTGAGGGGTAAATGTTGGATTTTCAAAATTCTGAATACACCAGCATACTCGCCTCAGCTCAGCTCATATGTTCCCTGGATCAGAATTTCAAAGTTTGAAGTTTGAAAAATTAGGGTTTCCTCATAAAACCCTAAGTTGCAGTTGCAGTTGCAGCCATAGAACCAGTTGCAATCAACCTTGAAGTTTTCTTAAGAGTTGGTAATGATTACCGCTGCTACCAGATGGAGCCACTACCTGCAAATTCCATCAGAGGTATGTACTCACATGTGTTTAATGGTTAAACCCTAAAGAGTATTTGCAGGAGAAGAGATCTCTTGCCATAGATCCAGAAGGATCTCAAGATCCAACACATTCAAAGGAATGAAGAAACYCAGGTGTGATTATTCTRATATGCATTATTATTTTGATGAGTGTTGCATGTTGTAGCTATGACCATCATTCTAACCTTTTATGAGTCAAGGTATTAGATGGATTAAAAGTTGAGATCATGGAGCTTATCCTCTAACCCAACCTTCTGTCAAGATACTGTATCATCCTAGTACAACAGACAGGTTGAAGAAAGCACTCGTCATCTTGAGTGAAGGAGACTTGGAAGAAAAGCAAGCACTCATTCCTGAAGACAAGGCTCCAGGTTTGATTAAATCAAGTTGATAATATTCAAAGGTACACATGACAAGTTGATGACTATAGTTGAGATAGCAGTATTTTTAAAGTATTATACTTGATAGCATGTGAGCATATAGAGGTAAATGCTTTGCCTAATACAACTAACACCTCTTCTAGGAGAAACCTCGTGTGTTAGTTCCAAGTTGCCATGGAAGAATGCTTGGTCGCAACACTATGAGAGTGTTAACCTCATTTCGTATTGTATTCCTTACCTTTAATCTTTGCTTCGGATAAATTATAAGTGATAGCTCTAAAGGAGCTATTGTGATGATTGTTAGTGCTATTGCTTTATATTATCAGAAGGATATTATTATTGCTTGTTGTTTTGTTGACCTTGCTCCAGGTCACATGAGGAAGCTATAGTGAAGGTTGCAGAAGGCAACGTGCTAAAGGAGAGACCATAAATGAAACAATCATCATTGGAAAAGAAGAAGGTGGCTTGCATAAGATAAAGGTTCACTCAGAAGCTTCCATGGCCCATGTCATTGAAGAATCCATGTGAACTTTGGCATAGAATATTAGCTCACATAAACTACAAGGCGCTACCATACATATGCAAAGTTGTCACAGGTTTACCAAAACTCAAAGGTGACCATGAAGGCATTTTCAATGGATGTGCACAAGGGAAGAACATCAAGAGCCTGCTTCCCAAGAAAGACAGCAAGACAGAAGGAGTCCTAGAGCTCATTCATTCAGATGTGTGTGGCCCAATGCCATCATCCTCCATTAGTGGGAATTCAAATCCTTGATAGAGAATCTTTATGAGAGAAAGATTAAGATACTCAGGTCAGACAATGGAGGAGAATACATCTCAAAATAGTTTGTGAACTTTTGCAAAGATGTTGGGATCAAGAGGGAACTCACTACTCCTTATAATCCCCAACAAAACAGTGTAGCTGAACGTAAGAACAGAACCATAATGGAAGCTGTGAAGACTATGATCCATGATCAAGATCTTCCTATGTGCTTATGGGAAAAAGAAGAAATGGCAGTTTTATATGTGCAAAACCGATTATCCCATAGTGCACTTGGGCTCAAGACACCGGAAGAGATGTTCACTGGAAAGAAGCCAGAGGTAAGCCATCTCAAAATATTTGGTTGTCGAGTGTTTATTCATATACCTAAAGAAAAGAGAAACAAGATGGACCCTTCAGGAAAGAAGGGAATATTTGTGGGATACTGTGAGGTCTCCAAGGCCTTCAGAATCTATATACCAGGTCACCATCACATTGAGATCAGCAGGGATGTGACCTTTTATGAAGATGCAGCGCTCAATAAATCTAAACTATGCCAGCTTGAAGAAGTATATGAAGAGGAACTCGTAATCCTCAGTACTACAATGAGTGAGGTTCCCAGAGCTAAAAAACCAGTGAGGGAAGTCGTAACTTCCCCTGATGAGGAACTTATAGAAGACCATGATATAGTAGAAGTGAAAGAACCTCCTCAGATGACAACCCTCCATAAAATAAAGCCAGCTTGGGCTAGAGAGCTTATTCAAGATGGAGAGAAGTACGGTTTTCCCCAAGGAACTACGAGACAGGTGAAAATACCAAATCCATTCTCCAGTTATACGGCTTTGATGTGTGATCTCCTAGAAGAGGAGCCTACCTACTTTGAAGAATCCATTCAGGGGAAAGAATGGGAAAATGCCATGACATAGGAATACCAATCCATAATGGAGAACGAAGTATGGGAAATAGTTCCCAAACCGAAGAGTAAAGATATGGTATCCTCCAGATGGATCTTCAAAATAAAACATGTTGCAGATGGAAGTATTGAGAAGTATAAATCAAGATTTTTCGCTCGTGAAGGAAGGCATTGACTATAAAGAGACATTCTCTCATGTGGCCAAATACACTTCGATCAGAACCATCATAGCTCTTGCAGCTAAGATGAAGTGGAATTTGCACCATATGGACATGAAGACATATTTCCTAAATGGTGTCATCGAATAGTAAGTGTGTATAGAGCAACCTCAAGGATTTGAGGTTGAAGACAGGAAGTCTCATGTATGCAGATTGAAGAAATCCTTATACGGATTGAAGCAAGCTCCTAGAGCTTGGTATGGCCGTATAGACAGTTTCTTGACGATCTTAGGCTTTACCAAGAGAAAAGAAGACTCTAACCTCTACTTCAAGATCATGAACGATGAGCCAGTAATCTTACTACAATATGTGGATGACTTATTCTTAATTGGAGAAGAAAATATCATCACTGAATGTAAAAAGAGACTTTCTTTGGAATTTGAAATGAAAGACCTTGGCCTAATGCATTATTTATTAGGTCTTGAGGTGTGGCTGAGTCCTAAGAGGATCTTCCTTAACCAAGGGAAGTATACGGTTGAAATCTTGAAGAGATTCGACATGTTGGAATGAAAGCCCATGAATACACCCATGGAAGCGAAGTTGAAGTTGTTGGTTGATAATTCGTCAGAGTTGATTGATGCCACACTGTACAGACAAATTATTGGATCATTGATGTACCTGATGAACACCAGACCAAACATTTTTTTTGTCGTGAACACCTTGAGTCAGTTTTTGGTAGAACCCAGACGTGTTCACTTAGTGGCTGCAAAACATGTGATGAGGTACCTTAAGGGTACAATAGACTGTGGTCTCAGCTATGATGGAGATCATGATTTCACATTGAGTGGATATATTGATGCAGATTGGGCAGGAAGTGTTTTTGACAGGGAAATCACTTCAGGATGTTGTTTCAGTTTGGTATCAGCTATGATCTCATGGAAAAGTAGGAAGCAATCTAGCATTTCTCTCAGCACAACAGAAGCAGAATACATTGTTTCATGTTCTACCAGCTGCAAAGCTATATGGCTTCGAAAGTTGTTGGCCGACCTATTTGACTTAGAGAGGAGAGAAACCTTGATCCTATGTGACAACCAAAGCTTCATAAAGATGACAAAGAATCCTGTATTCCATGACAGGTCGAAACACATAGAGATCCGATATCATTACATCTGTAACATGGTGCAGAGAGGAGCCTTAAAATATCCAGTACATTAGCACGGATGAACAGGTTGCTGATGTGTTGACCAAGCCACTATCTCATATAAAGTTTGAGTACTTTCGAGATAAGCTTGGTATAGTCCGAAAGGACCCTCCTCAAAAGGGGGAGTACATGCTGAGATGAGACATCTCTTGCTTCCGACCTGATGGTTATGACGTAAAGTAAGATGATGTGATGTGACTAGAACTGTGTTTCCAACTGGATAGTTGTGATGTAAATCCAGTCTAGTATCCTTCTTCTGACCTAATGGTTGCGACGTAAAGCAAGATGAGTACCTTGATTCTGACCTGATGGTTGCGATGTAAAGCAAGATGATGTGTGACTAGTACTATACTTTCGGTTGTATAGCTGCGACGTAAAGCAAGTCTAGTACCCTGCTTCCGACTTGATGGTTGTGATGTAAAGCAGGATGTGTACCTTTCTTTTGACCTGATGGTTGTGACGTAAAGAAAGATGATATGATGAGACTAGCACTGAGCTTCTGGCTAGATAGTTGTGACGTAAAGCCAGTCTAGTATCCTGCTTCCGACAGGATGGTTGTGACGTAAAGCAGGATGAGTATCTTGCTTCCAGCTTGAGTGTTGTGACGTAAAGCAAGGCGATGAGATGAGACTAGTACTATGCTTCCATCCTGATGGTTGTGACGTAAATCTAGTCTAGTATCTTTCTTCTAGCTTGAGTGTTGTGACGTAAAGCAAGACGATGAGATGAGACTAGTATTGTGCTTCCAGCCTGATAGTTGTGACGTAAAGCCAGTCTAGTATATTGCTTCCAGCCTGAGTGTTGTGACGTAAAGCAAGACATTGAGATGAGACGAGTACTGAGATTCCAGCTTGACAACTGTGATGTAAATCTAGTCCTGTATTATGATGATCCAACCTCGTGATGTGATGATGATGATGACGTATCAGTTTTTATACTAATACATAGTGATGCAGATGATGATGGCATTCCTTTGAGAATGACGATGTTGTCGATGAAGAAAAATTTTGATGATTTATAGATACACCAGTCAGTGTTCCAAGATGATATTGATGATGTTGTCCTCTCACCCACTTGATGTTGTTGATGATAAAGGCCTCTCTCTCCCACATGTTGTTGTTGAAGAATACCCTTCTTGTTAATGGGGAGTGTTAAAATAATGTAACTGCAAAGTGTATTCTTATTATTATTTGATATATTATTCATTGGATCAATCCCCATTACAAATTGATCATGTCGGTTATTATAAAGGACCAAATCCCCTTTTGTGGATTGGTCAAAAGATAATTGTGATAGGCAAAATAAGAATTTGGCCCTAGAAAATATTAAAGGGGTGTTGAATTATAATAAAGGTGGTTATAACCATCCAGTTGGAGAAGTTGGCCCTGCCAGTGAAGAGAGACTTAACACGTGTCAATCTAATATAAATAAGGAGGCTAGTGCCTCACTTAGACACAAATCACTTGCTCATTTTGAGAGACAAGTTTCGGAATTGCAGAAGAAGGAGAGAGAGTGGTGCATCTTTGGGAGAGGAACTTATGTTTTAGTTTGAGTTATCTCTTGGCATTGTATTGGCTATCTATAATAAGGAAGTTTTGTTGGGTTTTCTTCCCCTAGAGGGTTTCCCATGATAAATGTTGTGTCTCTTGTGATTGTGTATTTCTCAGTGATCTTGTATTATGTTATTTTTATCTAATATGCAAAGAACTATAATAATGGCTTAAACATTAACACCTTATTGTCATCATGTTGATTTCATCTTGGATTTCATATCTCAGGTCGTTGATGTATCTGGAAAAAAATTCCTCCTCTCTCTCTCTCTTTGTCTAGACCCGATGTTCAATCTATAGAACTCCTCTGTGTACTCCTTCAAATTCCTTCCTTTCTTCCTCAAGTTCTGCAATCTTCCTAACAGATTTATCTGGTAGTCCTTGGGTATGAATTTAGCCTTTAGCTTGGCTACCATTCAATCCCAACTCTTAATCTTTTGTTTACCCTTGCTTCTCCTGTCAGCCTGCAGTTCATCCCACCACAGTGTTGCATGTCCTTTCAACCTGGTGACAACATGTTTCACCCTTTTCTTCTCATCGACATCTTCATAGTATAAATACTTGTCCATTTCTGATATCTAATCAAGCAATTCTTTGACGTCCAAATTACCTTCATATATTGGGATGTCTATCTTTGCTCTAGCTTCCAACTTAACAACCACTTTCAACAAGAGCTCTTCCTCAGCATCCCCTGCTACAGCTTCTTCAACTTCCACTTCTTCATTCTCTACATCACTAATGTCTCCAGCATCAAGGGATCTTCTTTGCATTTTTTCCATGGCATCTAGCCTTGCTTGCAGTTCTCTCATCTCTCTTTCCATAGCTCTATTTTTTATGAAAGGCTCTGCACGTATCCTAGGCGGAATTGTGTTTATTTATATGATACCACTCAATGATATCAGTCTACTTCTTTGTCCCCTTTTTCTTACCTAAAAATAGATTCAGGATCTAATACCACTTGACGGCACAACCCCCTTCCCTCGTGGGGATTTTGCGACCTCCCGGTCTCAGATCTTCAAACTCCTGGAACCAAATTGGTTCTTTTGGTCTTCAACAGACCCTGAACAACTTATTCACACACACACTGGTCCCCTTGATGTCTCCTGCAAGTTTGGACTACTTGCAACTTCGCTCTTTGGCGCTTGGCAATATTGATCTGTGAGTACTAGTCTCGCGCTAGACTCCTCCTCTGTGACCATGGGATATAACCTCGGGCAAATCCCTTCACCACTTCAGCTTCAACAATATTACAACCTCCTTCTTTGTTTCTTCCCGAAACACCTTTCTCCAGATTCGTGGATCTCTGCCACGTGCCTCTCTAGATTTGATGGTCCGACCGTATTTCGATTTTCGTGACTTCGTGAAAATTCTCTTACCCCAAACACCACTTCTTCGGACCTCTAAATCCCAAATTTTCTAATCCACTTCCACGTGTCTCCTCATAGCCAATGGTTCAGATTCGCCTCATGATTTCATGACTTCGGTGACCGCACTTCTCAACACTTTGAATTTCTCTGAATTCTGAAATGTCGAAACACCTCATGACTAGTCTCTGTGCAAATTCTCCCAGATCTAACGGTCTAGAACAATCCCAATCCCTCCTGGATGGATCTTACTTTACTAATTCTAGGAAACCTCAAAGGACTCCTTCCTTAGAGTATTTCTCGCCACTCTTCCTCTTGAGATTTTTCTTCCTTGAACTTTTTCTTCCTTAGAATGCTCTCTTCGACACTTACTCGAATTTCAACCTGTGCACGCCTTGCAACAGGGATTCCTCTGCAACTTGTATTCTCTATGGATGGTTATCACTACTCCTCTGAACTTCTGAGTCAAAAGACTCTGTCACGCACTCCTTGGAGACAAACTTCCTTCAAGCTATCTCTCCAGAACTCCTTGAGTCAAAATGGACTCTGTCATGCACACCTTGCAGACACTATGCACTCCTTGCACACATAAGGTTTGCGTTATCTATTCTAAGCTTATGAGTCAAAATAGACTATGTCAACGCACTCCTTGCAGACACTATGCACACTTGCACTTGCTCGTAGAAGAGAAACAATCGAAGCTTATTTAAATCTTCATAGATTCATACAATAAACCATGTAAATGCATACATAAACACAATAACAAGAAATAGAATAGAATTGCAAATAAACAGAGAGTCTACCATTCATTCATTCAAATAGACATGACAACACCATGCATTTGGGACAATGCTCCTCTATTATATTCATTCAACTGAAATATACATGTGTTCATATATTTCTTCTCGAGAGCTCTCAACTCTCGGCTACAATGGAAACAACTCTCGATAACTAGAGTGCCAACAACCTCTACTAGAAAACAATACAAAGATTTATATAAGAGGCCTCTTCGAGCTCTTCCCTCCAACTACTATAGAGCTATCCTATCGAATTAAAATATATCAACTACTAGAATTTATTACAATAAATATTTGTGACAGATAGATCAGATCAAATACATTGAATTTGTAATGCACACAACTTCATTAAAAGAAAATACATTATTTGAAGTCCTTATGAAATTATCAATCTATATAGCATTAGAGATGTTCTTTAATTACAATTCCTTTCAAAAAATTTGCGTGATACGCCTTCTTAAAAATTTTAAAATCTTCAAAATGTGCGCTAATGCACCCAACTGTCCTCCACTTGTTCTTTGTTGGCGATGCTCCTACGTCACTTCGGCATAGAGAAGACAGTGGCAGTGTTGCAACAACATTTATATTGACCGAAACTTCGATAGGATGTCAACAAGTATATCAGGTCTTGCATGGTCTGTGTCATTGTCAAACCAGGCATTAAGAAACAAGGCATCTACACCCCTCTTCCTACTCTAGAAAATCCCTGGGAATCCATCTTGATGGACTACATGTCGAGCCTTCCTTCAACCAAGCAGGGAAATGACTGTGTTTTGTGGTTGTTGATCGATTTTCTAAGATGGTGATTCTGGTCGCATGCAGGAAGAGAATCACACCAGAGGCCACTACCAAGATCTTCTTCGAACAAGTGTGGGTACATTTTTGGATACCATAAACCATCATTTCCGATCAATATAGTTGGTTCCTCATCACATTCTGGCTGAGCCTATGGTCACAGCTGGACCCCAAGATCACCAAATCCACAACCTTCCACCCTGAAACGGATGGCCAAACCGAGGTCATCAATAGGATGATCATACATATTTTGCACATGTACAATTCCAATCATTTGCGCACATGGGATGAGATTCTTCCCTATATTCATCACAGTTACAATAGAGCCATACATAGCTCATCCATCTACAACCCCTTTCAGGTGGGGTTGGGATTTCAACCATTGGGTCCCATGGATGCAAGAAGAATCATCCCATCTGTAAACCGAAGCTGAAAAAACCACCCAGTTCATTGAATGAATCCATCACATCTATCAATAGGTTCAGGATATTTTTTATAATTCCAATGCCAAGTACAAGCAGTGCCATGATCAATATCGGGTGCCACACAAGTTTTAGGTGGGAGATAAAGTTTGGTTTCACTTAAATAAAGAACGCCTTATAGGACCCCATCGAAAGCTTCTTCCACTCTACTATGGACCTTTGATCCATGTGGATATTGGTGGCCACCCACCTATTCCAACTGGCTCAAAACAGTTTCCTGGAAACTTATTATTTTTAGCAGTTTTTCAGTTCCTAAACTTACGGGGCCATTTTGAGGGCCTAGATGAAGTTGTTTTGGGATCAATCACCTCAATGATTTCTTAAGGCTCTTCTTGAGCCCCAAAAATGAATATTCTCGATGATACATTTCCAACGAGCTATCGTGCACCTCAAACAAAGATCGTATGCCAAAGTTATGCCCCCGGGAAGTTGATACACCAAACTACCCAGAATGGGGTCCAAAAACTTGTTGGATTTTCATCTTTCGGGGTTAGGGTTTTGAATTTTCTTTATGTTAAAAAGGCCTTGGATCCTCATTGTAACAATCATATTCTTGTGAATGCGAGTAGTTTTCACATCTCTTCTCAGAGATAAGTTGTCACCATTCTAGCGAGTCTTTCACTCTGTATTTCTATAGTTTTATACATTTCGCTCATTAATAGAAATTGTGTATTACTGTATATTTGTGCCTCTTGTTATATTTCCGATTTATATCTGTTATATTATTGTCACTCTTTCAATATCTCTGTATATTTATGTGTTATATCTCCACTCTCATTTTGTGTTGAAAATAATCTGAATCGGTGGTATCAGAGTAGGTTGCTCTTGACCGTTTCTCAGTGCATGTCCCCGATGAGGTTCGAGTATAGAAAGTTGTCTCTTGAGATTGTCTCTCTTGAGGACAATCGCTCTCGCACACCCAAGAAACCCTCCATGGTGGAAGAAAATAAAAATGATGGAGAAAAAGATTATATTAATCTGTTGCTTGAGCAAGCTCTCACGCAACAGCGGGACGAAATGATGGAGAATTTTTCTCACATCCTTCAACACCTATCGATAGAAGAAAACACATATTCATCAAGTGGTAACGTTGGAAGCACCTCTCCTTTCAAGGTAAAAGTTAATTTTTATATTCCTGTATTCGAAGGTCAAATAGATGCGGATGCCCTAAACAAATGGTTAAATATGCTATAAGGTTATTTATTTTTTCATAGTTTTTTCGACAGGGAAAAGATCACCTTCACACTCCTTAAGGCTCTCGCCCATGTCAAACATTGGTGGGAAACTTACTGGGAGAAAATTTCCACAGAGGAATCTGGAATATATGGGGTCGATCCCACTTGGGATTTTTTTGTGGATGCAGTCAAGGAACAATATTACCCTATTGGAAACTATGAAGACTAGTACACGAGATGGACCATGGTGCATCAAGAGAGGGTCCAAGCAGTGTCGGAGTTCACCAATACCTTTCATACCTTGTGCACCAAGATGGGTATCAAATAATATGAGTGACATTTGGTTCTGAAATATCGTGGGGCTATACATAGATAAATCCAAACTGAAATGAATTTTCTGGACATCTCATCACTCGGTGCTACTTATTGATATGATGTTAAAATCGAGAAGAAATTTAAGCACCAGAACAAGAGGGAGTTTGGGTCTGTAAATCTACAACAACCAAAGTATGGTAAAGACAGACCTAATAACCAGCCTTCATAAAACCAGTCCAAGCCACAAGAAAAGAAGGGTAATGGAAAGACAAAGAAGGAAACTGAAAAATGGTACAATTTACACAAAAGACCATGGCACAACACCAATGAATGTCGCTCAAAATAGTCATTGGTGGTCGATATCAAAGAGAAAGAGACGAACCCAGATTCATAATCTGATTCAGAAAATAATGGGAGAAGAAAGATCATCGACACAGACCCCACTGCTACTGTCATGACTGCAACAATTCAGCCAGAAGAACCAAGATATCTTGAGGAGGGGGAGCACCTTTTTCATTCACATATGTGGGTAAAGGGGACCCTGCTGCATTTTATTGTTGATATTGAAATCCATAAGAACCTCATCTCAACAAAGGTCATCAAACAATTGGGATTGTCAACGACACCACACCCACAACCATACAACATTGGGTGTCTTTGTTAGGGACGTGATCTTCGTGTCAGCCAGCAGTGTTGATTGTCATACGACATACAACCCTTCAAGGATGAGGTATTTTGTGATGTTTCCCCACTAGATGTCTGTGATGTTATTTTGGGCCAACCATATATGTGGAATCACCATGTTAGTTTTTAGTCTCGACCTCGTAGTTTCATTGTTAATCTAGGGGGTCATCTCTATAGCATACCATAGGTAGTTCCAACTATTGTCCCACCTAAGTAGTGCCACAAGGTAGTATCTCATACTACAAAAATCAGCTTCTTCACAATCTATTCAAAAGGTGAACAAAAGAACACTGCAACCACTACAACATGAGTCCAAGCACCTTATGTTCAACAGAAGAAGGTCGACAAGAACGAATCCAAGTGCAAGGATTCCTTTTGCACACAGTCTTCTCATGTAACCAAACTAGTTTAAAAGGTCCAACCCTTCCAACCACAGGTTCGTGACATCCTTCAACAAGCTAAGTAGTGCAACTTCTCGAGCAAGGAAAGCAGATCATCAAGGTTCAGATTCAACAAGCGATTTCCCCTCTCCCTCGGGGACTCAATGCAATGGAGAAAATTACTTCCTAAGGAGGAAGGATTGATCCAGGTGGATATCAGTGGCCACCCACCTATTCCAACTGGCTCAAAACAATTTCATGGAAACTTACTATTTTTAGCAATTGTTTGGTTCCTAAACTTTTGGGGCCATTTTGACGGCCCAAATAAAGTTTTTTTGGGATCGAGCACCTCAATGATAGACAAAGGCTTTGATTTATCCTCAAAAATGAATCTTCTCAACGATACCTTTCCAACGAGCTATCGTGTGCCCGCCAAAGTTACTCCCCCAGGAAGTTGATACACCAAACTACCCAAAACGGGGTCCACAAAACTGTTGGCTTTTCATCTTCTGGGGTTAGGGTTTTAGATTTTCTTTATGTTAAAAATGACTTGAAGCCTCATTGTAACAATCATATTCTTGCGAATGCGAGTAGCCATCACATCTCTTCTTAGAGATAAGTTTCCACCATTCTAGTGAGTCTTTCACTTTGTATTTCTACAGTTTTGTACATTTCTCTCATTAATAGAAATTGTGTATTACCGTATATATGTGCCTCTTGTTATATTTATGATATATCTATGTTATATTATTGCCACTCTTTCAATATCTCTGTATATTTCTATGTTATATCCCCACTCTCATTTTGTGTCGAAAATAATCCAGATCAAACTTATACCATCACCAAGGCTATGGGTGGAAATGTTTTTGAGCTCAACATTCCCCCCTTCCTTGGCTTGTACCCAGTGTTTAATGTGGACCTCCTTCGGTCATGCTTTCCACCATTACTAAACACCTCAAAGGTATAAAAACAATTGAAACCAACAGAGCTCAACCCTGACTGCATGGAATAGGAATCCATTGATCATATCGTGGACACACATGTCAAGGGAACTCGCCAACAGAAGTTTTAGCTTTATTGTGTTGTCAAAGAAAGGTATCTCCTACACCATGGAAAGTGGCTCACCCGGGGCCAAATTCAGCAAAAAATTCCTCATTTGATGGGGGAACTCAATGCAATGGACACCATTGCTTCATAAGGGGGGAGAATTGATCCAGGTGGATCTCGATGGCCACCCACCTATTCCAATTAGTTCACATATAGATTTCATCTTGGCAGTTTGCTTCTAGCTTTTCAGTTCCTAAACTTATGAGGTTGTTTTGAGGCCCTAAACAACGTTTTTTGGGCTTGTCACAGTCACACTATTTAAAAAGTTAGATTGTAATGGAATAATGTGTAGTCCTCAAATAGACCTTTCCAATGGGCTATCATGCGCCTAAAATGGAGTTTGTATACAAAAGTTACGACCCCTAGAAGTTGATGTACCAACTTACCCCAACATGGCCCACATGACTTTTGGCGCTTCATCTCCTAGGGTTATATTTTTGGATGTCTAGGGTTTTGGCATTCATGTTTGATGTAAAAAGGCCTTTAGAGACTCATTGTACTCATATTCTTGTGAATGATCGTAGTCATCACATCTTTTCTCAAAGATAAGTTGTCACCATTCTAGCAAGCTTGTTTCAGTCTGCATTTTACAATTTCAACATATTTCTTATTTAATAGAAGTCAAGTTTTATTGTATCTCTATTATTATTCACTGTGTCTCTGTGTTAATATTATAGATCTGTGTTTTCATTTCGTTCTTCTCATAAATCTGGATCAACTAGGCTCATGAGAGAGACGTCAAGGCTAGGGAGGTGGAACATTGGGCCTCCAAATGCCATATATCCCTCTATAAAGTGTCGAGGTACATGCTACATACCTCCATCAATCCATCAAGAAATTCATCAAAAACCTAGCCCATATGTGATGTCATGGGCTTGAAAGGTGATTTCTAGGCCTCCAAAGGCCAACATTCAAGTGTAAAAGGTTGGAATCACATGCTCTATCCATGCCAAGATGTCTCCAAACGTAACATCCTCCATCATCAAGGTGAAATGCCCATCATCAAATGGTGCCCCAAACGTGGGTTTTGGCATCCATCATGTGGGCAAGGTCCTACAAAGACAGACAAGTACACCCTCCAAGGGTCCACAAGTCATATGAATAATGAAAATTAAGCCACATATAATAATATAACCACATGAACATGTGCATCAAACCCCCCTTTTCAATCTAACAAATGCTCAAAGAACTTATAAAATGCTCAAGGTTCCATATTGGGTTAACCAATCCCCAAGTCAAGGTGTTTCCAAAGGAGAACCTAGCTAAGTCATGTAGTGAGTGTGAGGTGCATTTGGGGAAATAATTCTAGGCATGGGGTTCTTGATATACAAGGGTTCGTAATGTCTCATTTATGGGTGCCTTTGTAGAGGGTGTGTTGCCCTTTGTCCGCAATGCAACATTTTTCCAAGACATTTTGTTTCCATTAATTGATTAAGGCCAAAAACATTGAGTACTGTGTGCAATGGAAAGTAAAGAGTACCGCAATGCCACTTGAAGCTAGAAACACATAGAGTGCCATATGCAATGGAAAGTAAGGGGCACCGAAAAATGCATTTCCTCAACAAGCGAGACATTAATTAAGTATGTGATTTCCTTTGTAGGTATTTCATTTTTTGGAGAATTTTTTTATTGTTTCGAGGACTTGAGGGCAAGCATATAGAAGGATAATATTGGTTTTTATCTTTTTCCAGCTACAACACCTATGGGCCTTTAGCCCCTTCTTCCCATGAAATGAGGTACAATCCCTTCTTGGGTCAATGGACCTTGAAACACAAAATATGAGGAAACAGAGGGGGGAAAGTATGGAAGGTGGTAAGTATGGATGGGAATGGTACAATGACTCTTCAAGGAACTACCTAGTAGAAACTCTTTTCCCAAGGGTGATCAACTTTCTAGGACACAATGATAACCACCAAGATGAAATTAGGCAAAAGGTATAATTTCCAAGAAAACATTTTATAATCAAGAAAGGATTCTTTGCAACATGTTAAAATGTTTCAAATATTAAAGTGACACTTACCATGACACTAGACTTGTTACCTCATGAAGAAAGACCCACTGACTTCTGGGACCAAGTTGATGTAGTGGATGTTGCTCTACTGTTGGTGATGAGTATTTATTGGAAAGAATAGGAGGGACCCTACAGGTTCTACTTCTCAATATGACTCTTGGCACTCCAAGTCTTCTACTTGTGGGCCTCAAGACATGATATCCTTAGTTACCCTAGAATGGGGGGGGTAAGATATGTCTCCTATATGGGGACATGTGCTCACCATAGAGCACATGATAACCTTAACATTTCTTGGTATGACATGTGCCTACACACACTGAAACAAGACACGTTGGGTATCAGAAGGTGGCGCACTCACCCCTTATTCAAATGAGAAAATATGCTAACCATAAAAATGTAAAGAAAGACTTGAAAATAAATTATTTGACATTTTTATTCTAACATGTCAATATGAACATGCAAAACATAAGAATGTACATAGAAATTTGCAATGATGCAAGAAAAAAATATGAAAATCATATGGATGTATGAAAATCTTAGCAAGATGCAACTATACTAGCAAGATATGAAAGATGCAACATATATACAATGCAATGCAGGCTGAAAATTCCTACTCTAATCTATGTTATACTGAAATTCTAGGTATAATCATATAACCAGTGAAACCATCCTAGAAAAGTATCAAAGTATCTACCTATGTGCTTCATTACAAACCAACATAAAGATAATTCAAGCACAAAAAGATCACGAGTTAATTTAATCATTATATCATATCCAATCAAAAAATCTAACTCATGCCCAAAGGGGTTGTATCCAATGGTGGAAAGCGAGGAGTTTTTCACCGTTGGGCAAGGTTCAATTCTCGTGAGGGCTTTACCTGGAGCCATGGGGACACCTTGAGGTAGTGGTCGAATGTGTGGTTGCACCCAGAGATACTATAATAAATGGTATCGTTACCCGTGCACACATAAGTGGATCAAAGCCCACCCCCATGTCCTTCAACTTTTAAGCCCCCGGGGGGCAGCTCAATTGGCAAGTGCCGTGATATAGCGTGTTATGTACCATGAGGTTTCAAGTTCAAATCCTCTCGACTTACCCGTTCCTGCGGAAGGGGCATACGTATGGCACCTGGAGGTTATAGTGGTAGCGGTCGGAATCGACCCCGTGTCACGTAAGTACGAGACCGGCCCAGTTGCCGATTCCGCCAGCATAAA
>ML776661.1:843284-877317 GCA_009831015.1 Picea engelmannii
TTGAGTGGGAACCAGCTGTTGGCACCGCGGATAAGGAGGTCAGGAGCCGTTGACCTCAGCGACTGCTCACCACCGTTGATTTTGGTTACGGAGGAAGGGCTTCCTGGTGACGTCAAATCGGGAATCTGTGCATCGGGAAATCGAGGATTCCGTTGACAAGAGGTTTGGTGTATTTCGACACGCGAAACCCCGAACTCCAATAAGAGATAAGACCGTGGTCACAGGTTAACGGTCATAGGGTTCAAGGCCTATAGTTAGGAGGGCTAATGCAAAAAGGGCGTGTCGGGATTCAGGGAATCGCAGATCCAAGGTGCTTATGCACTTCGATATTAAAAAGCCCGAAACCCCGACGAAAGGAAAAGCCATAAGGTTGAGGTCTTGGGTACATGGTCGTGTGGACTAGGAGCCTAGCCAGGGAGGGGCTAAGGCCAAAAAGGAGTTCATCAGCCATCGAAAATTACAAAGTACAAGAACCCTTGACTACGGGAGAGATGAAACCTCGATAACCTGAAATTAGGATCAGGGAAGACTACGGTCTAGGTGAAGGAAGCCATATAGGTGAATGAAAGACCCGTGGACCGGGTTTGGCATTTTGCGACTACAAGCTTCGAGGATTCTCATTGTTGAGAACTAAACGAATTTTTTTTTTAATTTTGGGTAGTGGGTATGTTACAGTAACCCTTAACTTTGGAGGGTCGTCATGATATCATGGAAAAATTCTTCACAACTTTGTGTTCTTGGGGCCCACCTTTTGAGGAATTCCTCAATGAAGATTGTAAGAGAGGATATACTCTTACAATCTTATCAAGACAAAAAAAATCTTATCAAGACATCTTGATGTGTCATGCCTATCTCTGAAACATACTTCAATAAATTCAATACATGAGTAATAACCAAGGAAGGGTCTCCATCAAATTTTGGACAATTTCTTCCCCAACCCGGAGAACAGTGATTTGGGTATCTAGGAATATCTTCAATATCCAGGGATGGAAACATTTTGTGAAGTTTCCAACGTGTCATAATTCCATCACTTAAAAATACACAATATCACAAAGTTAAGAGTAGGATGACACCTTGGAATATGTCAATGGAGTTTCTAGATGATCCCCCTTGGATCATCAGAGGAAGGTTAGGGAACTACCCTCAATAGAATCGCCAGGTAATCTTGTAAGATAAGGGCTTTGGGAGAAGCTTACCAAATGATTTGTCATTGAGGATAATGACTTAATCCTTCCCAAAAACGACACCAAAATGTTATCGCAGGATTTGTAGTTGTGCAAATCCCAAGACAAGATCACCAAATATTGCATATCTACAGGAAATCCTACCAGTGTCACCTTAGTAATAAATCCCCTCATTTTAGTGATGGAGGAGGTCCACCACAAGGGAGGTGTCCCTAATAACCTCTAGGGATCAAAGTAGCAAGTTTTATAGCCAAGCCTACTACCCCCTCCCTTGGTCACCTGAGTCAACGTATAGGTATGTTAAATGGATGAGGTTAAAATGCGTTTGAGTATCTGCCTGGAACAAGAACACTATATAGAAATTATATGATAAATTCCAAGTATAATTGTGCAATGAGAACCTCATAAGACACTAGACAATGTAAATTTTCTATGGCTGGTACAAAATTGCAGCAATGCAACAGTTTACAACAACAAATACAAGTTTGTAACAACAAAAATAAATATGCCTCAGAAATGCAACAATTGATGATGAAAACTTAGCATTTACTCAATAGAACGTTACCCAATTGTTAGATGTAATTTTTGTTAACTTTACACCACCTTTAGATCAATGCATGTATCAAATAAGATAGTATTTAATGGTTGTAGAAAACCTTTTGCAAAAGCAACAAGTTTGCAAGAGAATTAGCTTTAGTTAGAGTTAGTTATGTTGGTATATAGCTTGAGAGATTGAAAAATAGAGAGGGTTTTGATCACTTTCACCACAAGACAACTTAAATGATTAGTGCCTTATGGCTATGGAGTCTCTTACAACAACAATATGATATGTTTGGATAATGATAATAGAAATATCTAAGATGTAGGGTTTGAAATATAAGGTGCTAGCACATTAGGGCCTTGTATTTCAAGCCTTAGTTGCTAGAGTGCAAGCATGTTTGGGCTCCAGCAACATTTTTGTTAGAATATAATGGATGTTCTCATTTAACCATAGAAAATATCACTATTGTCACCCAGCCATAGGCCGAAGCCACCCCGAGCACCTTAACCTTGACAGAGAATCATTCTAGAAGCAAACCCTGGGCTAGATAGCCAAACAAAATAGTGCACCTCTCTCCAAGGATAGCGCACCAAGAAAGAATAACAAAGCTGATCAGAAAGTCCAAACCCGGAGAAGATCGAGACTATAGACTGGCGACAACATCTTCTCCAGAACTTGCACACAAAACTACCCAACTGCAGTGCGCACAAGTGTGCTATAGTAGTTCTGAGAATGCCTTCCAGAATGAAGACTGGTCTCCTGTATTTATACTAAAACTAGAAAACTGCCTAGGCCGACTTCTTATTATGGGTGCCTATTTAATTAGTATATAATATTTCATTTAGTCGACTTCTTCTCGTGGAGGCTAATAACCTAATACAAATTATCCTCTTGATCTGACTTGTCTTCTAGGGTTATTAGCCAACTAATTAGGGTTTCTTCTTGCTTCCCGGAATATTATATCTTGTCAGGTTTACACATGGAGGTAAATACCTCCCATAGCTACCATAATATAAACACTCCCTCCTAGCTAGGGAGGTATTTGAAGGTAATGGTCTTGAGAACAAACATATCATTCACCCGGTATCATCAACATAGTCATATAGACTATCTCATCATTAGATCATGAGTACCATCATTACTATCAATGTCATCAGTTGCATCATCTCTCGAAGCCATACTCCATCTGAGTAATCATACATGATGTTGGATAAGTCACTCACTCCACAAAGTGACACAAGAGCCTTTCTTCTAATTTGGACATATGTCCTAGGAGAATAAATGTCCTGAACCATTTTTCGTTTGGGAATTCTCTATCCATCTAGCTGATAATCATTTCCAACACTATTGATAGTCTTCAAGGCAATCAGAAAAATGTCATTCAATAGAACACAACTGTGTCTATCCATAGTAGTACATAACTACAATCTAGTGGTACACTGCCACACCAATTAGCACACGGATACTTGATCAATGACATATAGTCACAATCAGTGGAACACATCCACTATAGTAGTATACATATACTATCCGGAGACATACAATCTCCATAACAATCATATAATCAACCTGCACAGAAAAACATTGTTATGATATATAAACTGAATCATCTGGGCCATTCTTCCACTCACATCTGTGAGATCTAGAAGAGCATCTGCCCTAAGAAATTAAAACATCAACGATGAGCTATCTATACTATTCTTCTCAAGCAAGGAAGAATAGTTGTTCCAATTTCTGAGCCTGGACCCTGGAACATTCCTCCGGCACTAAACAAAGTACAACCTAGAGAGAATGAGTTTGCCCTAGGGAATGTCTGTCCCTGATTTTTGAACCTAGAACATTCACTTATCTGGGCCATTCCTCCGGCACTAAACAAAGTGCAACTTGGAGAGAATGAATCTGCCCTAGGGAATGACTATCCGGACCATTTCCTAAGGAAATGATTGTCTTGCACCAACCTCCAAAATGGACCATTCTTCGAAACTGCTCACAACTGTGAGCTTCAAAAGAATGACTGTCTGGAGAGGCGGACCAGTCTTCTTGACCACTACTAAGAGTGACCGTCAAGAAGAGAGACTGTCCTAGACCATTCCCTATGTTAACCACAAGGGGAATCGTTGTCTATGGTACATCAACAATCCATCGAACCATTTTCATTACAAAAATGATTGTTCGATATGGACCATTTTCTGAACTGGAAAATGTCTGTCCGTCAGAAATCTCGAACCACTTTCTGAACTAGAAAGGAACTAATCATCCTGGACCATTTTTCGAACTTGAAAAATGATTGTCCATAAATCAATAATACATTAGTGCTCCCTCCCAACCTGGGATTCATATCTTCCTTTTTCAATAAGGAAGTCGTCTTCACAAGCTCCAGCTTGAGTACACAAACTCTTTCATCTTGAACAGAGGCTTCACCAAAATGTCTACGTATCTGCTCATCTGTGGAGATATATATTGGAGAACCACTTTCTCTTTTCTAGACTTCATCACAGAGAGTGTAATGCTTGATCTCAATGTACTTCGGTCTTTCTGGAACACTAGTATTCTTTTTAAGGCTTCATATAGATCTGATCAATATAGTATATCATTGTTGGATTCATCTTTTGTTTCCTGCTAGCTCATAACATCGTGGCAAGGATCAAACTGGAACATATCCAAGCGGTAGTTCTTTTGCCATCATGAGAGTTTTTCATGGATTAGCAATCCATCATCCTGAGCTTCTGAGTAACCATTCTGATACAATATCTTTATTACAGAAATTTTTTCACCACGCTTTTGTTGTACATTGGAGGTTCTCCACCAAGTTGTCTCCTTCCATCTACATACAAAGGTTTCTTCCTGGTATACCTCAAAACCTTGAGGTTGTTCTACATACGTTCTTTTTTTAATTATTCTGGAGAACAGTCTTTGCATTCATCTTATGTAAACTCCAACCCATGGATATTGTGGATGATATAATGGCTCAAGTAGAGGTATGTCTAGTTTACAGGAACAAGCAATCATCATAGTCTTCTCCCTCCATCTGGGAGAACCTCTAGTTCTGGATCTCGCAATGCTTTCATTCATAAGTCTTCCACACACTGTTCTTCATCAAAACTTTCAGTTCTTCTGCTTGATTTTTTTTAGTGAGTTCATATCATGATGGTAGTCTTGTGATTCTCGATACAATGTCTGGTTGTTTTGGATTTTCCTTCTCTCTTGGAATCTTCATGTTCTTCATCATGTTTTTCTTTAGCTCTTAGGTTCATGGAGTTTTCCATAGATTCCATTTCCTGAAGATTCCAACTTTTTTCTTTCATCATAGGATCATGGATGTGGATGGAAAACCAAGGATACTTTAAGGCTTCTTTTCGAAGAATACTTATTCCAAAGTCAAACTGAACACGTGTTTCTCTTCATGGTTGCTACCATTAATGGGAACATGGATAGATACTTCATCATCTTCAGTGGATCCTATTATTTAGGATTATCTCCCTCCTAATCCTTGCTTCATTCATGAGTGCATGCTCATCTTTTGGAATTCTGTAATCATCTCCCTCCAACTAAGAGAGCCCATGCTTTTGTCTGCATCCTTATTTCCTTCTGCAAAGTGTCACAAGTCGTTTTCCAATTTGCTTTTGATTATTGACTTCTTTGTCTTTCACTTCTTCTAGGTTTCTTCAAGATTGATTCTGATTTCAGCTTATCTTGTAGTTTTTATTTATGTAATAACTTCCACATGAATTGTTACCATGGTTTGTTGATGTACTTCATCCTTTCATGTGTATTGCCTGACTCATATTCATTGTTATAGCAATCCTTATCTTGTTGTTCTTTCATAGGTATAATTTCTCTTTGAACATATTATTTTTCAAGGAAATAGATATGCAAAACATGGTATGTACAAGAACTATGAAGAGTATTGTTACCTTGTCTTAGAAGAAGAAGTTTGTTTTGCCCTGCTTGGCTTTCTTTGAGGGTTCACTTTCTTCGGAAACTGATGTTTCATGTGTTTCCTTCCTTTTATTTAACTCAAGACAATGATTCTTATAGTCACCATACTTTCGACAATTGAAGAATTGTATTCTTGACATATCTTTCTCTTGATTTGGTTTCTTCCTGGAGCCAAACTTCTTTTTATTATTGAAATCCTTGAACCTTGTTTTGAAGGCTTGATGATCATACTTCTTTTGGGGTTTCTCTTTGCACTGATTCTTGATTCTTCTTGTGCACAACAATTCCAAAGCTCTTAAAATGTAGGATACTCCTTCCTTGTGTTCATGCTTGTGGAAAATGCATCCCATGTCTTGGGAAGACCATTGAGTATTATGTTTACCAATTCATTTTCTGAAATGATCTCTTCAATAACTTGTAGTTGATCTCTTAACTGAGAGATTCACACAAAGTATGATGTTATGTTGTCATCATCATTGATATTCATGTCACGGAGCTCATTCCTTAGACTCATTACTTGTCCAATGTTTCTGACTGAGAAGAGGTTTGTTAGGGAATCATACATCTTCTTAGATGATTCAAGATGGGAGATGTCGGGTATCAAGTGGTATTTTATAGATTCCATTATGATACTCATGGCATTGATGTCACTATCTTTGAACTTCTCCATAACTGCAACGTTCTACGGTTCCTTCTCTTTTCCTCCTTCAAACTTTGGTTCCACGATATTTCCTTTCACGATATCCGGCAATTTATTCTTGGCAAGGATGAGGTCAATCCTTGTCTTCCACGCTGTGAATTTAGAAGCCCCATCTAAATTTTTTTCTGACTTCATAGAGTAAGTCATGGTTGCTTTGACTTGGTCAACCCTAGATTTGACCAAAAACTCAAACTTGACGTCTTGTCTTGCTGAGAGTACCATGAGATGCGCTAGGCTAGGGCGAACTAGTCTATCCAGAAATTAGGTCAATCCCTTCACTTAAGGTGCCTCAACGAGAGGATTAGGGTTTCTGCAACTGCACCTGCTAGTAACCCTAGCAGTAGTGCTTTAGTAACTGCTCCTACTAGAAACCCTAATGGTAGTTCTTCAACAAGCTTAGTATCCTTATGGCTATGCTCCCTTCCAGTGGTTATACCGAATGAAGGAGGTGTGGGCCAATAACATGTTAGAATATAATGGATGTTCTCATTTAACCGTAGACAATATCACCATTGTCACCCAACCATAGGCCGAAGCCACCCCTGAGCACCTTAACCTTGACAGAGAATCATTCCAGAAGCAAACCCTAGGCTAGATAGACAAACAAGATAACGCACCTCTCTCCAAGGATAGTGCACCAAGAAAGAATAAAAAAACTGATCAGAAAGTCCAAACCCAAAGAAGACCAAGACTATAGACTAGCGGCATCAGGTTCTCCATAAATTGCGCACAAAATTGCCCAACTGCAGTGCGCACAAGTGTGCTACTGCAGTTCTGAGAATGCCTGCCAGAATGAAGATTGGCCTCTTGTATTTATACTAAAACTGGCAAACTGTATGGGTCGACTTCTCATTCTAGGTGCCTATTTACTTAGTATATAATATTTCCTTTAGCCGACTTCTTCTCTTGGAGGCTAATAACCTAATACAAATTATCCTCTTGAGTTGACTTGTCTTCTAGGGTTATTAGCCAACTAATTAGGGTTTCTTCTTGCTTCCCGAAATATTCTATTCTTGTCAGGTTTACACATGGAGGTAAATACCTCCCGCATCTACCATAATATCAACACTTTTCTCCCTTCTTAAGTTCTTGAAGTAAGTTATAATCAAGAGTCTAGAATCAAACACTTTAGGGATTTAGGAGATTAACCCTCAGTAGGATTTCCTTCACAAATTATGGATGAAATTAACCTTGTGAGAGGAGGAAGTACTTATGCTCCTCTCTTAAGGTTTTACCAAGCAAATATATTTAATATGAACAAGTAAAATTTACCATAAGCATTCAATAACTTGAAATGAAATTGCAGAAAATTACTTACTTCACCAAGATATGACAAGAATAAACCCTAATTGCAGAAATTCCATCCACAAATGATCCTCCAAAACAAATTTTGTGTGTACAAGAAAAAGATAGCCCTCTAGGGAGAAAATTTCAGATTTAGTGCTCTCGCAATAGAGAGGAATGTGATGAAAAAATGAGTCTTGGCTACCCATATTTATATGGGAAATCCTAGCCACCAAAAGACTCTAATGAAAAGTCACATATTTACACAAAAGGGTCAACTTCTTTAATTTGCCTTTTCAATTTAAAAAAAAATGAATTTTACATAAAATAAAACCTAAATAGGGTGATGTCATGCCTTAGTAGGGTGATGCTAGGATCATGAGAGAGACGTTAAGGATGGAAAGGTGGAACGTTGGGCCTCCAACGGCCATATGTCCCTCTCTCAAGTGTCGAGGTTCATGCTACATGCCTCCTCCATCAATCCATCAAGAAATCCATCAAAACCATAGCCCCTATGTGACGTCATGGACTAGTAAGGTAATGTCTAGGCCTCCAAAAGTCAATGTTCAAGTGGAGAAGGGTGTAATTCCATCCTCTATCCATGCCAAGATGAATCCAAAGGAAACATCCCCTATCATCAGGGTGCAACTCTCATCATCAAATGGTGCCCCAGATGTGGGGTCTAACATCCAACCTATGGGAAAGGTCTTGCAAAGATAGACAAGTATGCCCTCCAAGGGTCCACAAGTCATATGAATCATGCCAAGTAATCCATATAATAAGAGAACCACATGAACATGTGCATCAAACCCCCCTTTTCAAACTAGCAAATGCTCAAATACCTTATGAAATTTTCCTAATTAAGGTATGGGAGGGGTGTCAAGGTGGCTTATTGGGTTAACCAATCCCCAAGTAAAGGGTGTTTCCCAAAGAGAACCTATCTAATTCATGTAGTGAGTGTGAGGTGTATTTGGGTCAAGACTTCTATGCATGGGGTTCTTGACATACAAGGGTTTGTATTGTCTCATTTATGGGTGCCTTTGTAGAGGGTGTGTTTCCCTTCATCCACAATGCAACATTTTTCCAAGCCCTTTTATTGTTATTAATTGATTAATGTCCAAAAAATTGAGTACTATGTGAAATGGAAAGTAAAGAGTGTCGCAATTCCACTTGAATCTAGAAACACACAAAGTGTTATATGCAATGGAAAGTAAGGGGCACTAAAAAATGCATTTCCTCAACAAGAGGGACATTTATTAATTATGTGATTTCCTTTGCAAGTTCTTCATTTTTTGGAGAAGTGTTTTATTGTTCCCAGGACCTAAGGGCGATCATCTAGAAGGATAATATTGGATTTTATATTTTTCCAGATACAACACCTCTGGGCCTTTAGCCCCTTCTTCCCATGAAATGAGGTACAATCCCTTCTTGGGTCAATGGACCCAGAAACCCAAAAGATGAAGAAACATAGGGGGAAAAGGATGGAAGGTGGTAAGTATGGATGGGAATGTTACAATGACCCTTCAAGGAACTACCTAGTAGAAACCCTTTTTCTAAGGGTGATTAACTTGCTAGGACACAATGACAACCACCAAGGTGAAATTAGGAAAAAGGTACAATTTCCAAGCAAAATTTTTATAATCAGGAAAGGATTATTTGCAACATGTTCAAATTATTCAAATATTAAAGTGACACTTACCATGACACCGGACTTGTTACCTCATGAATAAAGACTCGTTGTCTTCTAGGACCAAGTTGATGTAGTGGATGTTTCTCTATTGTTGGTGATGAGTATTGATTGAAAAGAATAGGAGAGACCCTTCGAGCTCTGCTACTCAATCTAACTATAGTCACTCCATGTTTGCTACCTATGGGCCTCGAGATGATCTCCTTAGTTACCTCTAGACTGGGGGGTAATAGGTCACATAATTTCATAAGATGGAGTGGTTGTTGATACAAAAAATATTAAGAAAATCATGGATTGGATAGCCCCTAGAAATGTATATAAGGTAATATAATTTATGAGATTAGCTAGATATTACAAGAGGTTTATTAAGGGATTTTCCAAGATCAATCATTCTATCACCTCATTACAGAGAAAAGGGGTGAAGTTTTTATGGTCAGCAGAGTGTGAGACCATCCTTCAATAGTTGAAACACCTCTTAATTAATGCCCCTATCCTAAAGATTGTGAACCCTAGAAAATGTTTCCTAGTCTATATCGATGATTGCAAGGAAGGACTTGGTGGAGTCCTCATGCTAGAGAGAAATGTGATTTTCTATGAATCAAGAAAATTGAATGAGCATGAGAAACTCTATGTTACTCATGACTTAAATCTCCCAGCCATTGTGCACACTTTAAAAATGTGGATGCGTCACTTTCTTGGAAGGAGGTTTGTCTTGACGACAGATCATTGTGGACTGAAATACCTATTTGACCAGCCATGATTAAACACTAGATAGGTCAGGTGAATGGTACTAATAAGTGAGTTTGATTTCGAAATAAAATGCATAAAAGGGAAGGAAAATCAAGTGGCATATGCACTCAGTCGAACTGTGCAGAGGATACACTTAGCAACAGCTAGCATGTGTGAATCTGATAGCAAGAAGAGAAGTAGGTTTCTTTTACAAAGTGATGAAAACTTTAATCTAGTGAAATAAATCTTGCAACGAGAACCCAACAGGAAGAGGTATGAGGGATACCAACTCATAGCAGAAGGGTTGTTGATGTACAATGATAGGATTTACATACCCAATTCAACAGAGCTAAAAAACCTCATAATGGATGAATTTCATAGGAGACCTTATGTGGGTCATCCCAATTATCAAAATATGATAAAAACAACAAGACAATTGTATTATTAGCCATGAATGAAAAGGGAAATTGCAGAGTATATTGATAGGCGCATGGAGTGCCAACAAGTTAAGTTTGAGCACAAACACTCAAAAAGATTGTTGCAACCAATGAAAATTCTAGAGTGGAAGTAGGAGATTATATCCATGGACTTCATCATGAGGTTTCCAAGAACAACCAAACAACATGATGCAATCATGGTGGTGGTGGAAAAATTGAGCGAGGAAACTCATTTTATCCCAATTAATTCCACTTATAAATCCACAAATGTTGTCGATGCTTTTATAAAGGAAATTTTTAGATTGCACGACATGCCCAAGACCATTATCTCATATCAGGATGTGAAATTTATGTCGAATTCATGGAAAAGCATATTTGCAGGCTTTTGAATGAAATTAGCATTCAACACAGCTTAACATCCCCAAATAGATGGGAAGACTAAGAGGGCAAATAGAGTGTTGGGAGATATGTTGAGGATGCATGTTATGTATCAGCCCAAGCATTGAGAAGAATATATACCCTTGGTAAAAAATTCCTACAATAATGGCTATCGAGAGTCACTAAACATGAGCCCATTTGAGGCCCTATATGGCAGAAAGTGCACAGTTCCAATTAATTGAGATAATCTAGTAGACAGGATCACACTTAGACAATTATTGAAGGAGATGTGACTGGAATTAATCAAAATTAAACAAAATCTAAAGGTGGCCCAAGACACACAGAAAATCTATGTTGATAGAAAAAGAACCCATAAGGAGTTCAAGGTGGGAGATCATGTGTATATCAAGGTGAAGCCAAAGAAGAGCTCCCTAATAATGGGAACTTGTGCCAAGCTAGTGCCCTACTATTGTGGATCGTTTAAAGTCTTAGAAAGAGTGGGACCAATGGCATATCGACTTGCTCTACCTCCTACTGTTAAAGCTCACAATGTGCTCCATGTATATTTACTTAAGTTCATGATTCTAATCATGTATTGATTGGACTGTGATACAAGTGGAACCAGAGGGAGAATTTCATCCTGAACCTCAATTCATCTTGGACAGGAGAGAGACATTGCTCTGGAACCAAGCCGCAGTGTAGGTTAAGATGCAATGGAAGCACTTTGGAGCAGATGAGGCCACATGGGAACTAGAGGATGGCATACCCATTTTTGTTCTTTGTATAAATTTGTGTATACGGTGGTAAAAACATTGAGGGAAGTGTTTCCCTTAAGGGGGAGGGGAATGTGACACCTTGTTTTCCCCCAAGTCTATAATTATGATTAAGACTTAACAATTTTAATTGATGAACATTGTAATTGTGTTTTATGTTTAATGAAAATTTCCAACTAATTGACTGAAGGGGAAACCTTGTAGTACTAGCCATGATACCACGAGTGGGAATTGGTGAGAGGGGAATTGGGAATTGCCTTATTTATCCAAGAAATACAAGCTCCACATGAATAAATTTGAATGACCAAATCTGTCAGAAGTACCTTGCCTTTCCTTGTTCACAAGAAATCCAATTAATGGGGATGAGACCCAATAGTTGGGGCAGTTATGACTGCCTTTAGAAGTGCATACAGAGAAGGACTGGGTTGATTGAAGTTGTCATCCAAGAGTAGTGTGGTTCCCCTTCAATTTGGGAGCTTGACCCCCAAGGTTGCTTCTGACAGAAGCAAGATGAGGAACCCGAGGCAAAGAAATGCTCTAGATTTTGGGGAAGAAAAGTAGAGTGGGTATGGCATGGAGAGGAATCAACAACCGTAGGAGAGAAGAGTATGTACAAGCGTGGAAAAATCACACATGGGAGTAGAATAGAGGAAAACTAGGAAGTTCCTGTGAGGAAAATATGAATATTACCTAGCAAACTCATGGTCGATTTGGAAAAGAGAATACCCAAACCCACACTAAGCAGAGAGGGCCACGAGTTGGTGCTTGTTGGAAATAAATTTTCATTGGTAAGAGGAGGGCGATGAGGGACTATGTGGCAGTGAAGGGACTCCCTTGTGCAGAGGAAATCCATCTGGGAAGGCACCTGGTAAGCTCGTGGAGGCCCCGAACTCAATGGGAAGAGGGGATTTATCTTGTTGCCAATTGGTGAAGGAGAGTAACCTTCATGTTCAAACCTTTTACCTGAGAACCAATCTGTGAGAGTTCCCTGGTGGTATCATGGCCTGGAACAGGGGTGGCCTGTTGTAGGCAATAAAGGTACAATAGATACTATGGTTGAGTGGAAAGGAATTCACCTTTAGTCAGTTGGCATGTTGAAGTTTGATTTGAAACAAATAAGTTTTTCTAAGTGTACTATGTAATTATTTGTTAATGAATATTATTCTTTGCATTTTTTTCTTGAAAGAAGCTCTAATATGTTGAATGATTGTTAAATATGAACTTTTTAGTATGTTGAAACCATTCCCAAATTGGTCGATTACTTGTGGAGAGCATGTATGGGATTCCTGGTTAATGCAGCCTATAACATTGTGTTTTCCCCAAGTCTTTAAATGGAAAGTTTGCAGGATGAGAAAATCATCACTTCAGGGCTGCTGAGAGTTGACACTTGGGTACCAAGGATGTGGGTTGAAGATATGAGGAGCTTGGATTTAATTTTTTACAGACAGTGCAGGGAAGGCAAAGAGTTTATTCTCGTGGAAGCACCATGTACCCTTATTTGAGTTCCCTGCCTAAAAGCCCCAAAGAAATATCAGTTGTATACTTGATGTTGACGGTTGATCTCGACCGTTTGTTAGAGATAAGAGTGTTGGAGGAAGCCCTTTAGAAAAGAGGATCGTCTAGAAGAAATTGCGAGTATTTCCAGGGTGAACCTTCTAGCGGATATATCCCGAGTCGACAAGAATTGTTGATTTACCAAGAGGATAAACCGAGCGGATCTAGATCATAGATCCCATTCTAGACCATCCTGCTAGGATTTTCAAAGGCAAGTTAATGTAATCTAAGAAGACTCCTTTTTCAAGTATTTTGTTGAATTAATCTAAGCCTTGTGTACGCAAGGATGGATGTGCTCTAATCCGAAGCATTGAGCCAAGCATGCTAGTGATTGAGAAGATATATTGAAAAAAAAAAAATCGAAATGTATAAAACAATGATTGGATTCACTCATTGTTCTTTCAAATATATAGATATATAGCAAGTTGGTTGGTGAGTGAATTCACTCTTTGTTCTTTCAAATTTATTGATATATCAGCAAATTGGTTGGCAATTGGAAAGCTTTGAAGAAAGTTTCAAAATATATAGATATCGACAAGTGTACACTAACTTTGAATCGGTTCTCAAAGACGAGGGCATATATTTTTAATAGAAGCAAAAATGATAGCATCACAAGTAGACCAACTCCAATTCATTTCTCAAGGAGGACACAGATTTGACCAACTCCAATTCGGTTCTAAAGGAGGAGGGTACATATTTGCTTTTAATGTTGTATCTTTTTAATGTCAAACCATTGTATATGAAGGAGTTCGTGGATGTCACAACAGTTTAAGATGAAGCACTACATGGCTATTAGTTAAACGTATAGAGAATAAGTGTTGTTTCTTGAAATTGTTTATTTTTGTTATTTTTAAATCAATTTGTGATGTTGAAAAATATTCTTAAAATAATACTTTTCACAAAGGGAATCAAGTGCCATCGTCAATTTATAAATTTATTTATTAAAAAATTAAGTTATAAATTAAAAAAATAAAAATGTATTCTTAAGTATTGTATGGCTATTATATTATTTAAATGTATAGAAAATGAGTGTTGTTTCTTGAAATTTCATTTTAATTATTTTAAAATCAATTTATGACCTTGGCAAATATTTTAAAAATGATGCCCTCCATAACGAAATTAAGTTTCATCATTAATTTATAAACTCACCTATCCAAAAAAAAATTGTAAATTAAAAAATTCAGAAAACGTGTAAATTAAAAAATTAAGAAAACTATTTTTAGGCATTACATGGTTATTATTTAAATGTATAGAGAATATGTGTTGTTTGTTAAAATTGTTATTTTTTATTATTTTTAAATTAATTTATGATTTTAATAAATATTTTAAAAATGATGTTTTTCACAGGGGAATTAAGTTTCATCATCAATTTATAAATTCGTTTATAAATAAAAAATTAAAGTTTTCAAAAAAAAATTCTAAATAATCCATTAATATTAAATTTTGTAATGTTTTAAAAAATCTAAAATAATAAAAAGTCAAAGTGACGTTTACTACTTACCCAAAACTTTATTCCAAGGACTAATAATGAAGTCTGTGGATTTTAAAGAGAAATTGTTTATTTGGACATATATTTTCTAAAAAGATACGCTTGGTTTCTAAATTTTGACAAAAATATTCTATCATTTCTATTTGATCTCCATTCAGTTTCTCTCGTATTTATCAATTTCATTTCATTTTCATGTTGAATATGATTACATCAATGGCAACTTGGATTTTAGAGGGAATATTCTTACGTTCTACAAGTTTGTTTGATTCAGCGTTGTGCATATATTTGATTGTGTATTAAAAGTGGAAGTTTGAAATGTAATTCTAGTTTAGAGTGTGTTAATGTCATGTCTTAGGGATAGTGGATAATTTGAAGTTTCCTTGGTATATGGGAAGAATGGCATTATGGTTATAGGTTCTATTACAAACAATGTGATGCTTGCCAATTTTTGCAATAGTGAGCAATGTATACAATTACGTATTACATAAATGTAATATGTATTATATATTACATTTGTGTAATACATATTGCATAAATGTAATACTATTTAAGTATTTTCAAGGGTTTGTAAAAATTGTCATTTTTTGTATTTAATTATACTTTTGTGTTTTTTCATATGTTACATGTTATTATAAGATATGATTTATGGTTATTTAGATATTCAAATAATGCTAAGTCATTTAGTATATTTTCAAATATTTGTGAATAAAATAGGTTTTCAAAAGTATGCTAAGCAAGCTCAAAAGAATAATGTATTATTTTGAATTTAAATTTTGAAGTTTAAAATAGGTTTTGTAAGGAAAATAATAAAATAATAATTATGAATTTTTAAAGAGAAAGAAAGAAAACTACTTTTTTTAATCATATTTTCAACTCATCTCTTTATAGCTACTTCAATTTCAAGTGTAGACACTCATTGGATTCAGAATTAAATTCTCAATCCAACAAGTACCCACTCTGCATACTTTTGATAGCCCCACAATGAGATAAACTTGAAATACATGAAAAAGACATGTTTCTTGATAACCACATTTTTTCATGTATTTTCAGTTTATGTCATTGTGTGTTTATCAAAAGTATGCAGAGTGGGTACTCGTTGGATGCGGAATTAAATTCTACATCCAACGAGTGCCTATACTTGAAATTTGAATAACCTATAACTATATAAGTCAAAAATATGACTAAGAAAAGTAGTTTTCTTTCTTTATCTCCAAAACTGATTATCCTTATGGTTGACATCTAATCTTGAATCTTATTGGTTCTTTTAAAGTTGATGTTGATAACACAATTTTTGTTTTAAGACTCATTTTTTACCTCAAAATTTTGTTGAAATATTGTAACTGCAAAGAGTATTCTATTTATTATTGATGTATTAGATCAATCCCCTTTTGTAGATTGATCATGTCGAGTATTGTAAATGACCAAATCCTCTTTTGCGGATTGGTCAAACCCTAATTGTAATATGCAAAATGAGAAGTCGGCCCCCAGAATAAATTAAAGTGGTTATAACCACCCAGAAAGAGAAGTTGGCCTTGCCAGTGAAAAGACGCGTCCTTTCAGCACTTGCCAGATTGTATAAATAAAGGAGCTCAGCGCCTCATTTGTTCACTCACTCACTTGATCATCCAGAGCACAAGTTTGGAGATGCAGTTGGAGAAGAAGGAAGAGAGAGAGGCACATTACTTGGGAGAGGAATTTCTTTAGTGTTTGGTTTATTCTTTTGGCATTGTATTGGCTATCTATATTAAGGAAGTTTTTGCTAGGTTTTCTCCCCCATGAGGGTTTCCCAAGATAAATGATGTGTCTCTTGTGATTGTGTATTTCTCAGTGATCATATATATGTTATAGTTATCTAGTAAATTGAAAAGAAACCTAATAATAGCTTAAACCTTAACATGGAATCAGAGCTAAGATGAAGAGAGCATCTTTCACAAGAAGAAGAAAAATGCCATTGTTGTCGTACATGAAAATTAGGGCTTCTATTGAAGAAGAATTCCATCCCAAAAGCCATCTAGAAAAGTGTTTCCTACCTCAAGGAACTCTTTGGCATCTTTAACGCACCTTTCCAGTGGCTAGATCTCCCAGAAAGTGAAACCCTATTTTTCACTAGTACCAGAAGTACCAGAAAACCAGAACTACCAGGAAACCAGAAGTACTAGAAAACCAAAAGCACCAGTCCAGAAATCTGTTGATCAAGTTTGAAGGGGTAAAAGTTGGATTTTTTGAAATCTAACCACACCAGGCTACTCGCCTAAGCCAAGCGCATCTCGTGGTAAGTTCAAAATTCAATTTTGAACACTTTCATTTTTTGGTCATTTTCCTAGCTCCAAGTAAAAATGTCTGCAAGCACTAAGCTTGTTAACAATCTAGAAGGTGTGGAAAAATTTTGTGCCTGGAAGTATAGGATTGGACTCATTCTYGAAGAGAATGACCTAGCAAGATTCATTGAAGAAGATGTACCAGAACCCGTCGATGTTGCAGCTAAAGCAAAACACCAAAAGGACACAATTAGGGACAAAAGAATCATTGCAGATTCTATCAAAGATCACTTGATTCCTCAAGTGTCGTCAAAGAAGACTCCAAAAGAAATGTTTGATGCCCTAACCAGATTATATGAAGGAAAGAACATAAATCGGAAGATGAATCTAAGAACTCAACTCAAGAATACAAGAATGCAGAAAGGAGAATCAATCCAGGAATATTTCTCCAGAATATCACAATTCAAAGAACAGCTAGAAGCAATTGGAGATATTATAGACGAAGATGAACTCATAATGACGGCCCTTAATGGTATCACAAGACCTTGGGATGCAATCATCCAAACTATTTGCGCCAGAAAGGAGAAAATACAATTCAACAGTCTTTGGGAAGAATGTATTCAAGAAGAATCAAGAGTAGCTAACCGAGAAGCTTTACTATCAAGAAATCAAGATCAAACCCTAGCTACTCACACTAAATGAGGAAGAAATAAGTCTTACTTCCAGAAAGAAACACATAAAGAGTCTCACCCCCAAAACAAATTCATACATAAAGAATCTCAACCAAGGAGATTCCAGAAGTTTCAGAAAGGACAAAGAAGAGAAAGAGATTTTTCATCCTACCAATGTTACCATTGTGACAAGATGGGACATATTGCGAGACATTGTCCAGCTAGACGAGAAGAATACAAAAAGAAAAACAAGAGGTATCATGCCCATCCAGTTGAATATGAAGAGCCACCCACAAAGATGATAAAAGAACGAATTGAAGACTATGTCTTAATCTTGGCCTTCTCAGGATCAGTATCACCTGGTGAGGACACTTGGCTCATTGATAGTGGTGCTTCCAAAAACATGACAGGTCAAGGAGACATTCTCTCTTACCTTTCATAAAATAAGTTTTCTCATAAAGTTACACTTGGAGATGATTATCAATACCCTATCAAGGGAGTAGGAGAATCAAATTACAAGCTTAATTCAGGGACTCCAATGAAGATGAAGGATGTACTCTATGTACCAGGTTTGGCAAAGAACTTACTCTCCATATCAGTTTTAGAAAATAAAGGCTTCAGAGTTGCCTTCATAGATGGAGAAGTTCTTATGTGGGCCAAAGGAAAAACCATGGAAGAACCAATTGTTATTGGAAAAGGAGAAGGTGGCTTGTATAAGCTAAAGGGTCACTCAGAAGCATCCATGACCCACTCCATTGAGAATCCATGTGAAATTTGGCATAGAAGATTAGCCCACATCAATTACAAGGCATTACCTTATGTAAGAAAGGCAGTCACGGGTCTACTAGAACTAAAGGTTGACCATGAAGGTGTGTGCAATGGATGTGCACAAGGGAAGAACATCAAGAACCCTTTTCCGAAGAGAGACAGTAAAGAAGAAGGAGTCTTAGAACTCATTCACTCAAATGTGTGTGGCCCAATGCCATCATCCTCCATCAGTGGGTATGTATACTATGTATATTTTATTGGTGACTATTCTCGTAAAACTTGGGTTTACTTTTTGAAATCAAAAGATGAAGTGTTCAGTAAATTCAAGGAATTCAAAGCCTTGATAGAGAATCTTTCTGAAAGAAAAATCAATATACTCAGGTCAGATAATGGAGGAGAATACACCTCAAAAGAGTTTGTAAAATTTTGCAAAGATGTCGGGATCAAGAGGGAGCTCACCACTCCCTACAATCCTCAACAAAATGGAGTAGCAGAAAGAAAGAACATAACTATAATGGAGTAGTGAATACCATGATCCATGATCAAGATCTTCCAATGTTCTTATGGGAAGAAGCATAAAAAACAACAGTATATGTACAAAACAGATTGTCCCATAGTGCACTTAGGTTCAAGACCCCTGAAGAGATGTTCTCTGGAAAGAAGCCAGAAGTAAGCGATCTCAAAATATTTGGTTGCCCAATATTTGTACATATTCCAAAAGAGAAGAGAAACAAGATGGACCCTTCAGGAAAGAAGGGAATATTTGTTGGATATTGTGAGGTCTCCAAGGCCTTCAGAGTTTATATACCAAGTCGCCATCATATTGAGATCAGCAGGGATGTAACCTTTGATGAAGATGAAATACTCAAGAAATCAATAAGATGTCATCTTGAAGAAGTATATGAAGAGGAACCTGTAACTCCTAGAGTTGCAGAATCAGTGAGGGAAGTCATAGATTCCCCTGATGAGGAAATTATAGAAGATCATGACATAGTAGAATTTCAAGAACCTCCCCAGATGACGATCTCCCACAAGAGAAATCCAGCATGGGAAAGGGAACTTATTCAAGATGGAGAGAAGTATGGTGTCCGCGAAGGAACCATGAGACAAGTGAAGAAACCTAAGCCATTCTCCAATTACATGGCTTTGATATGTGATCTCTTGGAGAAGGAGCCTACCTGCTTTGAAGAAGCCATTCAGAAGAAACAATGGGCAGATGCCATGATAGAAGAATACCAATCCATCATAAAGAATGATGTATGGGATATAGTTCCCATACCAAAGAGAAAGGATGTGGTATCCTCCAAATGGTTTTTCAAAATAAAACATGGTGTGGATGGAAGTATTGAGAAGTATAAATAAAGGTTTGTTGCTTGTGGCTTTTCTCAAAAGGAAGGCATTGACTATGAAGTGACAATTGCTCCTATAGCCAGATACACTTCGATCAGAACCATCATAGCCCTTGCAGCTAAGATGAAGTGGAAGTTACACCAGATGGACGTGAAAATTGCCTTCTTGAATGGTGTCATTGAAGAAGAAGTGTATATAGAACAACCTCAAGGATTTGAAATTGAAGACAGGAAGACTCATGTATGCAAGTTGAAGAAAGCTCTGTATGGATTGAAGCAAGCTCCTAGAGCTTGGTATGGAAGGATTGGCAGTTTTCTGACGAGCTTTGGATTTACCAAGAGTAAAGTTGATTCTAACCTTTACTTCAAGGTTATGAATGATGAGCCTGTTATATTGTTGTCGTATGTGGATGACTTATTCTTAACTGGTGAAGAAAATCTCATCATTGAATGTAAGAAGAAACTCGCTGCAGAATTTGAGATGAAAGACCTTGGCCTAATGCATTATTTCTTAGGTCTTGAGGTCTAGCAGAGCCCAGAGAGGATCTTCCTTAACCAAGGGAAGTATGCAGTTGAAATACTGAAGAGATTTGATACATTCGAGTGAAATTCCATGAATACACCCATGGAAACCAAGTCGAAACTCCGGGTTGACACTTCATCATAATTGATTGATGCTACACTGTACAAAAAAATCATTGGATCGTTGATGTGTCTGACGAACACCAGGCCAGATATATGTTTTGTCGTGAACACCTTGAGTCAGTTTCTAGTAGATCCCAGACGTGTTCACTTGATTGCTGCAAAACATGTGATGAGGTACCTTAAGGGTACATTAGATTGTGGTCTCAGTTATGAAGGAGTTCATGACTTCAGACTGAGTGGTTACACTGATTCAGATTAAGCTGGAAGTGTCTCTGACAAAAAGATCACTTCAGGATGTTGTTTCAGTCTAGGGTCAGCCATGATCTCATGGAAGAGTAGGAAGCAATTAAGCATTGCTCTCAGTACGACAGAAGCAGAATACATTGTTTCATGTCCTGCCAGTTGTGAAGCCATGTGGCTTTGGAAGTTGTTGATAGGTCTATTCGATCTAGATATGGAAGAAACCGTGTTCCTATGTGATAACCAGAGCTGCATAAATATGATAGAGAACCATGTGTTCCATGACAAGTCAAAACACATAGAGATACAATATCATTACATCTGTGATATGGTGCAAAAGGGAGCTATAAAACTCCAGTATGTTAGCACGGATGAACATGTTGTTGATGTGTTGACCAAGCCTCTATCTCGTGCAAAGTTTGAGCACTTTCGAGATAAGCTTGGTGTAGTCCAAAAGGACCTCCCTCGAAAGGGGGAGTAGTGATGTGATGTCAGCCTAGTGTTGTGATGCCAACTTCATGTTAATGATGTGCCAGCCTTGTGCTGTGATGATGTGCCAGCCTCGTGTTGTGATGATGTGTCAGCCTCGTGTTGTGATGATGTGTTTCCAGCCTCGTGTTGTGATGCCAGCCTCATGCTGATGATGATGTGTTTCCAGTGTCGTACTGTGATGACAGCTTTGTGCTGATGATATTGTGTAGCCAACTTCGTGTTGTGATGCCAGCCTCATGTTGAAGACTCTCATCCTAGTGATGATGTTGATGATCCTCCAGTCGTTGTGATGTGATGTTGTTGTTATTGATGATGATGTATTAGTGTTATACTAATCCATGTTGATGCAGATGATGATGCCATTCCAGCTCCCTTTTGTGAATGATGATATTGATGATGAGAAAAAATTTCGATGATTTATAGATATGCCAGTCAATGTTCCAGATGTTGTTGATGTTGTTTCCCTCTCTCTCTCTCTCCTGATGATGTTGTAGAATACCCTTCTTGTTAAGGGGGAGTGTTGAAATATTGTAACTGCAAAGAGTATTCTATTTATTATTGATGTATTATATCAATCCCATTTTGTGGATTGATCAGGTCGCGTATTGTAAATGACCAAATCCCCTTTTGCGGATTGGTCAAACCTTAATTGTAATATGCAAAATGAGAAGTCGGCCCCGAGAATAAATTAAAGTGGTTATAACCACCCAGAAAGAGAAGTCGGACTTGCCAATGAAAAGACACGTCCTTTCATCACTTTCCAGATTGTATAAATAAAGGAGGCCAACGCCTCATTTGTTCACTCACTCACTTGTCATCCAGAGCATGAGTTTGGAGCTGCAGTTGGAGAAGAAAGAAGAGAGAGTGGCGCATTACTTGGGAGAGGAATTTTTGTAGTGTTTGGTTTATTCTCTTGGCATTGTATTGGTTATCTATATTAAGGAATTTTTTGCTAGGTTTTCTCCACCATGAGGGTTTCCTAGGATAAATGATGTGTCTCTTGTGATTGTGTATTTCTCAGTGATCCTATCTATGCTATGGTTATCTAGTAAACTGAAAAGATACCTAATAATAACTTAAACCTTAACAAATTTATCTGATGCTTAAGTAATCATACATGAATGAATAGACTTCCTTACTCGCCACTGCTTCTAATATTTCTTATGTAAAAGGTATTGAGAAGAGGTCTTTAATAGACCTCTGGTTCAATTTTTTCAAATCTACACACATTCCGAGTTTATCATTTTCATATTTCACTATCACAATGGATGAAATCCATTCACTTTCTTCAATTTGATATATCTCTCTTGCATCCAGTAACTTCTTCAATACATATTGTACTTTTTCAATATACCTCGGGTTCATTTTGGAGGGTCTTTGTCATATTAATTTTGCCTCTAATTACAATTCAATCTCGAGTTCCTCAAATTCTTTTGGTATTCCCCTGAGGTCAGGATAATTTTAGATAAATGCATGTACATATTCTATAAATAGAGTTATTACTATATGAAATCATTCTTGCACGGGTCAAAATCCGAGTTGATCCAAAATTCCAGTGTTAAACTTATAAATCTCCAACATTTCTAACTATGACTCATGGATTATCGTTAGGGAATGAGGCACTCAAGGTGGGTTAAGGAATGGAATTTCAATCTCTAGCTATAAATATATCCTCAAACCAAGAAAAGGAGTCAAAAATATGAAAACAATTTGACATTTAATTTCTACAAATTTCAATATCATTGATCCTTTCATGTTTGAGTTTGTTGATAATTGAGTTCCAAGTTTCATTGAGATTAAGTAAATGATATTTGTTAGATTTATTGTTATTATTTTCAATTTCCACGACTTCTCATGTGCACATATTTCCATAGTGTTTAACTTTGGTGATCAACCTAGCATTATGAATGCAAATATAGTGGGTTTTTTTTAAGAATATTCAACAAGATCGGATTTTGCAACTCGAATATGTTCAATATCATCGTTATGCTCTTTTAATATTATCTTTAGAGTGTGTCTAGTATCACCAATATACCCTCTTCCACTTGAGTAAGGGATCAAATATACACCTTTCTAATTTTTAGGGTCCACAAGATCCTTAATCAAGTCAACCATATTTCTCATAGTATTTGGAGAGGCACAAATCACTCTAATGTTTCTTCTCCTTAGAATTCTTGCATTTTAATCAGTTGTGCCTTTATATATGGAATTGTTGTTCTAATGTCGTTCGAGTCATCATGGATTCATCTTTGTCCAACTCTTGCTTTTCAGATTGTATCTTTGAATTAGTTTTCCTTGTAATCATTCTCTTTAAAGACTTTATCCAAATAACCCATCTCTTGTTTAAGATGTTTGGAGTCAAAGATCATTTTTTCTCTTGTTGTTGATGTGTTGATCACCCCACTCTTCTAAGTTGGATGGTGGTGAGAGTGGGTGTGTAGATATATGTATGTATGTACCTTGTTTTTACACTTGTGGTGCTCTAGTTTACCATCCTCCTTTTTGGATATTAGCACATTGAGAAAGGGAAGTTTACCTTCATCCTCTACTTCCATAGTAAATTTTATATGCTTTGAAGGGTCATTCAAATGCTTTAAGGGTGACCATTTTACATGTGTCACCCACAAATTTTTTCCACCACTCAGGTTTGCGTATGAAGGAGTTAATGGCCATTTTTTCAAAATTTTCCATGTAATGATTTGCCACCATTAGAGACAAGGAGGGTTCCATCATAAATACATTGCCTTGTTCATATATTATCCTCTTAAAGCATAAATAAGTCAACTTGAGGCATATTCTGACTAGATCTTTGATTTCTTAATTAGTGATCTTTCTCACAACCTTAATGGGTTCATCAACCAGGAACATGGTATATAGAGACACTATATCAAAACTAACTAAGATATCATTCTCATATCAAAACGTTGGAAATATATAATTTTAACACAAGAAATCCATATCAATTCTTTGTTTTTGCATCCCAATAATTCCCTATTTTCAAATACATTTCCAAGTATCTTGGGTCTTCTCCTTCTCTTTCTATGTTTTCCTTTCTTGGACTATTCCCTCTTGGAGTCGTCTTCTATTGATCTACTAGTTCTACATTTATTTTCCTACGAGCAAATTGTTCTTTTGTGTTTTGTTCTAGAATACGATGTCATTTTTCCTCTATTAATATTGAAAGACAATATTCCATTTCCTTGTGCATTATGGTATTTTGCAAACTTATGCATTCTAGTTAGTACTTCCCTACAAGGTTGTGTTTTCATTTGTTGGTCCTTTGTCTAGATTCTTCTAGAATTTCTTCCATGATGTGTTCCAATCTCTTGTTTTCTTTATTTTTTCTTGATGGAAATTACCATTTATATGAAAACCATCAAATATCTACTAATATTGAATCCTCCAGAGTCTCGCAATTATTGTTTTTCTTTCAATTTATCTACATCATGGACCTAAGGGTCCTGATACCACCTATCATGAATCTGAGGGTCTTGCCTAAATTTTTTATTTTCATGATCCCTAATCATGTGGCGCAACCTTACCTTGGCCATAGGGACCTGGCCAACCTGCACCTACTACAACCAAACGATGCTTCTTCATTTAAGGTATTTCCCATAACTGCATCTTAAGCTACAATTTGTTTGATGTGAAACCAAGTTCAACACAACCAAGTTCTCTAACAATAGGCACACATCCAACTATGGCCTCAAAAGATCCCAACAATATTTTAACACTTCACAAATATTTAACAACACTTAACCAAACATTACATTGCAAGGAACAACAACATCCATTCAAGTAAAGAGACCACTTGTGCACTCTTTCCCAAGGTGTCCCAATCTTATATAAAGGCAACTCTATGATGGTTCAACACTTCGTCCAATGTTTGGGCACGTGCCATCTAGCCTTGTAACCTACTTCTACAATCTGTTGCACCTACCTTAGTAGATTGGGTAGGGGTGTCTATCGTCATCCACAGAAACATTAGAGAAATTTTGAGGTCTAAAAAGGGTCTCCTAAGGAAAATAATGAAATCAGAGTGATGAATTTTCAAAGGGAAAAAAATAATAACTTTTTATTGTATTTTTTACTTATCTCCTTATAAGTTTACTCAAATTTCAAGTGTGGGAACTCGTTAGATGCAGAATTTAATTTTACATCCAAAAAGTGACTACACTTGAAATTTGAGTAAACCCATAACAAGATAAGTCGAAAATATGATAAAAATGTAGTTTATTTTTTTCCCTCCAAAATTATTTACCCTTATGGTTGAAATCATCATCTTGAATCCTATTGGTTCTTTAAAAGTTGATGTTGATAACACATTTTTTTAAGGCCCATTTTTTATCTCAAAATTTCTTTAATGAAGACCTTACATCCTTCCCCACTAAACTTGTCACCCTCCTCACAATGCCCAACCAACACATGTCTAAGTTCTCTAAGCTTCTACTTCTTGAGCTCCTATATCTTATATTTATATTGTCATAGTGCCTCTTTACTCTCCTAGCTATTCTTCTCTTCAAGCATGTGTTTCCAGGTGACAAAGTACTCGTACTGCCAATTCTTGCCAAAGTGGGCAGTCCTATGTGTCAATTTATTTTCAACTTCCAATTCTAATCCATCTAGAAACAACGTCAATGGGGCTCTAAATGGACCTGATCTACTAGGATCTCCTTCATCAATGCTACAAGGCTTCACTAACTGACATGGAAAATTGAATAGTGAGCTCTCGTGTGTTTTGGAAACTCCAATCTATAAGCAACGTTTATAATTTTCTCAAGTATTTTAAACAATCTTTCAAACTACCACAACAAAGCTCTAGACATGCCGACCAGTGCCTTGAACTGATCTTTTCCCAACTTAAGTAAGATCAAGTTGCCAACTTGAAACCCCATCTCCTCTCCACCATAAGTTGCCCAACACTTCATCCTTTCAGTTGCCTTCATCAGTTAAATGCATGCCATCTCCAATCTATCCTACCATCATTTCATGAACCCCCCAATAACGTTGGGTTGCACCCATAGTAGCCTTGTAGAATTGTGTGATGTACCAACAACTACTGTCCATTTTCCAACTCAAATGGATTGTACCCTATCATGGAACTATTATGCATGTAGTTGAATTGGGCTACATCCAACAACTCTAGCCAATTTGATTGGTTTGCCTAACTGAAATGCCTCAAGTAATCCTCTAAAAGGTCATTGATATGTCGTGTTTAACCATCAGTCTATGGATGATAACTTGAACTCATCACAATGGTTCCAACAAGACTAAACAACTCCGAACAAAGTTACCAACTTGACGAGAACCCTCTAAATTTCTTGTTTTCTTGGATGTTGCATTTAGTGGTTACTCTTACCCTTAGTGCCATCAATGACACCCTTTTTTTGGGAAGGGTTAAAATTACAACCTTTTTCAACCATGATCCTTAATGTTGCTAACAAAATCCTTAAAATCAATCCTTGAATCAAAAAGTGGCATTACTGTAACACCCATGTTTCTTGTTCGAGGTCAAAATTACAATTGGAAAAGTGGTGTTATGAGTAACACTTTTTTTCTAAAGGTTAAAATTACAACATGTTTGAAACCATGGTCTTAACAACTTGTACCATTGCAACCAAAATCTTAAAATCAACCCTTGAATCAAAAAGAAGTGCGAACAATAGCACCATTTTTTATTTTGGACTTAAAATTCCAACATTTTTTAAATCAATGTTTGCAAAAAGGTCATTGTTACGATCAAAATTATCATATTTGCACCGACTCCACCATCATTCTCTCCTTAAAATAATTTTTAAAAAACCTCCAAAAAAAACTTAATTATTTTTTAAGCCATTTTTTCAAACAATTTTTAAAAAACCTAAAAAAAACAAAATTATTTTTTAAGCCATTTTTTTCAAAAATCTAAAATGAACGAAGAAAAATCGAATTAAAAACAAAATTTTAAAAATATATATAAAAAAAAAACAATCTAAAAATAATTTTAAAAATGAAAAAATAAATAAATAATTAATAATTTAAAAAATAAAAAATAAAAATCCTTAAAAACCTAATATTATAAATCAAATACATATATAAAAACAAAATAAAACACAAATAAATTAACTTAAAATCTCTCTCTCTCTCTCTCTCTCTCTCTCTCTCTCTATATATATATATATATATATATATATATATATATATATATATATATATATATATATATATAAGGAAATCCTTGCGGAAATCCCTCTAAGTACTTCTCCATGATCCATTGATGGTAAACGAGGTAAATTGTCGTCCTTGATTACGGAGCCTCACCCTCAGGAGATCGAGAGATTTTAACTTGTGACCTCTCCAACTGATCACGGGGAGAAATATCTCTCATCTAACTCAAGACCGCTTTTTGAGAAATACATCCTTGTCCAATCGAATGACTCGAAAATGGAATTTTGGTCTGCCCAAAGTCACACTTGGACTTCTTCGAGTATAACTAATTTTGCATTGATGTCTCAAAGACTTCTCTCACTCTAAAACCATAAATGAACCTTTGGTAGAATATGTATTAATATTCCCCGACACTCCTACAATTATTGATTTTCTTTCAATTTATATACATCAACACCTTCGAGTGTTTTAGTCTTACTACTCCATATTATCCACCATACTTCTCTCCTTTTATCTTCTAAAATCTACATAAAAGGAGTCTTCATAATGTTACAACTGGCTAGGATTTACATCCATATTATCCACCATACTTCTCTCCTTTTATCTTCTAGAATATACATAAAAGGAGTCTTCATAGTTTTCTCATATTACCACTGGCTAGGATTTTAAATGTAAGTGTGACAACCACCACTCGAAAGGTAATTTTCCAAATTCCTTCGAAAACTCTATGTTTTCTTCTTGCAATGAATATTTCACGTTTTCTTTAAAATATATATATATATATATATATATATATATATATATATATATATATATATATATATATGCTTCATCAAGTCACTCTAATCCTCATTGGGTTCAATTTTTTTTCTACTATCATGAATATGCTTTTGACATACCCTAAATTTCATGGTTTTCATGTGCCCACCATTGTATACTTGATCGAGTTCTTCTCCAAATGATTCTTCCATGTGTAGTACGCCCTACTCATGGGGGTTTAGTTCTTAGAATTTTTTGCATAATGTTTCATATCAAGTTGTGGTTTCAATGGCTCATCCTTATCTATGACATTTATTTATCATCTTTTATAGTTATTTTTTTTTTGTTTTGTCCAAAGGAACTATGATTTTTCTTCTATCCTTCCTTAAGAATAGGGATTCTTTATCGAACCATATAATTCCTTATTGAAGCATATAATACCTTTTATTCTATAAATTTAAGGTCTTCCAAATAATACTTTATATGCTTGTCTTGGTAATTGGAAAACTACAAATGTAGCCATGGTTTTATTCCATGTGCATTAATTTAAATGGTTGTCATCCATTTGAATGTTGTATGAGCAATAGGATTTGCTATTATTTTTTTTTCCAAGAAAAAAAAATGTGTTTTTATTTTAGATAAACAAAAATGTACTTAAGTGTTCTAGGCACAATCCAAAAAAGATCATCAAAAGATAGATAGATCTTTTAGAATCTTTCCCAAAATATCCATAAAGATCCATAACTTTTATAACATCACATTTGCAATCTATCAGGTACAAACAATAGACTTTAATAGACCCATGTATTGACAAAATACAGGTTCAAAAGGAGTTCATAAATTATTAAATGAAAACTATTGTAAAACCATTGTTTGTCCATCTTGTACTTCTTCCAAGGAACCATAAAGCTTGGATAGATAAAGTCCTTCCTTAGAGAGTTTATCGACAATCTTGTTGTACTCTCTATATATGAGTATAGCTGACCCAAACAAACAGATTAGATATTTCCTTTAATTGGTAGGCTAGTGGAAGGAAAGAATTATTTTGTGCTTGGAGACTTTCAACCGATTAATGACCATAGAAGAATCACCCATGACCTAAAGCTTATCAAACCCTTTGTCCAAAGCTGATTTAAGTGCATAGAATAAGGCTTTAAATTCCCATTGATTACACATGATTTGCTACTCTTATGACAATATTACTTAATTTCAAGGGTGGCTTCCCTAATTATTCCTTGAACACCAAAGAAATTAGGTTGATTTCTTCTCTAGCATCTACTACAACATGAAGAGCCTCCTTTTGCATGACTAATGCATGGATTTATAATTCTTTTTTAAAATGAGCTTATTTTCCATTCTTAGACCACTTAAAGGTTGTCTTTCTCATATTCATTGGCATTCAAAAGGCATCAAAAGAAATCCTTAATTTTCTTCAGACAATTCTTGTTTTGGGCTAGCAGCCTTAGTTTATTGATCAATTCTTGAATTTTTACATCATTTAGCCTTGTTGTTTTCTTATTTTTTTCTTTTTCTTTCCTATTTTGGTCCCTAATTGCTACGATAGGCTCTTCAGATATCTCTTTTTTAAGTTCAAAGTAAATTATGTCATCTTCCTTGTGTAGTTCCTCTTCATCGCACTACCTTTTATTTTGTCCCTTGGGTCTTGCTTTGTATCATTTTTCAATTCCTTTCATGGAGCTCCTTTAGTAGTATTGGATAGTGTCTACTATCATGATTACCTAAACCACAATTTGAACAAAATGTTACTCCTAGTATATTGTAAAACATTTTTTATCGTATGGCCCCACATGCCACCTACATAACATTTGGAAACTATCATAATTACCTAAACCACAATTTGAACAAAATGTTACCCCTGGTATATTGTAAAAAACAAATTGGTGTATGACCCCACATGCCACCTACATAACATTTGCAAGCTATTTTTCCTCTTGGTAGGGTTTGCACATTAGGGTTGTTATTAATATGTGCTTGGACCTTGACTATATTCTAGTTCAATTGTGGTCTAAATCCCTAATTTCTAAATGGTCCTCTATTTACTCCTCATGGATATATTACTCTGAAGGGTCTTTGATGATTCCCTAGGTTGTCAAAGCTATTGTGTGCCAAGAATGTTCAAATGTATTGCAAGTTTTGCAAAACTTGAATTTGTTCAAAGTTATCTAATCCCCATCTTCTCCTTGATTATCCCTAGTTCTATGATCCTATTTTTCCTTGGGTTCATATCTTTCGTCTTCTTTATCTTCTTAAGCTCGACATGCCAATTTATGTATCCTTTGGTCATTTTCTTCCTGTTTTTTCTTATGCCTCTTGTTTGTAAGTAAGTGTCCTTCCATTTGTATTGTTGTTTGTGTTGTGTTGGAGCCGCCTTTTTCAACTGGTTTTAAATGTAATTTTTTAAGGTCAAATCTTGGTTTTTGAGTTCTTTTTCGCTTCGTGACATTTACCTACTGAAAATCTCAGTAGTCTCGACATGTGAAATGGCGAGGGATGTTATGTTTCGCAACTTAACACTTTATATCGTTAAACGAAAGTCCTTGCTTTTGGTACCTCAGAATATCGCCTTTCAGGGGTCACAAATCGCAAGATTTACGAACCCCGATGTGCGAGGTCATGAAAGGTTTTAAAATCTTACCTCAGGGAAAAGCCGGGAGTAAAATTCTTTAAACCCCAGTCAAGTGTTGTTGGGATTTAGCGTCTCGGCGTTCACTCCCTCCTAAAACATTATCGTGACCATGGTTAAAGCCTCTTGGGATTTCGCGACTCGGCATACTTTCCTCCTGGAAACAATACCTTTGAAGTTCCAAGCCACGAAGTCATGATATAAATTAAATCGTAATCAATTAAAACACTTAATCCTAGTTACGTCCTTGCTTAATTAAGTATAATCATCGCAATCTCAGGTTTTAGAGTGATCTGAAATTTTTACTTGATCTTTAACCATTACTTGCATGTGAATTTCTTAATTGTTAACCATCTTTATGAATGCAAATTAAAGAACTTTCATCAACACATAAACATGTAAGCATACTATCTAAGAACAAGAATTGGTAACGGAGTTCACCAGACTTCCTGGCTACCTCTCCAGGCCACTTTCCAAATGGGAAGGTCGATAGATTAAGTATTCAAATGCTTACAAAGTGACTTTTGAGTTTTGTCTGTCATATACAGTAACAGACTTCAACAACAGCTGCAAGATGAAATTCTGAGACTTTTAAGTATAAACATGGATACCTTTATGTTTATCCAGAAGGTTCTGTGAGCACGTTTCTGTCTGGATGCATAAATGCAAAAACTGAAGCTGGATCTAGAATCCTTGCGAAAAATCGAGACTTTTGAGTATAAACTCGATATATTTCTGAAACTAGACTCTGAATGCCCTTTTTGGCACTATTCTCAATCTGTCCCTGATTGTACAGTCCGTACGACCTCGGGATGCATGTCAATTCTGTACCACCTCGAACTACGTGCAAATACCACATCGGTTTGTGTGCAAATTCACTTCGATCACTGTGCAGCATCACCTCAATCTGCCTGCATCAAAACTCATTCTCCCTCCTCGGGATGTGTGCCCATGCTCCATTTAAATAATAAAAAATAATGGTTTTTGGGGGGCGCGAGCTATGGGCCACGCACCCTCCAAAATCTCCCGAATCTCAGAACTTTTTAAGTTTTGCGCGCCATTACATGCCAAGTCCCATGGTGATGGCGCATTGGTGGCTTGTGATTGTTATGGGGGCGGGAGTCCCGGGATCAAACCCCCGGGCTTCCCCTCCTTGGCGTGATTTGTTTTACATATGGTATTTTATATGCACAAGGTAATATTTAAACATGTGATTTGTTTTACATATGGTATATTATATGCACAAGGTAATATTTAAACATATAATTCGGGCACATCATGTGATTTAATACTATATGGTTGGCGTGAATTTAATACCCATTATATGTTTAACATATAGTTTAAATGGTTGGCACGTTATGGTTGTGAACTTTTGGACTTTGGTTATAGCGCAACTTTGGGTTAATACGTATAACATATATATGTTATATGCATATGGTTTATTTTGGAATATAGGTATAACATATGGTTGGCGCATCATATGGGTTTTAATACATATCACATATGGTTTTAATACCAAGGGGGTTTAGGTGTTGGCAAGGTCAAGGGCTAGGTCCTTTTTTTCCCAAACCAAATCATATTTAACTCTTTTTTTAAACCATCTTTGACGAAACTTCTATTGCTCATATCTTTGTCACCTAGAGGTCGTTTTTCCTGAAACGAACGTCATCGAAAGTTGCTGACGAGCTCTTCCACTTTGTAAACTTTACTTTGCCATTTGAATACTTTAACTCTATCGAATTTTGAGATGATCCACCTGGATCAAACCTTCCCACTGGAAATCTTTTTGGCCACAAAAAGTATGAAATCATTCAGAAAATAAGTGAAGGTATAATTCCCTCACTCTTCCGGTCTCTATCCACCTTGCTTTGCTTGGATGCATTCCTTTTAACCCCACATGAAGAAACTCCATGTCTCCTCTTCATGACGATCTAACCTTCTTGTCTAGTATTACATCTTCCTGAAGTTCATTAAGATACTCAGGAGCAAACTCGTCCACATAAGGTACTTGAACCTGTACATCTTGGTCTATAATCATAGGCGGTTCATACAATTTCAAGTTTTCCACATTAACGACTGAATACATTTGCATATAAGGAGACAATTCTAACCGGAAAGCATTATTACCGACTTTGTCCAAAATTGTAAAGGGTCCATACCTGATAGGTTTCAACCTTTTACCTTCACCTTGAAGTCGATCTTTGTTGATATGAAGCCATACTTGATCACCAATATGAAAATGATGATCTATGCGATGCTTGTCATGCCTTTTTTTTTATTTGGCCTGACTTGATTCCAACTGTTCCTGCACTGCTTGATGAATTACCTAAATCTGCTAAATAAACCTTCGAGCTTTATCTGCATCAACCTGTTCACATTCCACTGTATCTTTCCCAAAAATGAAGTCTAAAGAAGACTTTGGAAAGTACCCAAAACATGTCTCGAAAAGAGACTTTTGAGTAGAAGAGTGTATAGCTCTATTGTAGGCATGTTGTACATAATGCAATTGTTCATCCCAAAGCTTGGGATGCTTAACACAATACCCTCGAAGAAGATGTACCACAGTCCTATTGACCACTTCAGTTTGACCATTGGTTTGTGGATGAAATGATGTGCTTTTCTTCAACTTTGTGTCCATAAGTTCCCATAATGATGACCAAAATTTCCCAAGAAATCGGGAATCTCGATCAGAAATAATAGAAGTAGGAAGTCCAAAATGGACCCATACATTTTGGAAGAACAAATGAGCAGTCATATCAGCTGTGATCTTCTTTTTACAAGGCATGAGTATACACATTTTACTGAATCGATCCACAACAACATACAGATAGTCATGTCCTTTTCTAGACATTGGTAAACATCCTACGAAATCCATTGAAACACTTTCCCATGGACGAGAAGGAACTAGAAGTGGAGTGTACAAGCCTAACTTTCTGTTACTTGGTTTGCTTGTTGCACACATGACACAACCTTTTACATATTTGGACATTGTTTCATTCATTCGAGGCCAATAACAAAATTTTTGTAATTGTGCTACGGTTTTACCTACTCCAAAATGCCCTGAAATGAGAGAAGTGTGAGCTTCTCTTATCACATGCACTCTTTCACTTTGTGGAATACAGATTTTACCAAGATGATACAACAACTTGTCATCGATATGATAATTCAATTCTTCTTTCTGATAACCATGCCTTAGTGATTCATAAACTTCTTTGAAATCTCCATCCTTAGTATATTGTTCAACATAGCTTGCATGAACTAAAGGACTTTGTTGAATAACAATAGAAGCATTTGTTGGAGGTCTAGATAACATATCTGCAACTTTGTTCTGAATTCCTTTCTTATACTTAATAACCAAATGAAAT
>ML776661.1:878678-889552 GCA_009831015.1 Picea engelmannii
CAGAAGTGATGGCAAACCTAAGTCTACACTGTTTTGTAACTTGTAATCGTGCATTATCACATACCCATCCAAGTGGATATGGCTTAGGGTGTAACTTAGTTTCCAATTGTAATTTTTTAACAATTTCTTCTGAAATGAGGTTTTCTTGTGATACACTATCAAAAAGAGTATCAATTTTTGTACGCTTAGAGATAACTCTAATATGAAATAACTCACTTCTCTTTCTTTCATCAACAACAGGTTCATTTCTTGAAACAGAACAAGAAGGAATATTACCTTGGATGCTTGTAGCAATCACCTTAGTTTCATCCCCAAAGTCCGATCCCAAATCATGTTGGATTACTGCTGCAGTAGTCTTTTTGTCTTCTTTCTTCCGAAACTTTTCTGGCTTGAGCTCCGGATGAAGTTTCCAACATTTGGAAGCATCATGACCATTCTTCTGACAATGAGTACATGTAGGCTTATCTCCTTCTTTCTTCAAAGTGGCTGTGTGTTTACTTTTCCATTTACCTTTAAACTTTTTTTCATCAGGTTTGAAAGATTTCTTGGAAAAGTTTTCTTTGGTATTCTTCCCCTTTGTCTCTATGTGAGTTGCTTGAACACACACCTCATCAAGATTAGTCGGGTTAAACATCAATATCATATGACATAAATAACTATGCAATCATCCTATATACTTGAGAAGAGTTTCCTGGGTGTAAAGAGGTATACCAAGTATCAAGGCTCTTTTTCGAAATTCTTGTGTGTATTCTTGCACACTTTGTCCCTTACCTTGCCTCAAATTTTGTCAATCCATCATAGCTTGTTGCATATACCCTAATGGATAAAATTGCTTTTTAAGTGCTGAAGTGAACTCATACCAAGAGGAAACGATTTTGCCTTTTGTGGCAAGATCCTCTTGCGATCTTCTCTCCCACCAAATGAGAGCAGTCCCTCCAAGTCGGAGAGAAGCCAACTGAATTTTAACAGCATCTTCAGTAAACTTTTGAATCCTACAATAAACTTCAATTTGACGAATCTAATTGTCCAATTTTTCAGCATTAAGTTCTCCATTATACATAGGTAAATCAAACTTAATATCAATCTTTAAATGAGGCATATTAATATCAACTTTTGTTTTTTGCTTTTCAAATGGAGAAGGAATAGAACCATCAAGAAGAGATGGAGAAGTTGGTAGAGTTTTAGGGGGGTCCTCATCACCTCCTTTTTTCTTATCTTATGTATGAGATGGTCCACCTTGTTCACCTTTCTTTCGATCTTGATAGAGCTCCTCTACCATCATTTGCATTCTCATGAAAGCTTTCAGAAATTCCCCTTCAGAAGGGATAGAAGAAGCTGCTTCTTCTCCTTTTGGTGAAAACATCCTTCCTCTCCTTGATCCAATCTGGATCGAACTCTTCAAGTTCTCCTTCACCACGCTGAAGCTTGGATCTTGTTAACATCAACTCACAAAGCAAATGGTTAACCTCGCTCTGATACCAACTTGATCTGAAATTTTTACTTGATCTTTAACCATTACTTGCATGCGAATTTCTTAATTGTTAACCATCTTTATGAATGCAAATTGAAGAACATTCATCAACACATAAACATGTAAGCATACTATCTAAGAACAAGAATTAGTAACGGAGTTCACCAGACTTCCTGGCTACCTCTCCGGGCCACTTTCCAAATGGGAAGGTCGATAGATTAAGTATTCAAATGCTTACAAAGTGACTTTTGAGTTATGTCTTTCATATACAGTGAAAGACTTCAACAACCGCTGCAAGATGAAATTCTGAGACTTTTAAGTATAAACATGGATACCTTTATGTTTATCCGGAAGGTTCTGTGAGCACTTTTCTGTCTGGATGCCTAAATGCAAAAATTGAAGTTGGATCTGGAATCCTTGCGAAAAATCGATACTTTTGAGTATAAACTCGATATATTTCTGAAACTGGACTCTGAATGCCCTTTTTGGCACTATTCCCAATCTGCCCCTGATTGTACAGTCTGTACGGCCTCGAGATGCGTGCCAATTCTGTACCACCTCAAACTGCATGCAAATACCACCTCGGTCTGCATGCAAATTCACTTCGATCACTGTGCAACATCACCTCGATCTATGTGCCTATCTCTGCCTGCATCAAAACTCATTCTCCCTCCTCGAGATGTGTGCCCATGCTCCATTTAAATAATAAAAAATAATGGTTTTGGGGGGGCGCGAGCTATGGGCCACGCGCCCTCCAAAATCTCCCGAATCTCGGCACTTTTTAAGTTTTGCGCGCCATTACATGCCACGTCCCATGGCGGTGCCGCATTGGTAGCTTGTGGTTGTTATGGGGGCGGGAGTCCCAGGGTCAAACCCGCGAGCTTCCCCTCCTTGGCGTGATTTGTTTTACATATGTTATATTATATGCACAAAGTAAAGTTTAAACATATAATTCGGGCGCATCATGTGATTTAATACTAAATGGTTGGCGTGATTTTAATACCCATTATATGTTTAACATATAGTTTAAATGGTTGGCGCGTTATGGTTGTGAACTTTTGGACTTTGGTTATAGCGCGACTTTGGGTTAATACGTATAACATATATATATGTTATATGCATATGGTTTATTTTGGAATATAGGTATAACATATGGTTTATATGGTTGGCGCATCATATGGGTTTTAATACATATCACATATGGTTTTAATACCAAGGGGGCCTCGGTGTTGGCAAGGTCAAGGGCTAGACCCCTTTTTTCCCAAACCAAATCATATTTAACCCCCTTTTTTAAACCATCTTTGACGAAACTTCCATTGCTCATATCTTTGTCACCTGGAGATCGTTTTTCCTGAAATGAACGTCACCGGAAAGTTGTTGACGAGCTCTTCCACTTTGTAAACTTTACTTTTCCATCTGAATACTTTAACTCTATCGAATTTTGAGATGATCCACCTAGATCATAGAGGGTCGAAAGGTTAGATTTGAAAGTCTTGATACGCCGAACGCCGAAATGATTGATTTAAATCTTGATTAAGGAAGTCAAGCCAACCATAATCAATGCTTAATGCAAATGATAATAACACGCAGTTTACGAGGTAATTTCAAATGTTCCTTGCGCTAGCTTGTCCCACGAACCGTCGAATTTTATGGCATTAATTGAAAATAAGGCGAAACGACAAAGTAAGGATATTGTTTTTATTGCCAAAATCTCTATCTAAATATGATTGGACCGTTTTGTTCGTAAGGACATCGATGTGTTAAATGTTTGAAGATATAGATCTTTTTCTTCCTATTTTATTCATAAAGTTCATTTCTATCCCGCACAGAGAAGTTTTTCTCAGTAAGCTAACTTCTATATGTATACGCATTTTTATTGTAGAAGAGCTAAGTTACAATCCCCTGTCATGGCCCCGCGAAAAGCATCCAAGGCAAGCGTTGAGGTTTCAGGATAAGGTTCTGATAATATTTCGGATACTTCACCTCGAAGCGTTGATTCCGTACGAACCTGGTCATACGTCTCAGAGGTGTTGCAATCACAGTTGGTGAACTACTCGGACGATTCCAGTGACAACAGATGACATGACTACCAAATACAAGATCCTCGTCCAGGTAGAGATGCACAAAGTACCAGCCCGGCCACGTATTCTACCTTACTATGACATGATCCAATGGGCGCTAGATCATGTAGACATCCCTACCAGAACCATCATCAGCGAGCAGGGGGTCACTGTTGGGACCTTCAGACTAGAAAGCTTACAGGTTATGTACAAATTACCACCCACGTCAGACTTCTCGTACAATGCAGAGTTTCTAGATGGTTTTAAACAGAAGGAATGCGAGCAATACACAAAACGTTTATCTGATTTGATTAAGGATTGGGTCTCACACCCAGTGAAGTTCAGGGCAGAAAGCAATGGAATTTATTCCATATCTTCTTTGGAACCACAGTTCATATACGTAGCGATGATGACCTGTAGATTGTACGGGAGGGAAGACACCACACATTTTTTCCTCCAATGGGTGCCCTTGATATACTCAGTAGCAGAAGACTCTTCTTTCGACTAGGCTAAAATGTTATCAGATAGCCTGACCAGTCGGATTACAGAATATTGGACGCAAAAAGAGAGCAGGAAAGTTGCTTCATTTTTTATGTCCGCATATCTCATGGACGCAGTATGTTCCATGACACCTTTTCCCTTGATGAATTGGAGCTGGGCTCCATCGGATGTTGAGCCAGTCCATGTATACCATTCTAAGCTTTGGGACGACAAGGCTTCGGATTTCATATACGAAATTTTCAACTGGGTGATGGTACCGATGCATGATGCTATCTTTGGTAATCCGCCACCCAGGATATCGGATAGCATCACGGCAAATTTAAGCAGAGTGGTCGATTGGTATGTGGAGAAAGAATTCTCATACATCAGGGTTTCCGACGCTTCCGTCCCTCCACATGCTTTACCCTTACTTATACCCGATAGGCTAGCTTGTTGTGAGATCGCCAAGAAAACTGTAATTGGCGGTATAAGTAAAGAACTAAAAGGGTATTCAAAAAAGGTATGGCCACCTTTTCCTATTCATTTAAACACCTATTCATTATTAGACTTCGGGCATGCAAAGGCCGAGGTAGCAGCCCTAGAAGATATAAATTTGGTTCATATCGAATTCAAGAAACACGATCCACACAGGGTCGTGAGTAATCATTTGGCTAGTTGTGGCCTCAAAAGATTTGAGCACGAGAATTCATCTCACGATGATATTTTCCGAGGAGCGAAATCTTATGACAAGGTTTTAGCTCGAACAGAAGCCCTGTCGCCCAAAGAGAGGGCCGATGTTGTCAGATTCCAAGAGCATAGCCAGAGTTGCCTCCCTCCAGTATTACGGGGTGAGAATCCGACAACCATAGAGGTGCAGAAAACAAAGGCCAAAGGCTCTAAAGTTTCAGTGCCCAACCAAGAAGAATAACAGGATAAAGAAGAGCAAGTTGGGGGCCCAAAATAGGAAGTCGAGGTTTCCGGTCCTCCAAGCGAGTCAACTTCGCTCATTACTCCCGGGAAATCTTCTAAACAGGTCAGTGATCCCATCGCCTCCATTACCCCCCTACAGTCTGCAAAGGAAATCCTGGACGCAAGTTGGATTTTGGGTGAAAAATTAACACCTATATCAGTTGAAGAGCTACCTCCGAATGAATTCTTCTTCGATAAGAAGAGGAAAGTGGTTGTGAGACAAGAACTCTACCAAGAGGCAGGTACTGTCTCTAAGAAATTTAAAATTTTAACTAATGGGAAAGATATGAAGAAAGTAGAATTCGCGACGCAAATAGCAGGAACATTGGGTGCTTTCGCCACGACGAATCAATATTCATTCGGGACCGTAAAGGATCAGCTAAAATGAAAGAATCGTTTGATCAAGACACTAGAGGCTAAACTAACTACAGCAGAGGTTGCTGCTAAAGATCAGGCAAGTGCGACTTTAGAGAAAGCAAGAATAAAAGATCAAAAAGAAATCGAGTGGCTTAAAGTCGATCTCGAACAGACACGGTTGAAGGTTCAGATGAGTCAGACTCAAATAAGCCAGCAGGGAGAATTGATAGACCAGCTTCGGGCCAAACTAGAATTCACCGAAAGCCAAGTAATCGATATCGAAATATTTCAATCCCAAGCAATAGAGATCAGAAAAAGGTTATCGGCGGCGCAGCAGGGTTTGCTTGTAAAAGTGGAAACAATTCAAAGCAGCGTTCAACTCATCGATCGGGTGTTGGAAAACCTGTCTCTTAAAGAAAGGGATGTCAAAGCAGCTCGGGTGGCGTTCTAGGAGGCTATTATAACCACAACGAGAAGGGAAGCAAGCAGTAGTTCTAGTTTTCCCATCGTAGAGTAGACCAGGGGTAATATCTTGTTGAAAGAATGGGAGGGAAATATATCTGAAGGCAAACAACAAGCTACGAAGCTGAGGAAATCTTGTGAAGAAATTTTCGGCTTGCTAAGTGAGATTTGTTTGGGTTCCGATGGTGAAAGTGGCATGGAGATACTGGGTCAAATCAATACAGCTAAATATATGTTAAATATCAAGGAAAATGAAGAAAGAGAATTAGCCAAAATATCACAAATAACTCAAATAGACATAGTGCAAATAGGCAATTGGATTATTAAACCGAGTATGTTGTTATGCTCTACCAATGCCAAAGATCAACAGGTGCAAGGAAAGTTGTTGCTATTGATGAAAGACTGCTATGTTTTTTAGGCAAATAATCAAGCTGAGCCATCTAAGTTGATATCACAGCTGGTGGAGAAGTGCATTATTTTCACGGAGCATGTGAAGAGGCAGGTTTCGACTACCAAATGAAAACAGAGATAAAGAAACGAAACGTTTCGACTCCTTTTGATTGTAACCGAAAACCTGTGGAACTATTGAGATTCCAGCATAAAAATTTGTATAAATATACATTTTGAAGAAAGAAAAAAGGGTTGGACCTTTTTTATTAATTCTAATAGAGACTGTCTCTTTTCAAGACTTAATACAAAGCAATCCGGAGATTCATAATTCCATCACTACTGTGTTATGAGTTTGTTCTCTCTGTTATCTCATATTCATTCTTATTTCACTTATATATATATGATGAATGTTGCATTGCAATTTAGTAAAACTTCTACTGCAGTGATTAATATTTAAGCTATTTGTTGTTTACAGTTTTTCCTCTGTATCGGCTACTAGCAGGTACAAGACCTGTGAATCTTTAGATTGTCATCGGACTATTTCTTATCTTATTTTCTTCTTCTGTTTACAGAGTGAGATTCTCTCTCGATAGGAGCCTTATTCTATAGACAGCTTAATGTTTTTCTCATAATTCATACACCATTTATTTCAAATATAATGCAGTTACGGAAAAAGGCCTTTGGTTTGCAATTTGCTTTTAATATTGATTTTTAAAGTTCTCTTTTATAAAATCAAATTGATGCAGCATAAAACTTTTCAGATTTCTTTAAATTTTTTGTTCCTCTATGACTGTCTCTGTTGTAAGACAACCCAATATTGAACCCGTCTTGACAGATCAAACCCATATCACTTTAAATCTCTTTGATACCATACTTAAAACGGCTAACACCTGGGTAGAACTTGAACGTTCATGGGCTGCAATTGAAAGGGATATAAACATCCAGGAACAGTTGGAAGCCAGGCAGCGACAACCTAGAAATCAACCCTAGCTTCCTTTCCCGAAGGTATACCCTCCTCCTTTCTACATCTTACTAACTTTCGGATGCCTAGACACTGCAATTTTTTAAAGCCTTAAGTACAGACTCTGGAACAACATCTTTTTGGCGCCATTGCCGGGGACAAAGTTATGAAACCTTTTCCCTGGGAAGAACGACATATTTTCAAGTTTCACCCTTTGATAGTGAACAAAGAGTGAGCACTTTCTAAAGTCTTTTGTTATATTTCACTTGGCGACTCCACGTATAAGTAAGCTGGCATCCGGTTGAAGGAATACCAGACAAAACCCAGAGAACAAACAGACCACACATGTTTCAGATCCCGAAAAAATACTAAAAGCTAGAGGTTCTCTTAAGCCGAATACTGCAGTCTATCAGCTTAAACACCCACAACCCAAGACCAAAAGCGCTTGCGAACCTTCAACTTCGCATAGTACACCCCCCGAAACCACTAATTCATTTTTATTCAACTCTGCGGTTAAAAGTGAAATCCTTCTGAAAACCTCTGTCGGATACAAAGGTAAAAACCTGGCAGTAAATTTATCAGCAGTTGATATCCCGCTGACTCTCCTTTAAGACTTCCTGACCTCACCAAGTCTCGAAGTGTAAATTATATACTCAAATCCCACACCCGCGGGATCCCCTGATTACGTCTCCTGCAAATCCGAAGAGCTAATTCCTCGCGTCTCCGTTCACTCGTCTTCGCTTCTCTCATTTCCCGAAGAAGCTAAGAATCTGTTTTTAGTATTCCAGAACCCGCTATATAACACACCCCATCCCTGTCAGGTAATACCAATGGTGGCCGCTGGAGGAGGAGCAGGGGGCCAAGCGCCTCCCCTACCCCGCAGAGTTTTCACTAAAGTAGCTGCGAGATATGCACCTTTAGTTCTACCCGCGCCTCTTCATAACCTTCCTGAAAATTATATAAAAAATTTACCGAAATTTACAGGGGAAGGGGACTTAACTGCATCCGAACATATAAATTTCTTCGATCAGATCGTTGAGATTCTACGTCTGGAACACGAAGACGTTTATTCAAGATTATTTGTTCAAACTTTTGAAGGACAGGTACGAATCTGGTTTCGAAGCCTACCCGCAGGGTCTATCCTATCTTACGATGCCTTAGAAGATGTCTTTCTTAGACATTGGGGTTAAAGAAAAGACCACTTATATTATCTAACCGAGTTCGGATCTTTAAGGAAAAGAAATTCAGAAACAGTGATGGAATTTATCCAAAGATTTAATAAACTGTATAATAAGATCTCAGCCGAAGTCAAACCCTCCCAACCTGCAGCCAAAGTAACCTTCGCAGGAACTTTTGAACCCGACTTCGCTCTTCTCTTAAGAGAAAGGCGGGGGGATACCTTAACCCGAATGCAGGATGATGCTGTAGAAAGTGAATCTAACATGATGGTCTCTGGTAAGTTGAAAGCTATGATAGAAACGGGGAACAGAGAAACCAAACGTTTTAGGGAACAAGCGGGACCCTCGGGATCTAATAGATCTACAGACAACAAAATGGATGATATGGCTAGGGTAATTAAAGAATTTTCGAGTAAGATTTCCATAATGGAGCTAAACCAATCCAAGACTGATCCTTTTGTTAAAAGAGAATTCAGAAGAAACCCCAACCCTCAGAATCAACAAAGGCAGGTTAAAAATGAAGATCATAAAATCCAAACCCCTTTAAAAAATGAAAATTTTATAGGAGGAAATGACCTGGAAGATTTCGAGGGACTTGAGGAAGATGTGACAAATTTGGGCGACGACTACACTCAGCCCTATGTAACTAAAGAAGATTATGAGAGGTCGTTGAACACACCCCAACTGTCAAATGAAGAAGATGATATAAACAACAATGACTTCGTTGTATGCCAAGAAATGCCTGATTCCATGACAGCTGAGGTCCAAGCGAGGTATAACTTGAGGTCCAAAAACAAACCTACATCGATTCCTCAACCGAAAAAAATTCTCCCTAGAGGTGAAATATATGTGCCTGCCCCGAAAGAGACTGAAATGTCTAACAACAAAACAAAGGAGGCAGACTCGTTGAACCTCAAAACAAAGGAAGTTGAGACCCAAACTAAGGAAATCGAGACAGCCGAAACACCCTCACTGGTAAGTAAGCTCATGAGTAATAAATCAGCTCAGACAAATAAGTTAGAGAAAAAAGACCTCGAGGTTTTAACCAAAGAAACGGACAAAGGTGGCGGTGATTTTAGTGTTGAAAATGAAATAAATAGGATCAAAATATCGATTCCACTGGTTGAATTAGCAAAAAACCCTGCATATCGAAAACAGATAAACAAGGTGATAGGTTGTTCGGACCAAGAAAGTCAATCAGACGAAATAAATTTGGAAGATGACAAGCCAAATATCACTTTCGGTCCACATTTCGAGGGCGCTAGAAACATCATTGCCCCTTTCTATATCACCTTAAATGTGCATGATCGACTGCTGCATAACTGCATGCTAGATTCTGGAGCTTCACATAATGTGATGCCCAAAGCTATTATGGATAGACTAGGCCTCGAGATCACCCGACCTTACGGAGATCTCTACTCTTTTGATTCAATAAGAGTCAAGTGCTTAGGAATGATAAAAGATTTAGTAGTCACCCTTGCACAGGTCCCAGTCAAAAGTATTCTGATGGATGTAGTTATTGTTGATATCCCCCAAAAATATAGATTACTGTTATCAAGGTCGTGGGGAGCCAAACTTGGGGGATCCCTGCAACTGGACATGACTTATGCCACAATTCCTATATTTGGTGGGCAACTTACTAGGTTATACAGGGAAACGAGGTTAGCCTATACCGTGAGAGATCCTCAGAATCCTAACAATTTTCCTATTTACATTGCTGATCAAGATCTAGGAAATTGCATTTTGTCTTTTGATGATGGTATAGATAGTTGCACAGAAGAAAACTACATAGACGAGAAAGATTCAGAAAATATGCATAGTACAGGGATCTGGAAAATGTTTTTTGATGGTGCTCTGTCATGTGAAGGAGCTAGTGCAGGAGTACTTTTTGTGGCACCTGAAAATAGGTTTGTCATCCCTTTTTCTTACAGGCTTCAATGGGATATAGACTACACTAACAATGTATGAGTATGAAGCTTTAGTTTTAGGATTGGAAGCTGCCAAGAAACTGAACATAAAAAACATGGAAGTATATGGAGACGTTGAGTTGATAGTCAAACAGATAAATCGACAATACCAGGCCAAACAATCGAGATTGAGAGCATATAGAAATTGTGCTTGGGATCTAATGGAAAAAAATTTCTCGTCTGTAAATATCCACTTCATACCACGCGCCGAAAACTTGCAGGCCGATTCGTTAGCCAAGGAAGCCTCGACTTTCGCTCCCCCCACAGATTTTAAATTAAAATACCATATAGAGGTAAGGCACAGACCATCCATCCCGAACAACATACAACACTAGCAAGTTTTCGAGGATGACGAACAGATCAGAAAGTTCCTCGAAGCAGTGGGTGACTTTTCTGAAACCCACATCGATCAAGAGAATCAAGATGATCACATGTGGATCATGCAAGAAGGAGAAGACCCTCAGGAGTTCCGAGAAAAAATTGCCAACCATCGCATGTTAGTTTTAAAAAATAATCAGATTCCAAAGGGACTAATCCCCCTGGAGAGACTTTTCGATCAAAATGACATGCCTTTAAAAT
>ML776661.1:913743-925428 GCA_009831015.1 Picea engelmannii
AAAAAAAAAAGAGAGCATCCCAATCAAGAAATCCATACATTTATAGTGGGAAAAACTTTGGAGATTGAGAAAAACCCACACTCCAAAATAATAATGAGAGTACTTATCTCAATTCAACTTGCTACAAAACTTTGCTCACCTTAACTTCTCCAATAGTATCAAAACATCACCACAAAAGAGTCTAACAATAAAAACATATAAACATCCTTATTAGCTTCTAATCTTCCTTACTTAGACATGTCAATCACTTGCCTTGGTCTGCCCAGTGGCTAGGCAAGTGCTCATATGTACTTGTCTTGATAAAAAAAAAGACTTCTAAACAGAAAGGATGACTTTTACATCCAACATTAGGCTTCACCACTAGAGAATCCATTGCTTAGGGTCTCCACAATCGTAGTGTCAATTGTTCATGCGGCTACAACATCTCATTCTAATTTCCTTTCCCCTGCTAGGAAACATGTATGAAATGCAAATTCAAGATTTTCAAATAAAGGCTCTAGTCATTGCATTGTTGTTTCCTCTTTTGTAGAATGTACAACCCTTGTGGAGCCTAAAACAATATTTGGTAGTGTGTGAAATGGTGGAAACAACATTGTTGAGGTGCAACTAAGTAATGATACAAGACATCATATTACTATTGGTTGAAGGCTCGATGAAGTATTGCAAGGCACAAGAGATGGGGATCAATTGCTTCAACAAACTAAAAGGGAGAACGAAATGCTATAATGGCTTCAAGCTTTAATTTTACAAGTAATGGGGGCATGAAGTGTAGATGAGAGGTTGAGGCCATTGTTACAATTTAATGTTTCATGTGGCAATGTTGATGACCATCTTCTAGCTCATCATACTCAACAATTTCAAGGCATGAGACCTTGATACCATAATAGTGGGGATAGATTTAGTCATTTTAACTTGGTCACCCTTAAATCCCAAGAGTTTTGACCTCATGCTCCGAAACCAAATTTAAGGTTGACCTTTGATGCCCTACCTAAGAGGAAAGAAAACCAAGAGTACCATTTTTTTGTCTACTCATATATCTATTTTTCATGTCTATACATGTGTAATTTCAAATTTGTGAATTCAAATCTATGTCTCCAATGGGTTAGAAAAAATATTTAGGCTATTATTTATTCATGTTTTCCAATATAACAAGAACCATATTGAAAGCATTTAAATTTAACCATTATAAAAAACACATCACTAATAAATGCTTGTACCCAGAGAAGGCTATGAATAGCTTATTTTGATTTGGGCCTAGTATTACCACCCAGTGTTTCTCTATGATTGTCTTCTTCCCCTAGAACTCATCGTGCTACATACCATGTGCTAAGGGGATCCTAGAGATAGATCTATGGATGACGATAATTACAACTTCCCTTCATTAGTTTCTACCTTGGTCAATTTGAGCACAATTTAGAGTATCACACTATTGAATCTTCTACTTAGTTTCCTTTCTTATGTATGTCAATGTGCATGACTTAGTTTAATGACTTCATTAAATAGTCAATGAAGATTACATAGGGGAACTACCTCCCTCCCTTTGAAATTCACAAGTATACATAAAAATCTATAGATAACAGTAAGCAATAAAACCAACTTTTACCAACTTATAACTGTCTAGATGGATGAATCAACATATCCTCCTTGTTTGTGTCTGGTATATCGTCTAGATTTACCACCTAATACATTTAATTTGTCAACCCGAGGGTCTGAATGTTTTACAGGCTATCGTGCACTGTATGTGCAGACTGTGCTTCTTTCAATATCGATCATGCAAGTAAACAATCATTGCAGTAAAATAAAGAACATAAACTAGATTGTTGGTGTTGAAACATAAATAACGGTAACATTCAAATGAAGCAGGAAAACTATAAATGAAGCAAAACACACAGATCTAATAGATTCCACACAAAACCACAAAAAAATTATATCATAGGCCAACAACACCTGACCAGAAGAGCGGGCCCAACTCCCTGATCAGGGTTGCGGTGAACTAATTGCCATGAAAACTCAGAAACTCAGAAGAAAATCGATTTTCATTAAATAAAACAGGATTACATAGGTTGCAGTCTTGATACAGGACAACTCTTAGCTAGTTGATTGATTGGCTGGCTAATCCTTCTCTATCTCTGTTCGGCCTGTTATACAATTCGTGGAGCACAGAGCGTCCCAAGATTAGGGTAACAACTCTTCCTAAAAATACACAAAGGTTGAACCGATTAGCAGAACCTGATGTTGGACCATGGAACAGGTCCTCTTTTGCATCTTCAACCCGCAGACTGCGCTGCATCCTTGACTGCATCATCTTGTCAGACTGTGTTTTCTCTGTTCCTGTGAGATTTCAGAGATTAGTGATTCGCTTTGGTAAACCCCCAACCAATCTCTAACGTTTTTGAACTAATACACACAATGACATAATAGAGGTGCATTCTTACCCTTTTGGTTACACACAATAGCTCAAGGAATATAGAAATGGAGGTAAATAAGGATAGAAAAAGGTGGTAGAAAACAAGCAATTTCATGGGCCAACACTCCTCTCTCTCTCTCTCTCTCAAATCTCTTTGTATAACATTCTTTGAATGTTTTTTATTTCTCCACTTCCTATCCTTGAATCTGTTGCTATCCCCCTCTCCCTTCTTGTATTCATCCTTCTCCTCCACCACCTTTTCTCTTTACCTTCCCATCCTCCTCCCTAGGGTGATATGGGAAAACTTTGTCGCTTTCCTATATTAGTCTTCCCCTTTATGTTTGTATTTACCTCCCCTACTTTGTCCTAACTTTAAGTAAGCATCCATACATACATGTATGGTTAGTAGTTGGGATGGGACGCCACCATGCAAATAATCCAAGTTCAAACCTTGGTGGGTGTAGATCCCTTGTATGTGTGTGTTAGGCAAGTTCAAGCCCTGTCAAGTGTAGAGACCAATTGTGTGTGTGACAAACGAGAAAATTTAACCTCCTAGAGTTGATTGCCCCCCTCCATCAAAGGGACTTAACGCATGTCCAAGAGGCCAAATTATTCTAAGTGGACGTTAATAAGATACTTTATCTTTTATATTTACACGAACTTGTCCCTTTTACTTATATATTATACTATAATCCTTGACTAACTTATAAGATATGCATATAATCTAACATTATTGTGTGTTCTTAAGTTGCTTTTTCAAGGGGGATTATAACACTTAAGCAACTTTCTAAGGGTAAGAGAGGGTAAGGGGATAAGGTGTCTTACATAAATCTTAGAACTAAACATGTCTCATTATCCTAATTGTATTCAATGTGTTGATGTATTTAGCATCGGACATGTGCTTTCACATTGGCTTAGTGTCTACCATGTGGAAGTCGTTTGTAATGCTCCTCAAAGCCTTGGGAAATTCACTTTCTGAGTTAATTAATTAAAGTGAATAACTTTTTAATTAATGTGAGATTAATTAAGCTAAATGCCTAAGTTTTAATAACTTAAGTGTGTTAATTAAATCCTAACCTTAGATCTAAAATGAAGGTGATATCTAATCTCATCCTTTGATCACTTTGGATAAGATCTATGGTTTTAGATTTAGGGTTAACTCAACGTAATAAAAGACAGCCTAAGTGAGAGGATGAGACACACAAAAAATTACATTGGAGCAAAGGAAGACTATGTGCTTATGTGCTTGTGTCACACACAGAGTGAGGAGATCTCATTGATTAGGTGAAGAGCATTTCATCCAAGTGTGAGTGGAAAGGGTCAGAGGAAGGAGCAAAGGGGCAGCAAGGGAGATAGCAGCCAGGTAGGGCTTGACTATTTGCTACATTGTATTTTCCTCAGATGGGCCATTATCCCAGGACGGTGTCAAGTTTTAATGTTTTTCAAAGATAATAGGACAAAATAGGATCACTGAGAGAAACACAACCACAAAGTACATAGCATTTTATCCTAGGAAACCCTCATGGGGGAGAAAACCCAACAAAAACTTCCTTAATATAGATTGTCAATATAATGCCAAGAGAAAAGACCAAACCAACAAGAATATCCAACATTAGGCATGCGCCTCTCTCTTCTCCTTCTTCTAACTACAACTTCCTTCAAAACTTGCACACTAGATGAGTGAGTAAGTGAATGAGGCATCATCCTCTCCTATTTATACTAGATGGGAAGCGCTAGGGTTGTGTCTCTTCAACAAGCAGAGTCGACTTCTCCATCTAGTGGTTAAAACCACTTTAATTTGTCCTAGGGGTCAACTTCCCAATTACCACCATATAAACATGGTTTGACCAATCCAAAAAAGGGGATTTGGTCATATACAAGACCCGACATGATCAATCCACAAAAGGGGATTTGATCTATATAAAAATAACTCAATAATAATTAGAATACTCTTTGCAGTTGCAATATTTCAACACTCCCCCTTAACAAGAAGGGTATTCTTCAACATCGAGAAAGAGAGAAAGAGAGAGGGCAACAACATCATCAACATTTGGAAAATTGACTGGCACATCTATAAATCATCGAAAGTTTTTCTTATCATCAACAACATCATCTTTCACAGCATGGAGCTGGAGTAGCATCATCATCATTTGCATCAACATTAATTAGTATAACACTAATATAACATCATCAATCAGCACAAAGTTGATACATCATCAACAACAGCACGAGGTTGAAACAACATCAACATCAACAACACAACACTAGAACAACAACATCAGCAGCATGAGGCTGAGATAACAACATCATCAATATCATCAGCACGAGACTGAGATAGCAACATCAACATCATATAGCAGCAGAATGAGGCAGGTGAAACAACAACATTTTGTGGTACTCTGACAGACCATCCTTACCAGACCTTTGGGATCTGCCCAGGAATCATAAGATTCCCTAGGATGTAAAATCCTAACAAAGCTACCACGTGGTACTCTGACAAACCGTCCTTGCTGGAACTTTGGATCTGCCTAGGAATCAAAAGATTCCCTGGGATATAAAATCCTAATGGAGCTACCACTACTAACCACAGCTGGCATATACATGCACAGGTACTTTGACAAACTATCCTTAATGGACCTTCGAGATCTGTCCAGGGATGATCAGGCCCCTAGGATAAAAAATCCTAACTAAGCTACCCGTTGTTGGTCAGGATACCATAGTATCATCAACATCACTCCCCCTTTCGAGGGAGGTCCTTTCAAACAACACTAAGCTTGTCTCATAAGTGCTCAAAATTCACACGAGACAGAGGCTTGATCAACACATTTGCAACCTACTCATATGTGCCAACATATTGGAGCTTTATAGCTCCCCTCTGCACCATATCATGAATGTAGTGATGCTGGATTTCTTTGTGCCTTGACTTGTCATGGAACACATGGTTCTCTGTCATCTTTATGCAACTCTAGTTATCACATAGAATAACGATGGCGTCCATCTCCAGATCGAATAGACCTGTCAACAACTTGTGAAGCCATATGGCTTCACAACTGGCGGAACATGCTGCAATGTATTTTGCTTATGTCGTGATGAGAGAAATACTGGATTGCTTCCTACTCTGCCATGAAGTCATGGTTGACCCTAGACTGAAACAAGATCCTGAAGTGCTCTTTCTATCAGAAACACTTCCAGCCCAATCTGAATCTGTATAACCATACAATCTGAAGTCATGATCTCCAGTATAACTGAGACCATATTCCAACGTACCCTTAAGGTATCTCATCACATGTTTTGCAGCTACAAGGTGAACACGTATGGGCTCTACCAGATATTGACCCAAGGTGTTAATAGAAAAACATCTATTTGGCCTAGTATTCATCAGATACATCAACGAACCAATAATTTGTCTGTACAGAGTAGCATCAACCAATTCTGATGAGGTGTCTACCAGGAGCTTCAACTTTGTTTCCATAGGTGTGTTCATTGTTTTACATTCCAACATGTCAAACCTCTTCAGTATTTCAACTACATACTTCCCTTGGTTAAGGAAGATCTTCTCTGGGCTCTGCCAAACTTCAAGACCTAAGAAACAATGCATCAGGCTTAGGTCTTTCATGTCAAACTCTGCAGTGAGCTTCTTCTTACAATCTGTGATGAGCTTATCTTCTTCATTTAAGAATAAGTCATCTACATACAACAACAATATAACTGTCTCATCATTCATAACCTTGAAGTAAAGGTTAGAATCAGCTTTAGTCTTGGTAAAGCCCAAGCTCGTCAGGAAACTATCAATTATGCCATACCAAGCTCTAGGAGCTTTCTTCAAGCCATACATAGCTTTCTTCAATCTGCAAACATGAGTCTTTATGTCTTCAACTTCAAACCCTTATGGTTGTTCTATATACACTTCTTCTTCAATAACACCATTTAAGAAGGTTGTTTTCACATCCATATGGTGTAACTTCCACTTCATCTTGGTTGCAAAAGCTATTATTGTTCTGATACAAGTGTATATGGCCACAGGAGCAAACGTCTCTTCATAATCAATGCCTTCCTTTTGAGAAAATCCATGATCTATAAACCTTGCTTTATATTTTTCAATACATTCGTCTGCAACATGTTTTATCGTGTATAACCATTTGGAAGATACCACATATATGTTCTTTGGTCTGGAAACTATTTCCCATACATCATTCTTTATAATGGAGTGGTATTCTTCTGTCATGGCATCCACCCATTCTTTATTTTGAATGGCTTCTTCAAAACAATTAGGCTCCTTCTCTATGAGATCACACATCAAGGCCATATAACTAGAGAATGGTTAGGCTTCTTGCTTTGTCTCATGGTTCCTTCTGGGGCACCATACTTCTCTCCATATTGAATAAGTTCCCTTGCCCAAGTTGGATTTTTCTTGTGAGAGATCGTCATCTACGGAGGTTCTTGAGATTCTATCATATCATGATCTTCTGGAATCTCATCATCAGAGGAAACTATAACTTCCTTCATAGGTTCTGCAACTCTAGGAGCTACAGGTTCTTCTTCATATACTTCTTCAAGTTGGCACTTCCTTGATCTTTTAAGTGTTGCATATTCATCAAAGGTTACATCTCTGTTGATCTCAATATGATGGTAACCTGGTATGTAAATTCTTAAGGCCTCAGATACCTCACAGTATCCAACAAATATTCCCTTCTTTCCTGAAGGGTCCAACTTAGTTCTCCTTTCTTTCAGAATGTGTACAAAAATTGGACAACCAAATATCTTGAGATGGCTTACTTCTAGCTTCTCTCTGAAGAACATTTCTTCGGGGGTTTTGAATCCAAGTGCACTATGGGATAATTTGTTCTGGACATAAATTGTTGTTCTTGCATCTTTAGCCCATAAGTGCATTGGAAGATCTTGATCATGGATCATGGTCTTCACTACTTCCATTATTGTTCTATTCTTCCTTTCTGCTACACCATTTTGTTGAGGATTATAGGGAGTGGTGAGCTCCCTCTTAATCTCGACATCTATGCAAAAGCTTCCAAATTCTTTTGAGGTGTATTATCCTCCATTATGCGACCTGAGTATCTTGTTTTTTCTTTCGGAGAGATTTTCTACCAAGGCTTTGAATTCCTTGAACTTTTCGAGTACTTCATCTTTTGATTTCAAGAAGTAAACCCAAGTCTTGCGAGAATAATCATCAATAAATGACACATAGTATACATACCCACTTATAGAGGTTGATGGAATTAGGCCACATACTTTTGAGTGGATGAGCTTCAAGATTCATTTTTCTTTATTGTCTCTCTTTGGGAAAGGATTCTTGATGTTCTTTCCTTATGCACATCCCTTGCATACACCTTCATGGTCCATCTTGAATTATGGTAGACCTCTAACTGCCTTGCTTACATATGGTAAGGCTTTGTAGTTGATGTGAGATAATCTTCTATGCCAAAGTTCACATGGACTCTCAGTGGAGTGAGTCAAGGTTGTATTTGAGTGACCTTTTAACTTATACAGACCACCTTCTTCTGTTCTAATAGCAATTGCATCTTCTATGGTTTTTCCTTTAGGCCACATAAGGACTTCTCCATCTATGAATGCAACCCTAAATCCTTTCTTATCTAAAGTTGAGATAGAAAGTAAGTTCTTTGTCAAACTTGGTACATAGAGCACATCCTTCATCTTCATCGGAGTTCATGAATCTAGTTTGTAAGTGGATTCTCTCATTCCTTTGATAGGGTACTGATAGTCATCTCCAAGTGAGACTTTCTAGGGAAAGTCATTTTCTGTAAGGCTAGAGAGAATGTCTCTCTGACCTATCATGTGCTTAGAAGCACCACTATCTATGAGCCAAGTGTCCTCTCCAGGTATCACAGATCATGAGAGGGCAAAGAATAAAACATGGTCTTCAATCTTTTCTTTAGTCATCTTTGTAGGTGGCTCATCATCTTCAACAACATCGGCATGATGTATTTTGTTATTTATCTTCTTGTATTTTTCTCTTCTGGCAGAACAATTCTTAGCAATGTGTCCCAACTTATCACAATGATAGCATTGATAAGAGGATAAATCTTTCTCTCTTCTTTGTCCCTTTTGATATTTATGGAATCTCCTTGGAGGGTGAGATTCTCTATGGGAGTGTGTGTGAATCTCTTTGGAGAGTGAGATTCCTTATGAAGATGGGTCTCCTTTTGGAAATGAGACCTCTTCTTTCCTCCTTTAGTATGAGCAGCTAAGGCTTGGTCTTCATCCTTTAATAGCACTGCTTCTCGGTTGGCTACTCTTGCTTCTTCTTGAACACATTCTTCACACAAGCTATCAAAATGGAGTTTTTCTTTTCTTGCACAGATGGTTTGGATGAATGCATCCCAAGGTCTTGTGAGACCATTATGAGCTGTCATTATAAGTTCATCTTCATCTTGGTTGTCTGCAATTGCTTCTAGTTGTTCCTTGAATTGAGAAACCCTAGAGAAATAGTCATGGATTGTTTCTCCTTTCTGCATCCTTGTACTTTTGAGTTGGATTCTCAGATTCATCTTCCGATTGACGTTATTTCCTTCATACATTCTTGTTAGGGCATCAAACATCTCTTTTGGAGTGTTCTTAGAAGACATTTGAGGAATCAAGTTATCTTTAATGGACTCTGCAATGATCCTCTTGGCCCTAACCATATCTTTCTTGTACTTTGCTTTGGTTGCTTCTTCTTCGGGTTCTGGTACATTTTCTTTTATGAATTTTTCTGGGTCATTCTCTTCAAGAATGAGTCAAATTATGTATTTCCAGGCATGGAAGTTTTCCACACCTTATAACTTGTCAACAAGCTTAGTGCTTGCAGACATCTTGACCTGGAGCTGAGAAAATGACCAAAAAATGAAAGTGCTCAGAAAGTGATTTTGAACTTACCAGGAGATGCGTTGGGTTGAGGTGAGTAGGCTGGAGTTGTTAGATTTCAAAAATTTCAAGTTTTACCCCTTGAAATTTGACCTGCGAAAATATGGACTGGTACTTCTGGTATTGGTTCTGGTTTTCTAGTACCAACCAAAACTAGGGTTTGACTTTCTGGAGGCTTTGGCCACTGAAAAGGTGCGCTCAAGCTGCCAATGAGTTCGTTAGGCTAGGGCGCACTTCCCTAGATGGTTTTTAGTCAGAAATTATCTTCCAATAAAAAGCCCTAATTTTTGTGTATGGCAACAATGACGTTTTTGGTTACCGAGTGAATGGTGCTCTCTTCAGTTTAGCTCTGATACCATGTTAAGTTTTAATGCTTTTCAAAGATAATAACACAAAATAGGATCACTGAGAGAAATACAATCACAAAGTACACAACATTTTATCCTGGGAAACCCTCATGGGGGAGAAAAACCAGCAAAAACTTCCTTAATATAGATTGCCAATACAATGCCAAGAGAAAAGACCAAACCAACAAGAATATCCAACACTAGGCATGTGCCTCGGTCTTCTCCTTCTTCTAACTGCAGCTTCCTTCAAAAATTGTGCACTAGATGAGTGACTTGAGTGAATGAGTGAATGAGGCATCATCCTCTCTTATTTATGTTAGTTGGGAGGCGCTAGGGTTGTGTCTCTTCACCAAGCAGGGCCGACTTCTCCATCTAGTGGTTAAAACCACTTTAATTAGCCCTAGGGGTCGACTTCTCAATTACCACCATATAAACATGGTTTGACCAATCCACAAAAGGGGATTTGTTCATATACAAGACCCAACATGATCAATCCACAAAAGAGGATTTGATCTATATAAAAATAACTCAGTAATAATTAGAATACTCTTTACAGTTACAATATTTCAACAGACGAGAGCCCAAGATTTTATCTAATAAAATCAACTCATAATCGGTTTTCCCTTCGAGGTTTTTCTGGGGGTGTTTACCCAAAAATTTCTTGTGCAATGTGTATGGTTTCAGTTTTATGCTTCTGCTAATTAATTCATTGATAACCTAGTCATGTTTTTAATTAATAAAGTAATTTTATTCGAAATTATTAGCCGAGTGTTGGGTTGAGATAAATTAACATGATATCAGAGCTGTTGTTCTAAAGGAAACCAGATTTGCACCGAGATCGTGAATTTGCAGCGAGAAAATCTTTTATATTGGAAATTTGCGAGAAAATTATTTGCAGGCTTAGTTGCAGAGTACATTTATTAAAAAAAAAAAAAGGCAATTGTATCGTCGTCATACAGCATATGGCCACACGATTTTGAGATCGGGAGTTGCAGAATCGTGGAGCATGAGACTGTTAGATTAGTTGCAGATCAAATCATGAGCAGCAGACAACGCATGTGTGGTTGGACGCTAGTCGTGAAGCTGGCGGCATGGGAACAGAGAAGACTGTAGAAAATTACAGCCGCCAAACAAAGGATCCAACAGGAATTAACAGCATATGAGTGTGGCAGTTGGGAAAAGTAGGCAAATCGAGCAACGTTCGAGTGTTGGGAGAGTCGGTCATGGACAACACTATGGAGGCAGGCTAACTGGCAAGGAAAGCGGATGCACGAACATTGAGTCTGCGGGCTGGGCGTTAAGGACAAGGAACCGTGGCAGGAACAGTAGGCTCGATGGAAGCGGCAAACAACGCGTGGAGGCTAGAAAAGGTGGACGGCGTTGAAGTGGCAGTAGGTTGTTAATGTTTCTTTCTTAATCTGTTATTATTAATCTTGATTATAACAACAACATAATAAGGATCTTACTGAAAGAAACACAATCACAGAGTACAGAAGCATTTATCCTGGGAAACCCTCAAGGGGAAGAAAACCCAGCAAAACTTCTTTAATATAGATTCAATAACCAAGTACAGTGTCTCTCACAAGAGAGATCTCACCAAACAGAAGATCCACCAGAAACCCTAACCAGAACAAAGTAGCGCACCACTTAGACCAAGATAGTCCTTCACCAAAATAACCTTCACCTTTACTGAGATACTCTTCCTTGTAGTTGTGTCACTTCTCCTTGTAGTTGTGTCACTCTCAGACTTGCGCACTTGAGAGCTTGATGAGTGTGTGTACAAATGAGGTGTTAGGCCTCTTATAAATACAAGTTGTGCCCCCCTCAATAATTAGGTCAGGGTCGACCTGTCCACTTTACCTTTCTAATTTACATTTGTCTAGTCTAGGCACAATGGGGTCGACTTGTCAATATATATATTTTATCTTTTTCTTTATCCACAAAAGGGGATAAGAATATTCTTTGCAGTTACACAATATTTCAACACTCCCTCTTAACAAGAAGGATATTCTTTATCTTTTGACAGGTCACTGGATGTCATCATCAACTGAA
>ML776661.1:930012-946190 GCA_009831015.1 Picea engelmannii
TGAATGATGAACAGAGATTTTCCAGACAGAAAACAGTTCAGAGCTTTTACTCCTCTTGTATCACTCTATGGTGAGAGTGACTTATCCAGCATCATGTCTAATTACTCAGATGAAGTATGGTTTCGAGAGATGATGCAGCTGATCGTGATGGTGATGCTCATGATCTAGTCATGAAATAGTCTAGATGACTATATTGATGCTACTGGGTAAATGGTATGTTTTGTGCTCAAGTCCATTACCTGTAAATACCTCTCTAGCTAGAAGGGAGTGTTAATATTATGGTAGTTGTGGGAGGTATTTACCTCCACGTGTGAACCTGACAAGAATAGAAGACTCCGGGAAGCAAGAGAAACCCTAATGAGTTGGCTAATAACCCTAGAAGCCTTGTCAGCTCAAGAAGATAATTTATATTAGGTTATTAGCCTCCAAGAGAAGAAGTCGGCCAGAAATAATAATAATATACTGAACAGACACTTATCCAGAAGGAGAAGTCGACTCCAGCAAATCTGGCAGAACCAGTATAAAGACAAGGCGCCAGTTCTCATTTGCAGCATCTCAGAATTGCAGTTCCCAGTTTGGTGCGCACTTCAGTTGGAGTCTTGTGTGCAGATTTGGAGGAGAGTTGCAGGTGCAGCTGCAACAGCAACAAGTTTTCAATATTGGGTTGAATATCTCTTGGCTAGGGTTTAGACTATCTGATCAGCTTTTTGTGATGCGCTATCCTTAGGGAATGATGCGCTACCCTTTGTTTGGCTATCTAGCCTAGGGTTTGCTTCCGGAGGAATTCTCAGTCAAGGTTAAGGTGCTTGGAGGGAGGCTTCGGCCTATGGTTGGGTGACGAGGGTATCGTCAATGGTAAAACGAGCACACCATATTCTATATTCTAACATGCTCATTCCTTCTCTACGAAGGTCTCTTCCTTCTCTACAAAGGTCTAGCTATGGGATCTGAAAAAATCTCTTATGGTCCAAAATCTTTCCATGGTATAATACCATGCTACCCATCTGTTGGGCACCATCGGTCTGCTTTCCTAACTGCACCAAATCACGATCCTCCATTTCGAACTCAGAGACATAGCTCTCTCTTGCACCAAACTAAGAGCTTCTAATCATCATCCTTGAAGTTCTCTTATGTAATATCCTAGGTGCCTTCTTGAGTTCGAACATTTCTTTATTTTTGACTTCATACTGAATCAATCTGCTCCCTCTGCATCTATAAGAACGATACTGGAGCAACTTGCAGTTACCCGCATCTCATCAACTATATCTGAGTATCCATCTTTCTCTTCATCTTGATCATTTATGTTCTACATCTTTAGGAGCGTCCTGCTCCTATATAAATACTGGATACTATCTAGTTCTTACTGATTGATTGGCTGAAATAAATATTTTATCTCTTTCTTTATCCTCTTCTTTGATAAGTCTGCATAGACACTGAAATAAAACGAGGTTAATTAACATTCTCACAAAAATCTAACTTGTAATGATAAAGTATTAAAGTAAACAAGATACTAAAAATAAACACGAATACTTATCTTTTGTTTTTGTGTGGGGAGGCTCCACGGACTCCACCATTTGCAATCTTCCTTCAGATCAACTATTTTCAACTTAAATTACATAATCCTCAATTTCTACTAAAGTTTTCTTTGAGGGAGGAGATTCTTCTTCCTCTGCCACATGTGCTTGACACTTTCTTTTCCTTTTTCCTTGAGGACAGTCATAGGAAAAGTGTCCCAACTTTTGACAATTGTAGCATCTGATCTTTGAAACATCTTTCTTCTTATCTAGAACTTTTACGGAGTTAGCTTCTTTATTGTTCTTCCTGAAGGAACTTCTTCTGTTCTTTTGAGCTGTAAGAGCTTCCTCTTCGTCAACAATTAATCTCTTATGTTGGTTTGCAAGTCTAGATTCTTCGTGTGTGCAATATGCCCATAACTTATCAAACTTGGATAACTTGCTTCTTGTACACACTCCTTGTACAAAAGAAATCCAAAATGTTGGAAACCCATTTAGGGTTGTGGTTACAAGCTCTTTGTCACTAATGACATCTCCAATAGCTGCAAGTTGATCTCTAATCTGAGAAACTCACATAAGATAGGATGAGACAGATTTTGAATTTTTCATCTTCATATTACAAAGCTGATTTCTGAAGGCAAGATTCTGGCTAATGTCTTTGCTTTCATATAACTTGTTGAGTGCTTCATACATTTTTCTTGTTGTTTGTAGTTCGGATATATGAGGGATCAAGTGATCCTTTACTAAATCTGACACGATTCTCTTTGATTTCTTTTCGTTCTTCTTGTGCTTGGTCTTTTGCTCTTCTTCCTCTGGTTCTGGTACACTCACTATAATAGTTTCTAGGATATCACTCTCGTCTAGAATCATCTGCAACCTATGCTTCCAAGATCTGAAGTTTCCAGATCCTTCTAGCATGTCTTCTACCCTCATATCGGTAGCCATTCTTTCTTGCAGTAGAAACCCTAGCCCGTCGAGCTATAGAAATAATGGAAAAATCAAATTTCTTGGATCTAAAAACTGAACTCACCAAAAGATGTGCTGGACTGAGGCAAGTATGCTAGTATAGTCAGTTTCTGAAAATTCTAATTTCTGACCCTTGAAACTGGACTAGCGGATTTCTGGACTGGTTTTCTGGTACTTCTGGTTTCCTAGTACTTCTGGTACTGGTGAAAACTAGGGTTTCACTTTACGAGAGTTCTATCCACTGAAAAGGTGCGTTGAAGGTGTCAATGAGTTCCTTAGGCTAGGGCGCACTTTTCTAGATGATCTTTGGGCTGAAATTCCTCTTTAATAAAAAACCCTAATTTTCTTGTACGGCAACAGTGACGTTTTTCTTTTTCCACTGTGAAAGATGCTCTCTTCAGTTTAGCTCTGATACCATGTTAATGTTTCTTGCTTAATTTGTTATTATTAATCTTGATTATAACAACAACATAATAAGGATCTTACTGAAAGAAACACAATCACAGAGTACACAAGCATTTATCCTGCGAACCCTCAAGGGGAAGAAAACCTAGCAAAACTTCTTTAATATAGATTCAATAACCAAGTACAGTGTCTCTCACAAGAGAGATATCACCAAACAAAAGATCCACCAGAAACCCTAACCAGAACAAAGTAGCGCACCACTTAAACCAAGATAGTCCTTCACCAAGATAAGCTTCACCTTTACTAAGATACTCTTCCTTGTAGTTGCGTCACTCTCAGACTTGCGCACTTGAGAGCTTGATGAGTGTGTGTACAAATGAAATGCTAGGCCTCTTATAAATACAAGTTGTGCCCCCCTCAATAATTAGGTCAGGGCCGACCTGTCCACTTTACCTTTCTAATTTACATTTGTCTTGTCTAGGCACAATAGGGTTGACTTGTCAATATATATATATATATATATATATATATATATATATATATATATATATATATATTATCTTTTGCTTTATCCACAAAGGGGGATAAGAATATTCTTTGCAGTTACACAATATTTCAACATAGGTCACGGGTGAGAGAGAAGGCTCAACCGACAGAGGTAATTCACGTGGGCTGAGAGATAACGGGGCCAGCCACCAGGTGATGAGGAGAGGTTGTGCAGCCAACAACTAGTGTAGTCATCGATGAATGTAGGAGTCGTCATGGAAAAAGGTTCTGGCACGTAGTGGAGGAAGGTTGCAAGCCAGCTCAAGCCACATAGACAACCGCCAAACCATACAGACATCAAAGCCAGCAGCCACGAGTAGTGGGCAGGAAGCCCCCAAGTAGCGGGCAAGCATGCTAGGCAACAAGCAAAAATCTGGGAAGCAAGAAAAAATAGTTGGGTAGCGCCCAGAAGGGCTCGTGCAACAGTCATCCAAGACCATAGAAGTCTCAGGGAGCAACAGAAGGCTGCAAGAAGCCCCAAGCAGCTTTGGGAAGGGGTTCGGGCAGCGGGCAGCAAGTCTAGGCAACGAGAAACGAAATCCGGGCAATAGGCAACAAAGTTCGGCAGGGATCCGGGCAACGGATTTTTTTTTATTGAGTGGTTATGCGAGCAATGGCAAGTAGCAAAGTGGCAGAAAACAAGGAGCAGGTAGTTCTAAAGGTTGAGCAACTTAGAGAGAGTTAGCCTTCAGGTTCAGGGGGGAAGGAGCAGCCTTCCAAGTCTATCAAGGAGTCATGGTACGAGATGGCCATGTAGGATGCTCAGGAGAAGGAGGCTTCTAGGAGCATGTTTAAAGGAAACAAGTCTTCAAAGAAGGGCCTGAGCGAGATGGCATGGATAGCTTTTGTTTCAGAGGGAGTTGTCGATCAAGTGGATTGGAGAGCAGCCATGGTAGCGGATCTGATAGAGAAAACAGAGCCACCTCTAGGTGGTAGAAGTACCTTCCTCGCTACGAGGGAGTGTTGATGTATTTAGCATCAGACAGGTACTTCCATGTTGGCTCGATGTCTAGCATGTGGAAGTCATCCGTAATGCTTGTCAGAGCCTTAGGAAATTCACTTTATGAGTTAATTAATTAAAGTGAATGACCTTTTAATTAATGTGAGATTAATTAAGTTAAATGCCTAATTTTTTGGCATTATTAACTTAAGTGAGTTAATTAAATCCTAACTGTTATCTAAAGTGAAAGGTGAGATCTAATATTAGCCTTTGATCACTTTGGAGAAGATATAGGGTTTTGTATTTAGGGTTAACTCAACATAATAAAAGGTAACCTAAGTGAGAGGATGAGACACACAGAAAATACATTGGAGCAAAGGAGGACTCTTTGCTTATGTGCTTATGTCACACACAGAGTGAGGAGATCACATTGATTGGGTGAAGAGCATTTCATCCAAGTGTGAGTGGGAAAGATCAAAGGAAGGAAAAAAGGGACAACAAAGGAGATAGCAACTAGGTAGGACTTGACTATTTGTTGCATTGTATTTTCCTCAAATGGGCCATTATCCCAAGATGGGAGCCCGAGATTTTATCTAATAAAATCAACTTAGAACTGATTTTCCCTTCAGGGTTTTTCCAGGGGTGTTTATACAAAAATATCTTGTGCACTGTGTATGGTTTCAATTTTATACTTCCGTTAATTAATTTGTTAACAACCTAGCTGTGCTTTTAATTAATAAAGAGATTTTATTTGAAATTATTAGTCAAGTATTGGGTTGAGACAAATTAACACAATGTGGATCATCACTTACATGGGGAACTTATTAACTCTCTTGCCCACCCAAACTTGGTGAGAAAAGTTAGTGTCGCTGCACTACCCTATCAGTCCCTAGGTTAACATAGTATTGTGCCAACTTACCAAGCCTGCCTAATAAAACTTACATGCTTTCCTAGCCAAGCTAGGTGGTTTGTGTTTTATTCTCCCTTAAGGATGTGGTAGACCCATTTTGGCCACAATTGGATCATAATAAATTTGTAAACCTACACACATATCAGGCACACATCAAATAAACCTGCTCATTTAAATCTTTCAACTATGAAACTAACAATGCATTTACTAACCTTTTTTGCAATTATGAGCTGGCACCTCGGTCCATTGATAACCTGCATGCAATACTCACATACATATACAAACATAACATGAACACAAACAAAAGTCTTGGTCAACCCTAGTCAACTAGAGCTTTAACCCAAAATGTCAAATCCAAAAGAGGGGGGCAATACAAAACAAGATTTTCTCTAAGATTGAAGTTTACCATAAAATAACATTTTTTGCATTTTTGGATCTTGCTATTCCCTTCTTTTCCCTCTTTTCTTTGGTGTGTTTCCTCTTCTCTAGTTAACTTTTTGAGTCTATTCTTTACATTCAAATTTCATAAACAATATTTGAACTTTGGACTAGAATTACTATACAAATATATGATTGATGCTACATAAAATTAGTATTGAAATCAAAAATTCCGTTTTTTTGGCAACCATATAATTCATGAAACCATGATGGTTATTAACATTTTTGTGCATTTTTCTATATTAACATTTTTCCCTTTATCGACACACCTTTCCAAACTTCATAGAAAATGTTGGCCAATACTTTCCTCTCCCTCCAATATCTCCCATATCCTATAACTATGACTAGTTGGCTGTCCACTCTTAACCATGATGGTTATTGACATTTTTGTACATTTTTTCTATATTTATATTTTTTCCCTTTATCAACACACCTTTCCAAACTTCATAGAAAATGTTGGCCAACACTTTCCTCTCCCTCCAATATTTCCCACATCTTATAACTATGACTAGTTGGCTGTCCACTCTTAGCTTTCATCATTATACACTGTTGCTAATCATCCCCATTCATAATGTGTACTCTGATATGCTGATCATTTGCTTTTAAATAACATTTAGGCTCCTCCGTTACATATTATTAACTCTACATTTGTAATATATGCCTATCATACACTTACAAACTTGGGAGGCTCAAAGTATGCTTAAAGTTTGTTATCAGGATTCCTAGTTATAGAAAACACTTCAACAAGAATGAAGAACACCACTAGGCAGAAGTTCAAGTTGTAAGTTAAAAAGAATAACAACAAATATTTGTCTGAAAGGGCGACCATTTTAACTACTAGTTCATCTGCAATGAAAACTTTGAATGTCACGTTTTCACTTCAAACTTCTACCGATTTTATTTTTGATAATAATCAGAACCCATTTTCCCCTTGATGTCATCACAGAAATGATACAGTAGGTAATCTTACACTTACAGTATACTTGTACGGTGTACCATCAAAAACTGTCTGCCTGGAAAAAATAAGTATAATTGAAACATTAAAGAGCTCATTTGTAGAATACCAACTTTGCTTGGAACATCAAACTTGGTGTTCTGCAGAGGTGTTGTATGAAAATACATATGTATCTGGCTGAAGACTTTGGCCTGCATTATCATGTCAGGAAATGCCTTGGTTAGTCCAGAAAAATACACATCACCACTTATATTAGCAGATCATAAAACCTTTGTTTTCTACTAACTGTGTGAGATGACAACAAATTTAAGAACTAACCTGGTATGCCATTTGAAAGCGAGTAAAATGCATCAGAATGTGAAATAACACAATCTTGTTTTGTTCCTTGCCCAACTTATAATAACCAGTAATCACTACAAGAAAACAAATCATTCTTGAAGTGATGACAATGATTTGCATCCCAACCCCTTACAACAATCTCTTGCTTGATAATCTTGGGGGTCCTCTTCGTAGCAGTGTGGCAATGACCATGTACAAATCCTTGAAGCCTGGATAGGGGTTCCAGGGTTTGTGTTAATAAGCAAAAAGAAATGACAAGATAGCATGTCTTCACCTCCTGTTCTAGGTCTTGAAATGCAAATTTTGTGTTAGGCACATACCTTCATTCCTTTATCTTCTTAACCAAGATCTCCAACATTGTATAAATTTTCTTGGATTGAGAATTCAGAAGCAAATGACTGAACTTTGTTATTTTCCTCGACTGACATTCTTTGGGGTTTCTTTTGCAGCCTCCAGTCTCTCATTAATGTCCGATTATTTACCACACCATCCTACCTACCAGCAGTAACATATATATTTCACACATGTAACATGCTTTTAAAATCTCAATAGGTGTTTAAGGGCTTGCATTGATAAAACCCTAAAGCAATGGCCAGCTAGCATATGCTCCTTCACATCCTACTCTAGATCTTGAAGTACAAATTCTGTGTCAGGCACATACCCAGCTTCTTTCAACTGCTTCGCTAAGATCTCCAACATTGCATAGATTTCCCCAGATTGGGGATGAGATTTCTCTTCTGCAGCAAATGAATGAACTTTACTATCTACCTCAATAGAACTGCATCCTGGTGTCTTTTTCAGCTTCCTCTCTCTCATCAATGTCCTAACCTTGACTACACCATCCCATCTACTATCAGTAGCATATATATTCGATAGTAACACATAATATCCAGCATTTTGGGGTTCTAAGTTAAAAAGATGTTCTGCTGCGTGTTCTCCTAGCTCAATATTGCAGTGGATTCTGCAACCCCCAAGTAAAGCTCCCCACACACCTGCATCAGGCTCGAAAGGCATCTTCTCTATAAAATCCTTAGCCTCATCTAGACGCCCACAGCGCCCAAGGAGATCAACCATGCAAGCATAGTGCTTCAAACTAGGCCCAATGCAGTAAACAGTACGCATGGAATCAAAGTATTCCCAGCCCTCATTAACAAGACCAGCATGGCTACATGCAGACAACACAGAAATGAAGGTTATATGGTTTGGCTTGATGCCAGCCTGTTGCATTTGGCGAAAAATCGCAAATGCAGTTTCACACTGCCCATGCATTCCATACCCTGCAATCATTGCACTCCAAGAAATGACATCTCTTTCAGGCATTATATTGAACAGTTTGTGTGCAAAGTGTATGCTCCCACACTTAGCATACATGTCTATGAGAGCATTCCCCACATTAACATCTGACTCAAAACCAATTCTAATTATATAATCATGTACACACTTACCCCGTTGCAGAGTTCCTAAATGGGTGCATGCCAGGAGCACACTTATTATCGTAACGGAGTCAGTTGCCATTCCTGCCCTTTGCATCTGCTGAAAGGTTATTAATGCTTCATGATCATGTCCATTCTGCGCATACCCTGAGATCATTGCAGTCCATAAGACCACGTCTCTTTCAGAGATTTTGTCAAACACTTGGCGTGCATCCTCTATTCTTTGGCATTTAGCATACATGTCTATGAGAGCTGCACCAACAAAAACATCGGACTCCAATCCATTTCTGCGAATATGGTAATGAATGAATTTTCCCTCTCGCAAAGCTGAGAGACCTGCACAAGCCTTGAGTAGAAATGGGAAGGTGAAGTTGTCTGGTTCTATGCCTGCTCCTTGCATTATCGCATAAACCCCGAGGGATTCCTCGCAGTACCCGTTCTTCACGTATCCTCCGATCATGGTATTATAGGAAAAGATGTTTTTATAGGGTAGATTATCGAAAACCAGCCGAGCATCCACCACGCTTCCATACTTAGCATACAGTGTCACAAGTTTGGTACCTATGAAGATGTTTTGGTCAAGTCCGCTCATGAGTATATGGGTGTGGATTTGCTTCAATGATGTCACGTTAGAGCATAAGTGCAACATATAAGTGTACATGTTGTGATCGGGTGGAACGTAGGCAGATCCATGGCTGCTCGTATTGGCGTCCACTGATTGTGGGTGATGCCTATCTTGATGTTCCTGCCTGGACTTTCGTCTAATAGCTGCAACAGCAGCATCTGCTTCAGCAATTAAGCGTACTGGAATCGATGCCTTGTAATGCTGGAAACACAGTTCCGCACTGGAAGGTGATGTCAGATAAGCCATGCATTACTACATATAAATGAGGGTTCCACTTCTCTCAGAATGACGGGACAACAATATGTTACAGACAACAAGATGTTACAGAATGACCGGACAATATGTTAGTGATTTTTTTGGATTCATTATCTTCGCCAAATTATATCTCAATTAATTTGATTAGTAAAATTTAAGGAGGTATATATATTCTATTCTTTTAGATTTGAATTTATAATTTTTTTAAAAGAAAATACATGTTTTTAATTATTAAATTTATTGGTAGTACATTCATATGTATCCTATCCATTCATTAATTGTTTCATATAAAAGCTAATATAATTTATTTTTTATTTTTTTAATAAATAGTTTTCAAATTTATTATAATATAATTGAGTTAAAATAATTAAGATTATAATCTAATTTTATACAAAATAAAATAAAAACACAATTTTAAGTTTTGTTAATATTCTTGATTAAAAATTTAACATTAAAAAAAAAAATTTACAAAAATTATTTCAAAACTTCTCACATACATATCCCTTAAAAAAAGTATATATTATTTTTATATTTATATGTGGAAAATTAAGAAAAATAACTTTACATACTCTCCATTTAACCCATTTAATAGAATAGGCTCTAAAAGATGTGAACGCCCCACCTCTATATTAAAAAAAAAAAAAAAAATTATAAAACAATGATGAGTAAAGGGTTAAAAGTGGTTACTAAAATAAAAAGTGCACGTTGTCTTATATAAACCAATATATAAACCAATGACATAGATTAAAACTAACTCATCACAATATTGGAAATTGATCTTCATATCCAATTAGCTATCACAATGTTTATCTATCTCGCATCATCTTATTGTCCATCTTGGAAAGTTGTAATTAAAACATTGCTAATTGAATCAAACACCACCTCAAAGCAACTTAAACATCAAGTAGATGAGATGAAATGAGATATCAAAATCCAATTTCATGAACATTAGCCATTACATTTCATAATCCCACATTCTAATGTAGAACTTGAATTATTTTGATAAAAATGTTGTTACCTGTGAGTGCACCTCAAATCCATATAAAGATTAAATTAACGAAATTATTGGAAATTGATTTTCATATTCAATTAACTATCACAATGTTTATCTATCACAATATTCTTATTGTCCATCGTGAAAAGTTGTAATTAAAACATTGTTAATTAAATCAAACACCACATCAAAACTGTTAGAATATAATGGATGTGCTCGTTTTACCATTGACAATATCACTATTGTCACCCAACCATAGGTCGAAGCCACCCTCTGAGCACCTTAACCTTGACAGAGAATCATTCTGGAAGCAAACCCTAGGCTAGATAGCCAAACAAAGGGTAGCGCATCAACAAGAGTTGATCAGAGAGTCCAAACCCTAACCAAGAGATAGTCCAAGCCAAACTTGATCTGCTAGCTGCAGCAGCTGCAATGGCAGCTCTCCTCAAACCTGTGCATAAGACTGGGCACTGCAGTGCGCACAAGTTGTTGCTCTGCAATTCTGAGATTGCCTGTCAAAATGAGAACTTGCCTCCTGTATTTATACTAATTCTGGCTAACTGTCTGGGCCAACTTCTCATTCTGGGTATCTGTCTGTTCAGTATATATTAATTCTTCTGGCCGACTTATTCTCTTGGAGGCTAATAACCTAATATAAATTATCCTCTTGAGCCGACATGTCTTCTAGGGTTATTAGCCAACTCATTAGGGTTTCTTCTTGCTTTCTGGAGTATTCTATTCTCGTCAGGTTTACACGTGGAGGTAAATACCTCCCGCAACTACCATAATATCAACACTCCCTCCTAGATAGGGAGGTATTACAGGTAATGGTCTTGAGCACGAACATACCATTCACCTGGTAGCATCAACATAGACTATCTCATGACTAGATCATGAGCACCATCATCACCATCAGTATCATCAGCCGTATCATCTCTCGAAACCATACTCCATCTGAGTAATTAGACATAATGCTGGATAAGTCACTCACACCACAGAGTGATACAAGAGCCATTCTTCTAATCTGGACATATGTCCTAGAAGAGTAAATGTTCTAAACCATTTTCCGTCTGGGAAATCTTTGTTCTTTGATCATCCATCTAGCTGATAATCATTTCCAATACTGTTGATAGTCTTCAAGGCAATCAGAATAAAATAGAACACAATTGTGTCTATCCATAGTAGTACATAACTACAATCCAGTGGTACACTACCACACCAAGTAACACACAAGTACTTGATCAAACAGTGGAACACATCTACCACAGTAGTATATATCTACTTCCATACAATCTTCATAACAATCATTTGATATCAACCTGCACAGAAACAATGTTATGATATAAACTGAATCATATGGGCCATTCTTCCACTCACATCTGTGAGATCTCGGAAGAGCATCTACCCTCAAAAGGTAAGACATCAATGATGAACTATCTGGATTATTCTTCTCAAGCAAGGAAGAATAATTGTCATGATTTCTAATCCTGGACCATTCCCCACCCTAGGCCATTCCTCCGACACTAAACAAAGTCTAACTTGGAGAGAATGAATCCACCCTAAGGAATACATGTCTCTGATTGTTGAGCCTGGACCATTCCCCACCCTGGGCCATTCCTCCGGCACTAAACAAAGTGCAACCTGGAGAGAATGAATACACCCTAAGGAATGATTGTCTGGACCATTTCCCCTGTTAACCACAGGAGGAAAAGATTGTTCTGTACCAACCTCCAAAATGGACCATTCCTCATGTTAACCACAATGAGAAATAGTTTTATGGTGAGGCGGGCTAGTCTTCTTGAGTAACCCTCAAGAAGAGAGACTTCCCTAGACCACTTTCCATGTTAACCACAATGGGAAGTCGTTGTCTATGGTACATCAACAATCTGGACCATTTTCCGAACTGGAAAATGTATGTCCGTTAGAAATCTCAATCCACTTTCCGAACTGGAAAGAATCTGCTCATCCTGGACCATTTTTCGAACTGAAAAATGGTTTTCCATCAATCAATAATACATCAGTGCTCCCTCCCAACCTGGGAGTCATCTCTTCCTTTTTCAATAAGGAAGTCGTCTCCATGAGTACGCAAACTCTTTCATCTTGGAAAGAAGCTTTACCAAAATGTCTACTTTATTTGCTCATCTATGGAGATATGTATTGGAGAACCACTTTCTCCTTTCTGGACTTCATCACGGATAATGTAATGCTTGATTTCAAATGTACTTCGGTCTAGAACACTAGTTTTTCTCTGAAGGATTTATGTAGTTCTGATCAATAAAGTATATCATTGTTTGGAACATTGGAACATATCCATGTGGCACTTCTTCTGTCATCATGAGATCTGATCTACTGAGTAATCATCTTGATACAATATTTTTGTTATAGAAAATCTTCACCACGCTTTTGTTGTGCACTGGAGGTTCTCCACCAAGTTATCTTCTTCCATCCGCATACAAGGGTCTCTTTCTAGTATGCTTCAAAGTCTCAAGGTTTCTTTTCATACGCTCTCTATTCAATTGCTCTGGAGAACAGTCTTTGCATTTATCTGATGTAGAATTCCAACTCATGGATGTTGTGAATGATATAATGACTCATGTATAGATATGTCTAGTTTACTGGAACAAGTAATCATCATAGTCTTCTCCCTCCATTTGGGAGAACCTCTAGTTTTGGATCTCGCAATGCTTACATTCATAAGTCTTTCATACACTGTTCTTCATCACAACTTTCAGTACCTCTGCTTGATTGCTTTAAGTGAATTCATATCAGGTTGGTAATCTTGTGATTCTCGATATAATGACTGGTTGTTCTGGTTTCTCTTTCTTTCTTGGAATCTTCATGTTCTTCCTCATGTTTCTCTTTATCTTCTAAGGGATAGATATACAAGATATGTACAGAGACTATGCAAATAAGATATGTACAAGAACTAAGAAGAGTAGTGTTACCTTCAGAAGAAGAAGTCTCTTTCATCTTGCTTAGTCTTCTTTGTAGGTTCCTTTTCTTTGGCAACTGATGCTTCGTGTTTCTCCTTCCTTTTCTTTAGCTTGGGACAATGATTCTTGTAGTGACCATGCTTTCGAAAGTTGAAGCATTGTATTTCTGAAATATCTTTCTCTTGAATTGTCTTCCTCTTTGAACCAAACTTCCTTTTGTTCCTGAAGTTCTTGAATCTTGTTGTGAAGGCTTGATCATCGTACTTCTTTTAGGGCTTCTCTTTTGCACTGATCCTTGATTCTTCTTGAGCACAACAAGTCCAAAGTTATTCAACTGTCGGATACTCCTTCCTTGTGTTCATGCTTTGCGACAAATGCATCCCACGTCTTGGGAAGACCATTTAGTACTATGTTTACCAATTCCTTCTCTGAAATGATCTCTTCAATAGCTTGTGGTTGATCTCTTAACTGGGAGATCCTCACAAAGTATGATGTTATGTTGTCATCATCATTCATCTTCATGTCACGGAGCTCATTCTTCGGACTCATTACTAGTCCAATGTTTTTAACTGAGAAGAGGTTCGTTAGGGCATCGTACATCTTCTTCGATGAGTCAAGATGGGAGATGTAGGGTATCAAGTGGTATTTTATAGAGTCCACTATGATACTCATGGCATTGATGTCACCATCTTTGAACTTCTCCATAGCTGCAACGTTTTGGGGTTCCTTCTCTTTCCCTTCTTCAAACTCTAGTTTCACGATCTTTCCTTTCACGATATCCAACACTTTATTCTCGGCAAGGATGAGATCAATCCTTGTCTTCCACGCTCTGAAGTTAGAAGCTCCATCTAACTTGTTCTTTGACTTCATAGAGTAAGTCATGGCTGCTTTGATTTGGTCAACCCTAGATTTGACCAAAAGCTCAAACTTCACGTCTTGGCTTTCTGAGAGTACCAGGAGATGAGCTAGGCTAGGGCGCACTGATCTATACGGAGATTAGGTCAATCCCTTCATTTAATGTGCCTCAACAATAGGATTAGGGTTTATGCAACTGCACCTGCTAGTAACCCTAACAACAATGCTATGGTGACTGCTCCTACTAGAAACCCTAGCGACAGTTCTTCAACGAGCTTCATATCCTTACGACTATGTTTCCTTCAAGTGGTTATACTGAATGAAGGAGGTGGGCTTATAACTTGTTAGAATATAATGGATGTGCTCGTTTTACCATTAACAATATCACTATTGTCACCCAACCATAGGTCGAAGCCACCCTCCGAGCACCTTAACCTTGACAAAGAATCATTCCGAAAGAAAACCCTAGGCTAGATAGCCAAACAAAGGGTAGCGCACCTTTCCCCAAGGATAGTGCATCAACAAGAGTTGATCAGATATTCCAAACCCCAACCAAGAGATATTCCAAGCCAAACGTGATCTGCTAGCTACAGCAGCTGCAATGGCATCTCTCCTCAAACCTGCGCACAAGAGTGGGCACTGCAGTGCGCACAAGTTGCTGCTATGCAATTCTGAGACTGCCTGCTAGAGTGAGAACTGGCCTCCTGTATTTATACTAATTCTGGCTAATTGTCTGGGCCGACTTCTCATTCTGGGTATCTGTCTGTTTAGTACATATTAATTCTTCTAGCCGACTTCTTCTCTTGGAGGCTAATAACCTAATATACATTATCCTCTTGAGCTGACATGTCTTCTAGGGTTATTAGCCAACTCATTAGGGTTTCTTCTTGCTTTCAAGAGTATTCTATTCTCGTCAGGTTTACACGTGGAGGTAAATATCTCCCACAACTACCATAATATCAACAAAAACCACATAAACATAAGTAGATGAGATGACATGAGATATCAAAATCCAATTTCATAAACATTAGCCATTACATCTTCTCTATCCCACATTCTAACGTAGACCTTTTGATTAAAATGTTGTTACCTTTGAGTGCACCTCAAATCCACATAAAAATTAAATTAACAAAATGTGGGAAAATTTATAATGATAACATACACAGAAACCAAAAAAACATACATAATGAATTTGTAACATTTTTGTAACATTTTTTTATTGTACTTTATATGTAAATATATATGTTTTTTAAAAACTATAATTACTATTTAAGTGACAAATATAAATTGTATATATAATGTGTTTATGGGACCCCCAAAAAAATGCTCTTATTAGAGCATCCAAAAACAAAGTTTCTATAAAAAAGAAGTCTCATATGTACATATTTTTTAAAAACTATAATTACTATTTAAGTGAGAAATATAAATTGTATATATAATATGTTTATGGAACCCAAAAAAAATGCTTTAAAATGCTCTTGTTAGAACATCCAAAAATAAACTTTCTATCCAAAAAGAAATCTCCTCTAAATTCCATTTAGAAGGGTGATCCAAACATAATCCCTTCTAGAATTTTATCCAAAAGAAGTCTCCTCTCATTCCCATTTAGAATGGTGATCCAAACATAATCCCTTATAAGAAGTGTCCTCTAAATCCCATCCAAACATAATCCCTTCTAAGAAGTCTCCTCTAAATCCCATTTAGAATGGTGATCCAAAATAATCCCTTCCAGAGTTTTATCCAAAAGAAATCTCCTCTCATATCACATTTAGAATGGTGATCCAAACATAATCCCTTCTAGGGTTTTACATCAAAGTCATCCCCAACCCAAAAAACCAACATTTGTTTGAAAATAAAAACATAAACTTTTTCCATATATTTTAAATTTCCTCTTTTAGTTGGAGTGACTCAAGCTTATAATGAGAATTGTCCATGGCTCCAAGTCAGACTCGAGCTTATAATTGTTTGTTCATATATTAAAAGTTAGAGTGACTCGAGCTTATAATGAGAATTGTCCATGGCTCCAAGTCGGACTCGAGCTTATAATTGTTTGTTCATATACTAGCATAA
>ML776661.1:946240-974992 GCA_009831015.1 Picea engelmannii
ACATAAACGGATGTCTTTATAATAGCTAGGAAGTTAATGATTGAAATCACAACCATTTATTTTGTGTGACTACTAAGAATATTCCAGCCATATTTAATCATGTCCATAAAAAACTTATTAAGCACTAAACCCCTATTAAATCTACCCATTGTCAATAGGTGTACGCCTTTCGGCGTAATTAAAAATATGCCCACCTTCGGTTGGAGTGATTAGTCATATAGATAATTATCTATTGTTTTAAGCCGTACTCAATCTTTTATCTTCTTGCACCCTAAAGATATAGAGAGAGTGTCTTTTAGAAAGAGAATCAGCTTCAACATTTAGTTCTATAGATATGCTAAAAAAAAATTGTGGAGTTTCATTTTAACTCTTTTATTTGTTTTATTATAGGGGAGAGGTTTATATTTTGCAAGCAATTTTGATCATTGATCCAATTGATTTGGAGTGTATTAATATATAATTTTTCGTCTAATTTGGTATTTTTTGGGTGGAAAAATTGGAAGAATTGACTTGTAGGGCCCATGTTAGGGGCAAGTCCTAGTTTGGTGAATTGAAGTCTAGAAACTTCTAGAGCCAGTTCAAGACATCAAACAACACTTTTTAGGGTAAAAAATTTGTGATCTCCATTCCCATCTCCTCAACATTTTTCTACACACTGGAATATTTCCAACAGTGCAAAAATCACCTCATTTTGAGTTTGTATGTGGAAGTTATGCCTCTCGCAAATTGACCTACCCAATTGACCACCATGGTATTGAGCAGATGCTATTTCAACTCCCACTACTCACACATTTGGGGCTAGTACATGTTGATTTTCAAGAATATTCTAGAGGGTCTAAAACCCTAACACTAATTGAGGGTTGAGGCATGAAAAAACCCTAACCCTGACACTAGATGACTATCAGGCTATGTTAAATACTAGGCTACTAGGAAGAGAAGGGGTTCCATTCTTTTGGAATTGTTATTGTTCCATAGTTGAGCAAAGAATTTTGGAGTGGGATATTGAAGCATAACAAAGGAGGTAGAAGATTTTGTAGTAGCCATTCAAGCCACAGTGTCTAGCATCGAAACTCCATAGTGAGTGCCCCTTTCTTTGTACTTGCATTTTACAACTAAGAAAAAAAGAGAAAAGCACATGTCTCATCTTCTAACTGTGTTTTCTACCATATTGGGTTTCCCAGGTCACATCTTGTGTTCATTTGTGTGGATGGTGTGTTCATTTTCTTGTTTCTTTTATTTCAATTTCAATTATTTCCATAATTTTGAGCATTATGCTAGTAATATTAAATATGAGATCTAAGGTAATAAATTGCATAATGAAAATTTCATAATATTGTAAGATCTATTATGATGAATTATTCCAGTGGAATATCCACAATGGTTTACATATCATATTGATATCAAAGCAATTTTCTTTAGAGTTTTGTGGGAAGTTACAAGATCTAGGAATTGATATAAAAAGGAAGTCTCAGAACCCTAGTCACGGTGGATGAGTCTAGTTGTAACATCCCTCTGAATGAGGTAGAGGAGATATTTTCGAAGATGGAAGGACAATTCGTTGATATATTTCACAACATGGCCCTCCTCATGGCGGCTCTAGAGAACACGTTTGAACCTTTTGGGGAGGTTGATGGCTCGAACTCAGAAGTTGAATCGGATGAGAAATTGAGAGATAATGAAGACTCAGAAAAGGAGTCGAAAAAAGAGCCAAAGAAAGAAAAACCAAGTCCCTATGTCATCACTTCTTCACAATATTTTTTTAAAATGGAAGCAAAAGTGGACATCAAACCCTATCAAGGTGAGATTGATGCTATTAAGTTGAATAATTAGTTGCAAAATTTAGAAGTTTATTTCAATGTACATAACATAGTAGAAGAGCAAAAGTCTTCATTTTCCCCAGTGAAATTAGAGGGCCATGCACTAACCTAGCGCGAAATCCACACAAAGACACTTAGGTTAGAATAAGATCCCCCAATAACTAAGTGGGGGGAACTTAAAACCCTCATCAAGTCATAGTTCTACCATATTGGGTATGTAGAGGAAAAATAGACATGTTGGCATCACTTTATACAGAGGCAAGGGTGCAATGTGCAAGAGTACACCACCAAGTTTAGGAAAATGGTGATTATGTTGGGTATATCTCCCAAGAACCCGAATGTACTCCTCAAGTATTTGGGGGGTCTACATAGTCATTTACGAAAGAAAATGATGCTCTATAAACCTAGGACAATTGATGAGGCATGTGTGTAAGCACAAAACCTAGAGAATATAGACAATAAGAAAGGAAAACCAAGTGGTTCCAAACATAAGGACCTACTAAGTTTCTTCCAAGGAGAGGAAGAAGAAGTGGAAAGGAAAGGACAATGAGACAACAACCACTAAACATTAGTGCAACGAACCAAACAATGATTGCAACCATTGTAATATCAATGGTCACATAGAAGATACGTATTGGAAGCTACATCCAAAATTTAATTCAAAGAGTTGTAAAAAGGATGCAAAGAAGAAGAATATGCTAGCCATGGATTCAAGTAATCAAGTAGAGAGCAACATAGATGTAGATGAAAATATTTTTTACACTATAGTGTAGAAGGAGGTGAACCTAAGTAGTCTCCATCATAATGAAGAAAAGGAGATGACTAAACTCTTACATATTAATATCTAGGTCAAGAATACAAAGGTATATGATCTATTCAATTTTAGTTTGTAGGCCAATCTCATAGGAGACGATTTGGTAAGAAATCTTGGATTGGAATTTCATGATCATCCTAACCCATATCCATTGAGAAATGTAAATAAGGATGTAGAGCTATAGGTCAGTAAATAGTGTCAGATCAAATTTTCTATAAGTGCGGACTATATTGATGAAGTGGAGATAGTCGTAGTAGAACTTGATGTGTGTAGTATAGTGTTTGGAAGCCCCTACATGTATATGAGGGATGCAATCTTCACGAGGAGAGAAAACCGGTACTTCATGTTAGAGGATGGGAAATGTTTCATCATCAATCCAACATCTCTCTCATAAATGCTAACCAAGCCAATAAATTGATCAATTCTAGTAGGAAGTTTATATTACTTTTATTAAGAGAGAACCAACTAGGTGATGAATTGGTAATAATAAAGGCATCTTTGGAGGGATGTACTATAGATAAGAAATACCGGTTGGAGGATTTGTTACATGAATACAAAGATGTGCGCCTAAAGGGTTACCACCTAAGAGGGAAGTGGAGCATAAGATATAGTTGTGTCTTGACTCTTCATTGCCAAATATTGGGTTGTACAGACATCCCATCCTGGAATTAGATAAAGTGAAGAAATAATTGCTAGAGCGGGGAATAATTCAACCAAGCACCTCACCTTATGGGTCACCTATCATCATAGTACCTAAAAAGGATGGGACTTGGAAAATGTGTATCAACTATATAGCTTTGGATAAGATCTCCCTCAAGAATTAATACCCTTTGCCTAGGATCAATGATTTATTATAAGATTAGTTGCAGCATGCCAAGTACTTCACCAAAATGGATCTCAAATTGGGATACCACCAGGTACGAGTTAAAAAAGAAGACACCTAGAAGAATGGATTCAAGACAAGGCAAGTCTATATGAATGGTTGGTAATGCCTTTTGGTTTATGTAATGCACCAAAAAGATTATGTGTTTGACGAATGATGTATTACATCCATTTCTAGATTCATGTGTGATAGTGTACTTAGATGATATATTGGTTTATGGCTCTAGCTAGGAAGATCATATCTCACATCTCATGCATGTGTTAGAGACTCTGAAAAAGCATTAGTTGTTGGCTAACCTTAAGAAATGTGAGTTTTCTCATAATTCATTATGTATTTGGGGTATGCTATTGGCGGAGGGGAACTCAAGATAGATCCTAAGAAGATGGAGGTCATCCTCAAGTGGCCAGTCCCTACTAATTTCATTGAAGTTAGGACATTTGTTGGGGTGGTGTGGTACTTAGGGAAGTTTACAAAAAAAAATTCAGCTATGGCTATGTCATTTCATGCCATAAGAATTAACGGTAAGAGTTTCTAGTGAGGGAAGGATCAACAAAAATATTTTGATGAGATGAAACCAAAGATTAGTCAAGTACTAGTTCTTGCATTTCCTAATTTGCAGAAGTCAATCGAAGTGGAGACATATGCAAGTGGATATGTTATGGGAGCAGTCTCGATGTAGGGAGGTAAATCGATATACTATCATTTTGAAATGTTTCATAGTGAAACCCTAAACTACTCTACATATGATAATAAACTCTATGCCCTAATTCAATCTGTTAAAAAGTGGAAACATTATCTAATAAGCCAGGGAAAAAAAGTATATATATATATATATATATATATATATATATATATAATACATGAATTGTTATATTTTATTATGTTGGATTGAAAAAAGGAATTGGACTAGAGTGGTATGGTTTGAACATAGTTAAACATGAATTGTGTTTCAATTGTAATGTCTTATAATCTTGTTTAGCAATATGACTAGAATACATGGTGATTATTTTAAAAAGGCAACTTTGAAAAACAATATACTCCTTTAACATCTAGGTGATGGGGCCAATAACACAAACACGCATCTTTTCTCAAAATCATGAACCTCATAATTTAATGATTAAGTTATTTGCTTAAGACTTAATTTATTAAGATTTTATTAAATTATACTAAACTATAACAAAACAAGACATCGTTGGAAGAAAATATCTAAATAGTATTTTATTTATTCATAAATAAATATGGGAAGAAGAAGAAAAGAACATGACAACATATAATTGAATTTACGTACATGAAAATAATTGTATAATTAAAGTTAAGTACACGGAAATAATTATTTTTGTCAATTATGTTTTTAAATAGATTCATTTACAAACAACTTGGGTGTTAATATCCTAACTTTCATTTTAATTGATTTTATTTGTTATGGGCATCATATGGTTTTAAAAACATCTTTCTCAATATTTTAGGTCTTATTGCTTATCGAACTTGTCACGTTCTCACAGTGTGTTTTACAATCATACACCTCTTGAGGGCGTGTGGCATTGTGACGTTTCTCTTTTGGTTGCTTGGCAACACCAAGGATACTTCGTCTGGACTACACTTCTGCATACTCATACTTCGTTCTAAGATATCGATGAGTCACGCTCCTACTCTAGTGCAACTTTTGTATACTTAGATATTCTTTAACTGCTTTAACACTTAGTAATATATAAGCATCCATCCATGAGAAACCAAGAGAACTATGGAACAAACAAAATACAAACACAAGTATAGTGTGAGCGACACAAATCGTGCCTAACACCTGACTAAGTTTTTTGTTATTGCAAAACAATTACAACACGAGCACTATCGACTCAGTTTACAATGGGGCAGAGTCAAACGAATTGCCTCACCTCATCAAGACACTCATACACAGATCATCACCAAGAATCTATGTCGCAACTGTCTCCGCTTCCACCTGCAGTGCACCTCAGACATGCCCCCAACCGCAAAATTGCTATCTCTTTGTTTCCACAGATTCTGTCTCTTCGTTTTCATAGACTTCATAGATTTCAGTTCTTCCTCACACATGCCTCCAACAGACTTGCGTTTCTAGACTTATCCAAAATCATCCCAAGAGAAAATTTCCCATCCATGTCTAACGAATCCACCTCAAGGAAACACAAGTCCTCCCAAGTAGAGCAAATTGGCTCCATGATGGAGCTCGCCCTCTTCGTCTGCCTCAGAATCACAAAGCTCTCTTGCTCTCCTTGTCTTGCAAAAACTTTCCTTCCTTGGTTGTGCACCCTTGTTCTCTTATAGGCTCTCCAAAGGTCACCATCATGAACCATCACGTCCTTTGGAAGTGTCGCACCCTTTCGCGAACCCATTTACATATGAATCGTCGTGCCCCTTCACAGACCTGGTTTCCCAAACGAATTGCCACGACCATTTGTGGATTCAGATGCCCAAACGAAACCATGCACTCGTCTATTGTCATGTTCCTTGGGACCGGTGCACCCAACCTTAGTGCACCCCTCATGTCGGTGCGCCCCATCTTTCAAATTGATTCATCCTCTTGGGTGAGTCGGGTTGAATCTCCTAAGTGCGCCCCCCATGCCTTAGTTGATTTTCCTTCGTTGGTGGAGTGCCAATTCTTTCCCTTAACCCTTCATCAAACCATTCATCGTTTGACTTGTGTCACAAGGCATATTGGGTGGAGTCTCCCCTTGGCACATCATGTTCCCAAGGAACCCCAACTCTCTCCTGTATGAATACTTTTGTCTCCTCATTTTCACTAAGCATCTTTCCTTCTCGATTCAGACTATGGTGGAAGTGTTTGTGTTGAAGTTGAGCTCCCAAGGCCTTACATCCTCCCCCACCTCAATTCGTTGTCATTCTCGACAAAATCCACAAAATATATAATCTCTAAGTCTCTCCTCAAACTCGTGCCCTTGTCACAACTAAGTATGTTGGAAACCTCGAGTTTTGTGCTATTGGAAACCCCAAATTTCCTTGCAAATTGGAAACCCCAAGTTTCCGACTTGTAATGTAATCATCTGAAACCTTTGCAACCATCCACACTACTCTCTACCCAAAGTTGTGTGTGAACAAACTACCTACAATGATGGAAATCCATCTCCTCCCCAAATTTGTTCGCAATTTCTAAGTTTCCATTATCTTGTTGCGACGATCACTCTCTGTTTTGTTGTTTCCACTGCTCTTGTAACCTCAACCAAAACTTAAAAAAAGTCTAAGTGTTGAACTTTTGTGAACTTGTTGTTGCGCTCATACTTCAACCAACTTTTTCATGTCTCCACACACTGCATGCCTCAATACTTTCATTGGTTGGGTAATTAATCCAATTGTCACGTCTAGTTCTTGAAATTTGCATCTCCATTCCTGAACTTAGTCTTTTTGTTTGCATATTTGTCACTCCATCCAACTCCAAAGTCTAAGGAAAGTGTCCATCCTTTCCTCATCGTTGCTTCCATCATCCGATCTTCATCAAGGAGATCCAATGTTCAAGTGTTGCACTTCTAACCTACTGATGTGTTCGTACTCTGACTTCCTTCCACAATTCGATCCATTCATGCAATGTCACCCCTCACCTTGTTGCACTATGAAGTCACCCCAAAGCAAAGTCATATGTGGCAACTTGACTCAACTATCCACCTCATTGCACAGTTAGCCAATTTGCCTCAAGACTTGTGCGTCTAGACTGTCTTTGCCTCATTGCTCCATCACACAACCATGTTGTTATGTATACTTATCTATGCCTTGGAATGGTTAGGTTTCACCCTCAACCGTGCTGCCAAAGAAAGAGAAACACCCATGTTGTTGATGAAAATGAATGGTTATCCTAATACCAACATTTTTTAATCTTGTCAGGCTAAGGAAAGATAGTCAAGATTGTTACCCTATGTGTATAGCCCTTTTGCAAAATTATCAATCAATCTTCAAGAAATATGTTCTTGAGATCAATGTTGTATTTTATATTGTTTTATGATAAAGAAAAATAAAATATTCATATCAGAAAATATAAACAATTTGATGAACAATCATGAAAAGAGAAAAATATGAAATAAGATCACACATATAATCCAAAATGAGACCTCAAAACCATCAAGTGATTTTATTCATTCAGTTCCAGAACACTGCCAAATACATTCTTTCATACCCAAAATGTGTAAGGACTAGAAAAATACTTAGAAGTCAAAGGTTACATCATCAAAGAGATGATTGGTGTCTCCTAAGTAAAACCAAGACTGAAAAATAATTGGATTAATAAGCCACAGTTTTCCACTGCTTTGACTCTTCACAGACTTCTTAATTAGGAATGAAAATCAATTCAGAAATCCAACAAGAATTTACAGACTATCAGAAATAAATGATCGACCTTATAAAGCATGCCAAAAATCAATGCTTCTTGGTCCTCCTTGTTATCACCTTTAATAAGACCATGCTATAAACAATAAGTATTTAGCCTTTAAGTATTTCAGAAATGAATGAAGTAGTAAAGTAATCTCTCTCTAGAGCAAGACCAAACCTTATCATAGTTTTTTTGTCTCTATCTCTCCTTTTGCTTGTCCCTTCAATTCTTTTTTTCTTCCTCCAAAATTAGTTTTAGTAGTTCAACTATTTTTAGTTAAGTTATTTTAATAACTTTTCGTTAAGTAGGGACAACTCATAATTAAATATTAATAATAAATGATAAGGGTATAATAAATATTAACTAATAGGTGGGACCCCCTAACAACTCTTTTGTTTAATTTTCAAATTATTCCCTTGTTCCTCCAAAAATAATTATGCCATCAAACATCATTATGCACACATATCCCAACCAATCATCATATGAAATATATCAAACACATACTTGTGACTCTCAAATATCACATATATGCAAGTATATTTATAAAAAAAAAATATGTCAATCTATTGTCCCAAAAATATTGTTGTAAAATATCCAAAAATATTGAGGCATAAATTGTCCAAAACGTATTGTTCTCTGAAAAAAACAAAGGTTGTCCCAAAATAAGTAAAGTCTATCCCAACAGTGAAACCATAAAAAATAACACCATGAAATAAAAAATCATGTTTTTATGTGAGGTTGTTTGCCTCTGTCCACTTCCCTGAGATTTGATTACTTTGAGGACCTCTGAATTTGCATGGATAGATTTTTTACCTTTTGTTGTTGATACTTCTGGATGCATATCCCCAAAAGAGATAAGTTTGTTTTCAAGTTTTGGGTATTGTGAGTGAGAAGTGACCAAGTTAGAAGATGTGATGGATTGGTTAGAATCAACATAATGGGCAAGTTGTTTGCCTTTGCTAGGATTTGGTTCTTGGACTTGGGACTTTAGCTTTTTCAATGGTTGGGTTGAATGAGCATGAGAAGTAATTGACTTAATGTGTTGGGTAGGTGGTTTAGGTGGAGGTGGAGGTAATGGCAGTGATACTGTAGGCCATCCATGAGATTAACCTTGAGGAGGATTAACAACATCATTCCAACCATCGTTGACTGAGATTTTTGGCTGTAAAGACACATGTGGTTGCACATGTATAACAAAGATGCTATGGTGAGGTTGCAAAGGTGGCATTTAAAGTGTAGGATGAGGTTGAATGGCTCTTTTTCCAGCTAAATTTAGGAATCCTGACTATAATAGTTGATTAAACTCCTCATAATCAATGTCAAAGTGAATGGGAAAATGAAGTCTTTAGTTTCCCCCTTGCCAAAAATCATTTGGCCTTCTTCCTCTGCCTCTGTTTCCTCTGCCATGGTTGCCTCTACTAAAAAAGATCATGTATATAAAGTGTAAGTCTAGATCAGAGTATAAATATAATAGAAAGTAAACATCAAATACCATTTTCCTAAACATAGTTTGGAAATAGCTCTGACTTGACAACAATCAAGCATGCGTACAACCAGGGATAAACATAAAGGAATAAATTTAAGACAAACTTTAATCCACCATTGTTAATCTTTCACTTTCAAGGAATTGCTTATGTGTGAGGGGGAATAAATTTGAACTAAAATGAAAATGGAATTTGGGAATTGCGAATAATTTATGGAAAATGAGAGTATGAGGGAATTGGTCGTGAACAATCAACTGTGATTTATTAGACAAGTTCCATTAAAAGAATCACCATGAATACAACTCTTCAAATTTTTCCCTTGATTATAATCCTTTTTATTTATCTAAAATATACTTTAGCTTCCACACACACACACACACACACACACATATATATATATATCAATCAAACTAACAGAGAAATCATTTCTCATTTCATACAATAGGGGGAGGAAAATGAAATTTTAAAATGATATATGTACTTGGGATTTAAGGAATAATGATTGTAAAATGAGAGTATGAGGGGAATTGTTCCTGTATGCATAAAATAGAAACACTTCAATTTTTTTTTAAATAACCCGAGTTATCTTCTCTTTTGTTTCAAATTTCATGCTTAAACTAATCGAATCTGCATGTACATGAAATCTAAAATTTGTATGACATCTTCAATAATCATCAATTATTTCACAACAACCATTTACTCTGTCAATAAAAACCAATATCACATTCCAAAATCTAAATGGCATAATGTCTCGATTTCTCTACTATCATTTCGAGATAAGCCACAAAAAGAAAAAATAACTCGAACTTTTATTTCTTGATTGAGTCATGGTTCCAAAAGTCTTAAAAATATTCCATACCCAGGTCAATGTCTTAATCAAAACCCTTGTAGGTCCGAAATTGGGTCACATATTACTCTTAAAATTTGCTTGACATCGAATCGACCATAAACTTAACAACTTTCCTATGTAAGAAAACAAGATACCAACTAGTCCAAAGTATTTTAATTTCAATAGTATGATTTCAAGACAAGGTACCCTTTAATACATAGAGGTTTAAACAAAACTCAGAGGAAAACAACACGAGCAAGGGGTTTTCCATTTTCCTATGACATGGTTTTAGAATCAAATTAACTAACAACCAGGAAGCATTAATATCATAGGGTCGAGCAAAACTGTAGAATTACTTTAGAAACATGGGTATAAAACTGGATTAAGCTTGGTCTATGAACTTGTTAAATGTATTAACAAACATGCATGAGCTTTCTCTAGTTGAGCTTGATACATGGCACTTTTTTTATTAAGCATAGAACCTTAATAAGACGTAAAGTTCAACGAAAAATGATATGACCAAACACTTCTAATATTCAGAATGAAATTGTAGTAGTAGGGTTTGCAAATGTGAATAAAACCCGTGACACTACGAAGTTCAAGAACACTTGCAAATGCACGATCGATTGAGCATACATAGGGTTCTTGTTCCATATTTATGAGCAAAACGAAATGAAATGAAATGAATACAATAACACAGAGATACAAAGAACAACAACAAATATCTAGTGAACAATAACTTCTATTGAATAAATAAAATAGGTTGAAACTGTAAAACCGCAGAACTGAAAACAACTTGCTTGAATCATGGTAGCTATCTCTGAGAAGAGATGTGGTTTCTATGCGCGTCTGTCTGAGAAGAATCATTACAATGAGGTTCCAGAGACCCTTTTAACATTACTCATGAATGCCAAAACCCTAGAAATCCAAAAACCTAACCCTAAGAGATGAAATGCCAAAAGTTATGTGGGCCCCGATGGGTAAGTTGGTACCTCAACTTCATGGGGTCATAACTTTTGCATACAACCTCTATTTTAGGCGTGTGATAGTCTGTTGGAAATGTATTTTTGAGAAATACACATTATGCCATCAAAATTTGACTCTATCTACAGTTTGACTGTGGCAAGCCAAAAAAATCACTGTTTAGGGCCCCAAAACGACCCTAGAAGTACAGAAAGATGTACTGACATGAAAACTTCCAAAATAAGCCACTTGGATTAGGTGGGAGGCCACCAATATCCACCTAGAAGATGTGTAGGGATTCAGACAACCCCAAAATTGTAGAACCCATAATTACAAAGAATTACATAATAATGTGATGAACTAAAAACTGTTAAGAGGAGCCATTTGGAATAGGTGGGTGGCCACCAATATCCATCTAGATTAGTTCTAAAGACTTGGGTTCAAAACCCTTCTAACATATATATGAAAAGAATGAAAAAATGTATAAAATAAGTTGAAAGGAGGATAAAATGAGCCAAAACAAGTTATAGACAACAAACCCATAGACACAGGACTGAGGAATATCAGTCTTTGGACGATTCATTGTCAAACTCAATAGAACAAGGAAATACTTGTTTTGAACAATAAAAATGAGCTCAGGAGGAAGGAATAAGAAAATATGCTCATCACCCATCATACAGAGCTATATTCCAAACTATTATTGCACATAATAAACATACATTTGATGGGTAAATGCTATATAAGCGTACCTTTATTAGCACTATGAAAAACAAGAATTGCAATTGCCAGAAACAACTGCAACCAGACCTTGGGATAACATTATCTTCCCACAACTTCAAAACTCAAATGAAAAATAAAATGCCAAAACCTTGCGAGGGTGACAAACTCAACTGAACGTGTGTGTCCCATGCATTGAATGTATGGGGCGTCATGTTCCCCAAAATCAACTTTCCCATCCAAATCACATTTCCATTAACAACAATCACCAATCACATGTCATATAACTGTGCCAAGTATGCAAGTATCACATGTTGCATAGCCATATCATCAAACAATAACTCAATGCGAACTGAATGACGACCAAATTTCACCAACCTCGATCCTTTAATTAACCCACATTCAATATGATAGATCAATGTGACGAGTATTTATATACAAATTCCCAAAACAAAGTGAAATAGTGAAAACATTACACAATATCATTGCGAGGTCATATAATAAACCATATGCAATGTGTTAAAAATAATTCCAACTTTTTAAAACTCAACGTGCCACCAACATTTACCATATGAATGTGATGGTATTTGGAAAACATAAAAGGTTTTCATATATGATAGACTATATAATCATACCATGCTTAAAATAAAACTTGCATAATGAACTTGCTTTCCTTTTAGTATGTCATGTAACCAAACACTATACTTATGATAATCTCTTGCTGAGTCATATCAGTTGTAAGTAAGAACCTTTTTTACTGCTTCACAACCTTTTGTAACCTTCACATAGCATTTATGAACAAAATGAATATAAGATGGAGGATTCTTTGAAGTTTTATGAGCATGATCATTTCTTTTGTGCAATAAAACTCATAATCAGGCTAAAGAAGAAACCGATATCACTGTAAATGAGACTGTTTCAGCAGAGGAGAAGCCTTTAATCCTGGGAATAATGAAAATAAACATCAATGATTTCTTATAGGGGGTCCCACATATAGTTAAATATTTATATATCATAGATAAATAAAAAAATTAAATCGTGCCTTGCAATTATTTGTAGGTTGGTTGTTATTTGGCGAGTTTGCAAGTCAACATTTGGCGACTCCACAAAGTAGACAAATTTTGATTGTCTAGAACTGAAGAATCTTTAGTTTTGCTAATATCACATTTTGCAAAAATTGTCAAATTCCTCTGATATACTCTTGCAAAAAAAACTATATGGAGGGAAGAACAAGAAAGGAGAAGATGGGAACAACTTTGTGCATAAAGTATCAGAAAGAACCTTTAGGTATGGAAACTACTACATAAGTATTGTTACGGACCCCAAGAAGATCATCTGTTTCTTTCTGTTCTTATGGACTTCAAAGAAATTCAACAAAATTTGTAGTTGACATGGCAAAGCAAATGAATTTAAAAAGAAAACAAAATATGAAACCTGAAAAAAATAAATTAAAAGGAAATCAATTGTATAGACAAGAAGAGAAATAAATAAAACCAAGAAACTATATATAGGAAGCAATGAAAAAAAAATTGATCAATCAAACCATTATGGCTCAACACAAGGCTTCAAATGTGAACCATTCGTTGTGAATGAAAACAATCGATCTTCCATGTCTTTTAGAAAATATGAATTATTACCAATGATAGAGGTGATTTTGTATGGAACCAACCACTTTTTTCTGAAATTTTGAGTGCTTCCCCTTTTCAGCGTGAGCATAATACCAAAGGAGCACTTTCTGATCAACCTCAAAAACACCAGATTTAGCTTTTTTGTCAAAATATTTTTTAACTGTTTGCTACCTTTTCCTCAAATTTTCTAAGGCATGATTTCTTTGTTCTTCCAAGGTAATCAAAGTATTTATCCTTTGAGAAATATTTGATGTGTTTAATTCTTCTACCTGCAATGCTAATCAAAGTGAGGTGAGTTCAAGTTCTACATGCATAATAACTTCTTGACCATATAAAATCTAAAATGGAGTATGGCCAGTGCTAGATTTAGTGGTGGTTTGATCTGCCCAAAGTGCATACGTGAGAAGTGTATGCCACTCATGATGTTTATCATCTTTGATCTTCTTCAATATTTTGATCAAATTCTTATTAGTGGACTTAGCCTTCCCATTTCCTTGCGGATAATAGGTAGAAGAAGTAAAATGTTTCACACCAAATTTACTAAGAAACTGAGTGAACTTGGTAGAAATGAATGTTGTCCCATTATCTGAAATGATTTCAAGGGGAAGACCAGAGAGGGGAAAGATATTAGATTCTAGGAAAGAGATGACCTTCTCATCTTGTGCATGTTTAAGAGGTACAACTTCATGTTGAAATATTGTAACTGTGAATAATATTCTACTTATATTTGAGTCATTATTATATAGATCAAATCCCCTTTTGTGGATTGATCATGTCGGGTCTTGTCTAAGACCAAATCCCCTTTTTTGGATTGGTCAAACCATAGTTATATGGTGGTGTTTGTAAATTCATCCCCTAGGGCTTAATAAAGTGGTTTTAACCACTAGTTGAGGAAGTCGGCCCTACTTGGTGAAAAGACACAACCCTAGCACCCCTCATCTAGTATAAATAAGAGAGGATGGTGCCTCATTCACTCACTCAGTCACTCAACAAGTGCACATGTTTTGGAGGTAGTTGCAGTTACAAGAAGAAGGAGAGAGAGGCGCATGCTCAGTCTTGGATATTCTCTAGTGTTTTGGTCTAAGTCTTGGCATTGTATTGGCAATCTATTATTGAGGAAGGTTTTTTTGGGTTTTCCCCCCCATGAGGGTTTCCCAGGATAAAATGTTGTGTACCTTGTGATTGTGTTTCTTTCAATGATCTTGCTTATGCTATTATTCTCTAATAAAACTAAAAGAACTTAATAGTAACTCTAAATTTAACATGGTATCATAACTTGATTGAACAAAGCACCTTTCACTAGGTAACAAAAACGTCATTATTGACGTACAAGAAAATTAGGGATTTTTATTGGAAGATAATTTCTTACTAAAAACCATATAGGGAAGTGCGCCCTACCCTAGCGCATCACTTGGAATCTTAAGCACACCTTTTCATTGGCCGGAGCCTCCGAAAATTCAAACCCTAGTTTTGACTGGTACTAAAAAACCAGGAAACCAGAACCAGTACCGGAAGTATCGGTCCAGATTTGCGCAAGTCAAGTTTCAAGGGGTAAAAATTGAAATTTTTGAAAATAGACAGCTCCAACCTACTCGACTCAACCCAATGCATCTCTTGGTAAGTTCATATTCAGTTTATGAGAGCTTTCATTTTTTGGTCATTTTCCTAGCTCCAGGTCAAGATGTCTGCAAGCACTAAGCTTGTTGACAAGTTAGAAGGTGTGGAAAATTTCCATGCTTGGAAGTACATGATTGGAATCATTATTGAAGAGAATGAAATTGCAAAATTCATAAAAGAAAATGTACTGGAACTCGAAGAATAAGCAACCAAAGATAAGTGCAAGAAGGATATGGTTAGGGACAAAGGGATCATTGTAGAATCTGTTAAATATCACTTGATCCCTCAAGTGTCTTCTAAGAATTCCCCAACCAAAATGTATGAAGGAAAGAACATCAACCGAAAGATGAACTTGAGAACCCAACTCAAGAATACAAAGATGCATAAATGAGAAACAATTCATGACTATTTCTCTAGGGTTTCTCAATTCAAGGAACAATTAGAAGAAACTAGAGACAACCTAGATGAATATGAACTCATAATGACATCTCTTAATATTCTCACAATACCTTGTGATGCCTTCATCCAAACTATCTGTGCAAGAAAAGAAAAACTCCAATTTGATAGTCTATGGGAAGAATGTGTTCAAGAAGAAGCAAGAGTAGCCAACCGAGAAGCGACACTATTAAGAGATGAATAGTAAGCCCTAGCTGCTCATACTAAATGAGGAAAGAGAAGGTCTCATGTTCGAAAGGAGACCCACTTTCATAAGGAATCTTACTCTCCAAACAGATTCACCCACTCTCATAAAGAATCTCACCCTCCAAGGAGATTCCAGGAATATCAGAAGGGGCAAAGAAGAGAAAAAGATTTATCCTCTTATCAATGTTATCATTGTGATAAGATGGGACACATTGATAAGAATTTTCCTTCCATAAGGAAAGAATACAAGAAGATAAATAACAAAATGCATCATGCCCATGCAATTGAATATGATGAGCCACCCACAAAGTTGACTAAAGAAAAGATTGAAGATTATGTCTTATTTTCCGCCCTATCAGGATCTGTGACACCTGGAGAGGATACTTGGCTCATAGACAATGGTGCCTTTAATCACATGATAGGTCAGAGAGACATTCTCTCTAGCCTTATAGAAAAGAACTTTCCCCAGAAAGTTTCACTTGGAGATGATTATCAATATCCTATCAAAGGAATGGGAGAATCCACTTACAAACTTGATTTAGGGACTCAGATAAAAATGAAGGATGTACTTTATGTACCAGGTTTGACAAATAACTTACTTTCTATCTCAGATCTAGATAAGAAAGGTTTCAGGGTTTCATTCATAGATGGTGAATTTCTTATGTGGCCTAAAGGAAAAACCATAGAAGATGCAATTGTTATTGGAACAAAAGAAGGTGGCGTGTATAAGTTAAAAGGTCACTCGGATGTAGCCTTGAATCACTCCACTAAGAGTCCATGTGAACTTTGGCATAGAAGAATAGCTCACATCAATTACAAAGCCTTACCATATGTAAGAAAGGTAGTTACAGGTTTACCAGAATTCAAAGTTGATCATGAAGGTGTATGCAAGGGATGTGCACAAGGAAAGAACATAAAGAATCCTTTCCCAAAGAGTGATACTAAAGTAGAAGGAATCTTGGAGCTTATCCACTCATATGTATGTGGTTCAATGTCATCAACCTCTCTAAGTGGGTATGCATACTATGTGTCATTTATTGATGATTATTCTCGCAAGACTTGGGTTTATTTCTTGAAATCAAAAGATGAAGTACTTGAAAAGTTCAAGGAATTCAAAGCCTTGGTAGAAAATCTCTTCGAAAGAAAAACCAATATACTCAGGTTAGATAATGGAGGAGAATACACCTCAAATGAATTTGGAAGATTTTGCATAGATGTCAGGATTAAGATGGATATCACCACTCCTTATAATCCTCAACAAAATGGTGTAGCAGAAAGAAAGAATAGAACAATAATGGAAGTAGTGAAGACTATGATCCACAATCATGATCTTCCAATGCACTTATGGGATGAAGCAGAAAGAACAACAATTTATGTCCAAAATAGATTATCCCATAGTGCACTTGGGTTCAAAACCCCCAAAGAAATGTTCTCTGGAAAGAAGCCAGAAGTAAGCCATCTCAAAATATTTGGCTGTCTAATGTTTGCACACATTCTGAAAGAAAGGAGAACTAAGTTGGATCCTTTAGGAAACAAGGGAATATTTGTTGGATATTGTGAGGTCTCTAAGGGCTTCATAATTTACATACCAGGTTACCATCATATTGAGATCAACAAAGATGTAACCTTTGATGAAGATGCAACACTCAAAATATTAAGGAAATGCCAGCTTGAATAAGTATATGAAGAAGAACCTGTAGCTCCCAGAGTTGCAAAACCTGTGAAGGAAGTTACAATTACCCATGATGATGAGATTCTAGAAGATCATGATATGATATAATCTCAAGAACCTCCCCAAATGATGATCTCTCATAAGAGAAAGCCAACTTGGGAAAGGGAACTTATTCAAGATTGAGAGAAGTATGGTGCCCTAGAAGGAACCATGAGACAAAGCAAGAAACCTAAGCCATTCTCCAATTATATGGCCTTGATGTGTGATCTCATAGAAAAGGAACCTACTTGCTTTGAATAAGATATTCAAAAGAAAAAATGGGTGGATGCAATGACGAAAGAATACAAGTCCATTATAAAGAATGATGTATCAGAAATAGTTCCCAGACCAAAGAACAAACATGTGGTATCTTCCAAATGGATATACAAGATAAAACATGTTGCAGACAAAAGTATTGAAAAACATAAAGAAATATTTGTAGCTCATGGATTTTCTCAAAAGGAAGGCATTGATTATGAAGAGACGTTTTCTCTTGTAGCCGTATACACTTCTATAAGAATAATCATAGCTCTTGCAGCCAAAATGAAGTGGAATTTACACCAGAGGGATGTGAAAACAACATTCTTAAATGGTGTTATTGAAGAAGAAGTGTATATAGAACAACCAAAAGGGTTTGAAGTTGAAGATAGAAATACTCATGTCTACAGGTTGAAGAAAGCTCTATACGGGTTAAGGCAAGCTCCTAGAGCTTGATATGGAAGAATTGATAGTTTACCGATGAGCTTGGGATTTACCAAGAGTAAAGATGATTCTAACCTTTACTTCAAGGTTATGAATGATGAGCCAATTATATTGCTACTGTATGTGGATGACTTATTCTTAACATGAGAAGAAAATCTCATCATAGAATGTAAGAATAAGCTCGTTGCATAATTTGAGATGAAAGACCTAGGCCTGATGCATTATTTCTTAGGTCTTGAAGTTTGGTAGAGCCCAGAGAAGATCTTCCTTAACCAAGGGAAGTATGCAGTTGAAATAATGAAGAGGTTTGACATGTTGGAATGTAAAACCATGAACACACCCATGAAAACAAAGTTGAATTTCCTGGTTGATACTTCGTCAGAATTGGTTGATGCTACTCTGTACAGAAAAATTATTGGTTCATTGATGTATCTAATGAACACTAGGCCAAACCTATGTTTTTTTGTGAACACCTTGAGTCAGTATTTGGTAGATCCTAGACTTGTTCACCTTGTATCTGCAAAACATGTGATGAGATACCTTAAGGGTATGTTGGAATATGGTCTTTGTTATACTGAAGATCATGACTTTAGACTGTATGGATATACTTATTCATATTGGGTTGGAAGTGTATATGATAGAAAGAGAACTTCATGATGTTGTTTAAGTCTGGGGTCAGCCATGAATTCATGGCAGAGCAGGAAGCAATCTAGTATTTATCTCATCATGGTAGAAGTTGAATACATTACAACATGTTCCATCAGTTGTGAAGCCATATGGCTTCAGAAGTTGTTGATAGGTCTATTCGACCTGGAGATGGAAGGCACTGTGATTCTATGTGATAACTAGAGTTGTATAAAGATGACGGAGAACCCAATGTTCCATGATAAGTCGAATCACGTAGAAATACAATATCACTACATTCGTGATATGTTGTAGAGGGGAGATGTAAAGATCCAATATGTTGGCACAAATGAGTAGGTTGTAGATGTGTTGACCAAGACTCTATCTCGAGTGAAGTTTGAGTACTTTTGAGACAAGCTTGGTGTTGTCTGAAAGGAACTCCCTCGAAAGGGGGAGTGATGTTGATGATACTATAGTATCCTGACCAAAAATGGGTAACTTCGTTAGGATTTATATCCTAGGGGATTGATCATCCCTAACCAGATCCCAAAGGTTTGGTAAGGACGGTCTGTCAGAGTACATGTGCATGTATATGCCAACTGTGGTCAATAGTGGTAGCTCCATTAGAATTTTCTATCCTAGGGAATATTTTGATTCTTGGGAAGATCTCGAAGGTCCAGTAAGGACAGTCTGTTAGAGTACCATGTGGTAGATGTGTTAGGATTTTATATCCTAGGGAATATTTTGATTCCCGGGAAGATCTCGAAGTTCCGGTAAGGACGGTTTGTCAGAGTACCACAAAATGTTGTTGTTGCACCTGCCTTATTCTGTTTCCATATGATGTTGATGATGTTTTATCAACCTCATGTTGTTGATGATGTTGTATCAACATCGTGTTGTTGATGATGTTGTATCAAACTTGTGTTGTTGATGATGATGTTGTATTAGTTTTATACTAATTGATGTTGATGCAAATGATGATGATGATGCTACTCCAGCTCCATGCTGTGAACGATGATGATGATGAGAATTTTTTTTGATGATTTGTAGATGTGCCAATCAGTGTTCCATATGTTGATGATGTTGTTTCCCTCTCTCTCACCTGATGATGTTGTATTAGCTTATGTCAGTAGAATACCCTTCTTGTTAAGGGGGAGTGTTGAAATATTGTAACTGCGAAGAATATTCTACTTATATTTGAGTCATTATTATACAGATCAAATCCCCTTTTGTGGATTTATCATGTCAGGTCTTGTATAAGGCCAAATACCATTTTGTGGATTGGTTAAACCATAGTTATATGGTGGTGTTTGTAAAGTCGTCCTGTAGGGCTTAATAAAGTGGTTTTAAGCACTAGTTGAAAAAGTCGGCCCTACTTGGTGAAAAGACACAACCCTAGCACCCCTTAGCTAGTATAAATAAGAGATGATTGCACCTCATTCACTCACTCAGTCACTCAACAAGTGCACATCTTTTAGAGGTATTTGCAATTACAAGAAGAAGGAGAGAGAGACACATGCTCAATCTTAGATATTATCTAGTGTTTTGGTCTAAGTCTTGGCATTGTATTGACAATCTATTATTGAGGAATTTTTTGTTGGGTTTTCTCCCCCATGAGGGTTTCCCAGGATAAAATTTTGTGTACCTTGTGATTGTGTTTCTTTCAGTGATCCTTCTTATGCTATTATTCTCTAGTAAATTCAAAAGAACTTAATATCAACTCTAAATTTAACACTTCAATCCACTTATTAAAGTAATTCATCACTGTCAGTATGAAAATATGCCATGCAGAAGATGGAGGATTGATAGGACCAATGAAATCTAAACCCCATTTTGAAAAAGGAAAATGAGGAAGAACAGGTCACAAAGGCATGGCAAAAAATTGTTCTTTACCATCAATTTTTTTACATTTATCACAAGCCCTTAAATTTGAAAGAATCTCTAAAAATGAAAGGCCAATAATACCCTGTTCTCAAGATTTTGAAGGTAGTGGTTTTTGCTACAAAATGACCACCTATATGAATGTTTGAATCTATTGATAAGTGTATTTCGTTTAAAATTGTATAGGTTGTGATATCATCTATACATCGTAACAGTAACCCATCAACAGATCTTCGAAATAAATAATTTCCCAAAATAAAATATTTGGAGGCTTCAAGACGTAGCCTACTGCGTTGATGATAATCCAAGTAATTAGGACGTTTTTGAAATTGTAAATAATAGACAAGATCCTTATACCAGGGATGTTCAACAAGATCAAGATTATGATTTTTGTTGGATTATTGAGAGGGGGGGGGGGGTGAATCAATAATGAGAAATTATACCACTTTTAACCACAATATGAATGTACATATCCAATCATATATATCATAATCATGTAAACATAAGAAACATCACATCAACATCACATCAAGAACACAATACACCAATATTTGCATGGAAACCCAAATGGGAGAAAACCACATAATTTTTTTCTTATATATTTATCAATATAAAACATTCATTGGAAGAACCAACTTATGATTCTCCAGCTACAACTAGAAGGAGGCTCTAACCCCCTATTCTTAGGCTCCAACCTAAATGAAGCTACAACTCCCCGATTCTTTGGCTCCAACCAGAAGGAGACTACAACTCCCTAGGTTCTTCGACTACAACGGACTACAACTCCCTAGGTTCTTCCTTGCCCCGTCCTGCCGCCCTGAAATATAAATGTAGACCAATTGTCACAGACTTTGCCACTGCCACAAACTCTGTCACTATCACAACTCTGTCACTGTCACAACTCTATCATTGTCACTACTCTGTCACTGTCTCTGTCTCTATCACTATATCTGTATTTGTCATTGTCATAACTCTGTCACTGTCACTGTCATAACTCTATCATTGTCAATGTTACTGTCTCTGTCTCATCAACTTGTATCTGATCATCAACCAACTAAACTTGTACCATACCATGCATCAAGTGTATACCAATATACATACTATCTTATGCATCTATCATGAACCAAAAGATACATCAACAATGAATAGTGAATCATGAACTTGAGCATCAACCATGTACAACCTGTGCCATATACCATATCATCAACCATATGCAGATATGCACCATGTCATCAATGAAGCATCTCAAAGAACCTATGCATGCCCTTCATGCATACATCACCATACAACATGAATAACCCTAAACCATATACAATCAACTCAAAGATAAGAAATATAAGAACCATATCATGTGCTGAATCAAATATAAGAGTGATCCTCACTCAACCAAGCAACCAATATATACCATATCCAAATACCAAACCAACCAAACCAAGTATGCTTCAAGCATACACCATATCATGACAAGAATTAACCGTCAAAACAAGTATACAACCATACCAATACCTCTGAGCTGACTCGAGCCTATAGAATGATGACCTGTGAACTTGCTTTCATATTCTAGGGACTTGGTACCAACATCTATTAAAATTTTCATGAGCTTTTCAGATGTATGTGACTTTCCCTTCTACAGCCTACGGATATACGCCCTTTCCTCCACTATAGCCCACATACATACGCTCCCTTACAAGCTTGCAACTCACATATACCTCAAAAACTAGCGTAGATTTTCACCGTCAACCCTTCTTTTCTACCTCATAAAATGACACTACAACTTTACCAAAAGATCACTAGATAAAAAGAAAGATAAGCAATGAATAAGTGTATGTGTGTGTAAATGAATGACTCCTTGAGTTGTATTTATACTTGTGCTAGCTAACTCCTTTCCTTAATTTAGGGATTCTAGGGTTTTCCTGTTACAACAACTTTACCCCTTTGACCAGGACTTATAAAAAATTAGGGGCTTCTTGTCCACTCTTTGGGGCTTCCAACTTTACAAGGCCATATCTCCCTAACAGTGAGGAACCACATGGAATTCTGCATATCACATGAAACAACATGATGAGTACTATCCATATATAAGTGGGTTTCCTTCATTTACTCCATACTTCATGACCAAATTCACGATCAACTATGGGATCCTTAACCATGCTTAGGGATTTCTTGTAGACTTCTTCAAAGCGTCTTCCCATGAGGGCCATGCTTAGAGCTAAGCCATAAGGGGAACACTTTGGAGAATTCTCCAAATATACCCATCACATTAGTTGAAATCAATCAAATATTTGTTGACATCAATGAAAACCAATTTTCCAACAATTTTCAATATAGAACAGTGTTGATAAGGCATTTTCATCACTTTCAGAAGAATTACTTGGTTCAGGATGTTGAACCAAGTGAAGTGCTAAGACACATCCCTTAATTGTTTTTTATGTTGAGATTGTTAAATCATGTTCTTGAATCTTCACAAGCCAATGTGCAAGTTTATCTGAGAGATGAGTTTGTGAAAGTAAAATCTTGACAACAGGAAAAGGGACTTTTACCTGCATGTGTTTGCCAAGATTAAAATCGAAAAATTTCTCTATAGCCTTAACAAGTGAAAAAGTTTGTTTTTCAATAAGAGAGTACTTGATTTCATCATTGGATAAGCTCTAACTCATGTAGGCTATAGGTTGCTCATTTTTTTATCATCTTTTTGCAAAAGAATAACATAAATTGCTTCTTCTGTTGAATTGGTATAGATAATGAAGTCTTTGTCAAAATCTAGTTTTGTCAAGACCGAAGCAAAAATGATTGCTATTTTAATTCCTACGAAATCCTTTTCAACATCCTTTGCCTAAGAAAAAGATTGATCTTGTTCTAGAATGTTATGAATAGGCTTAACCATTACAACGAGATTAGGAACAAATCTTCTAACGAAATTAATTCTTCCCATAAAAGATTGTATTTCCTTTATAGATGTAGGGGCTGGAAGATTCAAGATTGTAGTAAAACTCTCAGGATCAATGTTGATTCCTGAATCTGAAATGATGTGACTGAGAAACTTACCTTGAGTGACATTGAAAATGGATTTCAAAGGATTTAAAGATATACCAATTTTTTTGCAATGTAAAAACACTTTCTTAAGATGATCAAAATGATCTGATTGGGTTTTAGAATATACAGTGAAATCATCAAGATAAATATAAATTATTTTGATGATAAGATAATCAAAATCTATTTGCATAGCTCTCTAAAAAGTAGCACCTGCATTAGATAAACCAAAAGGAATTCATTCATAGGCAAAGGTGCCCCATTGCGTTATGAATGTGGTTTTATACTTATCTATCCTTTTAACTCTAATTTGATTATACCCAGAAAAACCGTCAAGTAATGACATCATCTTTGATCCTACAACTTACTGCAAAATCATTTCCATATTGGGAAGAGGAAAGTTATTCTTCACACTAGCTCTATTTAGCGCACGAAAATCGACGCATAATCTAATCTCACCTGTATTTTTCCATAAGGGAACTAGATTGGATACCCACTCATAATATTTAACTAGAAATATTATGTGAGCATTTATTAACTTTTCCACTTCTTTTCTAATTGTAGCTTCAAGCATAGGATTAATGGGTCTTTGTTTCTTCCTAATAGGTTTATCTCCTTGCTTAATAGAAATAACACATTGAATGACAATAGGATCAAAACCACGAAGATCCTCATAAGACTAGGAAAAAACATCTATAAATTGATGGAATAAATCCACAAATTTCTTTTTTTATTATTCATAACATTGGAATCCTATTTTTAGAATCTTTGGAGTTTCTTGAGTTACAATGTTCATGGTGTAGATTTTAACCTTGTACAATTGTTTACTACAAACAATTTTTCAATAAAAGAACATAAAAGATACAGTGGAAAATACACACATTACACAGATATTTTTCCCCTGGAAACCCAAACTAGGAAAACCAACATCTTCTATATGCATCCACATCATACATTATTTACAATAAAATATACATATAGGATACCATAGAATCCAAAACCCAAATCCAATAACCCATATTAGTCAACAACCCTAATTCCTTAACCAGAAATAGAAAACCATCGACGAAAAATCATGTGTCGAAAAACTGCCCAAAAACAGACACAGAAACCGATAAAAAAACTTTTTGGGGGAATCCCTCCCCCCTAAAAACCCCCCCTGTGATCCCCCGAGAAAAGGGGGGCTCTGCCTCTCTCTTACTCCCCTATGCGCCCAACACAACGTAGACACTAGTTCTATTCGTGCAAATAATATAACACATAACCAACACACATAAATAATATTTCCTATTTTCCGCTTCGAATCCTCTTATTTTGGATCTTTATTGTTGTTAACATCACTAGTTGAGAATGATATTTCAAGAGGAGTTAATCCCTTAGGAATGTTATTGTCATCAAGAGGAATTATTTCCTTCAAGTTATACGGCTCATTTCAAATAAAAGCACAAATGCTTTCATCATCTGGGAAGACTTGCCATGATTCCTCATTATTAGGAATATGAGGTCGGAACAAGGATAGAAAGGTGCAATCGGGTCTTTGAGGAAACAATTTCCTTGTAGGTGAAGCTGCAAAAATGTCTAACCTATCAATCATTGAATTGAATTCCCTTTTGATGGGAGTGATGTTAAAGGACAACAGATTTTGAATCAAAGTCCAAACAACTTGGGTGTATTGTTTCAGTAGTTTGTTATTAGGATTATAGATCTTTCTAACCATATTTACAACAAGCTCTAAGTCTCCAAAAATAGTGAGATGACCACAACCTAAATTGTATACATTTTCAATTCCTAACAACAAGGTCTCAAATTCAGTAGCATTGTTTGTATAGACAAATTTTGGTCTATAGGAAAAGTTGCGAATTTTACCTACTAAAGAGTATAATATGATGCCTGCTCTATTACCTTCATTTGAACATGCACCATCTAATTCTATATTGTAACACCTCAGGTTTTGAACCCCCATTTTTAAATAATGTATTGTTACAATGCTGAGAGGCCAGGGTGCCCAAACAATTATTAAAAGGCCAGTGTGCCCAAGACATGTAATGTTTTTATCATTATTAATAATAAATACATGGCTGGCTGCTAGAGGGACAAGGACTAGAGTTATAGGGGGATATGATTCCACAAGAGAGGGGGATTGAGGGGCTAAGTGTTTATTCCTATGTTTATTACCCTTTTTTCCTAAGGGAAGGGATCAATTACATGAGCTTCTTGGGGAAGGCCAGGAGGTTCTTGATTCCCCACGAAGTTACTTAAACTCGCCTCTAGTCTAATGTGGGGGGGGGTTTGACTGATGGCTTGTTCGCTGATTTTCCTGTACGGTCATTCATTTTCCCTCACACACTTTCATGCACTCACTCACCCATTCATTGATCCATCCTCATCCACGTCTTGGCTTGGGAAAGGGAACTGAACTGATGAATATTAGCCACAAGATAGTTGGTTGTAGTGGTCATTGGTGTGATCCAGCCGCGATTTGAGCCCTGCATGTCTGATATGTGTTGGCCTGTGTCCAACGTCGCTCACAACTGCGAGTCTTGAGAGTTCCAGCATTGAGATTCTGGACTAGTTGCGTCGGAGCCCAAATAAGGAGAAGGACTGCCTGAGGGACTATGTGGTAGAGAAGGGTGGAGGTTCGTTCTCTCGGGTGGTGCAAGTTGGGTAGAAGAGAGCTGGGTACTTGGATTGTTGTGAGAGTTGGGAAGCCTGTGAGAGCTTGGGTGCTGACTGGTTTGGGAAGCCAAGTAACACTCTGGAACCGTCCTTGTGGATTCATAGCCCTAGCTCAGGGGTGACGTTGTTGTTGAGATTTGGAACAGTAGTGTCTACGGTTTGGTGGAACATCCCTATTCTGTAGCCAGTTGGTGTCATCTTTCATAAAGACAAGTGCTCTCTGTTATGGTATCAATTGCATGTATATGAATGTATTTTCGCTGTATATTTAATTATTGTTTAATTGAATCTTTAGGCTATGCATGCTTGTTGACTAATGTTGTGCATGTCGTTAAAGTCTTTTTTTTTCTGCATCCTTAAATTTTAAAAAGGTATCGGTAAGAGAAATAAGTCCAAGGGTGGGCTTGAAGGTAGCGTACCATGACCTATGGGTGGCTGGGTATGTTACAGTTTGGTATCAAAACCTGGGTTTGATCCGGTCCTAGCTAAAAGTTCTGAAGCCCCGAAGCTCTGTAAAAACGCTTTTTTAGCTAAGCGTAGGGTCATGGTCGTGGTCATATGCAGATTGAGAGCTGAGGGAAGGAGGGCTAAGGGCCGAATTCATGGTCTTCGAGACAAAAAAGTGTTAAGGAAGGATTTAATTGTGGTTTCTAGTCATGGTCACCTGGGAAGGTGGTTTGAAGGAAGCATCTGCGTAGGATGAAATTATGTGTTAGCCAAGGATAACATGACACTGTTATTTTTAGAGAATGGGGATATGATCTCCATGAACAAAAAAATAAAGATACCTGTAACATGGTTTGGCAATTTTTTTTTATCATATGCATAATTCTAACAAAGTAGTCGCTTGCACAGTTTGCAGAATTAAGGGGCTTAAGCACATCAACTCATGATGCGTATTGATGAAATGGGAAGTGATCACCATGGATTTCATCACAGGATTACCCAGAACGAATAAGCAACATGATTCAAGCATGGTGGTGGTTGCCAAATTAACAAAGGTTTCTCATTTTGTGCATGTGAAGACAACGCATACAATGACTAATATTGCATAAAATTTCATGAAGAAAATTGCTAGGTTGCATGGGATACCTAGGACAATCATCTCAGACAGAGATACAAAGTTTACCTCCAATTTCTTGAGGGGATTGTTTAAAGGATTTGGCACAAATCTAAAATTTAGCATGACATATCATCCCCAAACAGATGGGAAAACAGAGAGAGCCAATCAAATAATTGAAGATATGATGAGAATGTATGTGATGTATAAGCCATCTAAGTGGGAAGATTACTTACACTTGGTTGAGTTTGCATATAATAATGGGTATCAAGCTTCATTAAGAATGAAACCATTTGAAGCCTTGTATGGTAGGAAATGCGATACTCCAGTAAGCTGGGCCAACCCAGCAGATAGAGTGGTACTTGGGCCGGAGTTGCTCAAGGACATGGAAGACCATGTGGTCAAGATCAAGAAGAATTTAAAGGCAACTTAGGATAGATAGAAAGTTTATGCAGACAAGAACAAGATAGCTAGAGAATTTAAAGTAGGGGAGCATGTACTTTTGAAAGTGAAGCCCAAGAAAATCTCATTGAAATTGGGTAGTTGTACAAAGATGGTAGCCATATTCTGTGGTCCATTTGAAATATTGGACATAATAGGGCCAGTTGCATACATGCTTTCATTGCCTTCTTCCATGAATGTGCATAATGTATTTCATGTATCTTTACTAAAGAAATATGTACATGACCCTAACCATGTTATTGATTCACATCTAATTCAGGTAGAGATGGAGGGAGATTTTCAGGTTCAGTCAGTGCAGGTATTGGACAAAAAATTCAAAATGCTCCAGAATCGAGTTATAGAGTCGGTAAAAGTTCAGTGGACCTGCTACGGTCCCGAAGATGCTACCTGAGAGCATGAAGATGCCATGCGAGCAGAGTACCCTCAACTTTTTGAATAAATTTGAGATTTTGATCTCTATTTTGTATATGCACTTAGGACAGTGCCAAAATAAGGAGGAGGGGATGTAACACCCCAGGTTTTGAACCCCCATTTTTAAATAATGTATTGTTACAATGTTGAGAGGCCAGGGTGCCCAAACAATTATTAAAAGGCCAGTGTACCTAAGACATGTAATGTTTTTATCATTATTAATTATAAATGCATGGTTGGCTGCAAGACAGACAAGGACTAGAGTTATAGGGGGCTATGATTACACAATAGAGGGGGCTTGAGGGGATACGTGTTTATTCCTATGTTGATTACCCTTTTTGCCTAAGGTAGGGGATCAATTACGTGAACTTCTTGGGGAAGGCCATGAGGTTCTTGATTCCCCACGAAGTTACTTAAACCCACCTCTAGTCTAGGGGGGGGGGGGGGGGG
>ML776661.1:975042-1018584 GCA_009831015.1 Picea engelmannii
AGCCGTGATTTGAGGCGTTCATGTCTGAGATGCATTAGTCTATGTCCAGTGTCGCTCACAGCTGCGAGTCCTGAGAGTTCCAGCATTGGGATTCTAGACCAGTTGCACCGGAGACCGAATAAGGAGAAGGACTGCCTGAGGGAATGCGTGGCAGAGAAGGGTGGAGGTTCGTTCTCTTGGGTGGTGCAAGCTGGGTAGAAGAGAGCTGGGTACTTGGATTGCTGTGAGATCTGGGAAGCCTGTGAGAGCTTGGGTGCTGACTGGTTTAGGAAGCCAAGTAACACTCTGGAACCCTCCTTGTGGATTCATAGCCCTAGATTGAGGGTGACGCTACTGTTGAGATTTGGAACAGTAGTGTCTACGGTTGGGTGGAACTTCCTTGTTTGCAGCCAGTTGGTGTCATCTTTCATAAAGATAAGTTCTCTTTGTTATGGTATCAATTGCATGTATATGAATGTATTTCCGTTGTATATTTAATTATCATTTAATTGAATATTTAGGCTATGCATGCTTGTTGACTACTGATGTGCATGTTGTTAAAGTCTTTTGTTTTCTGCATCCTTAAATTTTAAAAAGGTATCGATAAGAGAAGGAAGTCCAAGGGCGAGCTTGAAGGTAGTGTACCCCGGCATGTGGGTGGTTGGGTATGTTACATATATGCCACAAACCATCATAATAATCCTCTGACTATTCAAAATGTGCATCATCTTCATAAAAAAAAATAGAATAGACACCCATACCTTCCTCAATGTAATTTACATTGGACTGAGGAACTTTCTCTATGTATGGTGAAATTCTACCTTCCTTTAAGACAATGATATTATTTCCATTTTTAGGGATGAAGAGATGTGAACCGTCTAATGATAAATAACCACCGATTAAAGCTTGTCAATCTGTACCCAAAATGATTGAATAGTTACTAACATGCATGTCAATTACTTGAATATCAAGAGTGGTTATGATTTCAGGATGTGCACAAATGACTAGAGTCACATCTTTGATCTCACCGATTGTTGATTATTATAGGAAAACATACTCCTCACATTTTCATTTGTACAAGAGAGTCCTAGTTCTTGCATAATAATCTTGGACATGACAATAGGGCCAGATTTTCCATCTATTAAACAACAATGAGCTATCCTATCCATAATTTTTACAGAAATATAAAAAGGAGGATTTTTTAGAGGGTTCCTAAAATTATTTACACCTATTATATTTACATGTGGTTCATCTTCACCAAGTTCTTCAGATATACTATCTATGGGAGAAGTTTTACCTTCCATATAATTCTTCAGATGCAATTGTTGTTCCGTGACGGTGGCCATGTCCAAGAGAGATGCATTTTATTTTATACTAGCTAGTTGGTTTAGAATATTATACTTGGATGAAGGAAAAGAGGTTGATGTATCTTGACTTTGAGTTGTTGTGACAACTTGAGGATTTTTATTTTGGGAAGAGGAACTGGGAGCAAAGGTAGTTTTGGGAATATTACCATTCCCTTTATTCGTGTAAGATTTGTTCTTTGTGTTCACTAACATCATTTCTTCTTCAAGAGCCCAATCTAAGGAAACAATAGTTGTTTCAGTCTTTTTTCGAAAGATTCTATCTTGTACCCTTTTCTTAACCTCACAAGTAATTTCCTCATGATTGTCATCACAAAAATTACACCAAGCCCTAGAGAGAATAACCTTTGGCTGATTTAAATATGAAGAATTAATAGGCCGATTTCTCAAAATGGTTTGTGAAGAAGAAGACTCAACAAGAGAAGAATTTCAGGTGATACCTTTTCTCTTGTAAGTAATCATTTGATTGCTCATATCTTGAACAAGCTACAAAACTATAGATATATTAGTCTGCTTGATGGAATATTCCTTAGGAAGACCTATTCTTTCCAATTTCTCTCCATATTCCAAACAAGTTTGAAGTGCAGACCCTAGGTTGGTTACATTCTTATCTTCTAATCTATGACAATAAGAAGAACAAAATGAATTAAAGTATTGAATAAAATTAGCTTGGTTATGAGGACGAATCAACTCAGGAATATGATTATATAACTTGGTGAAACAAAGATTAAAATATTTGATTGTTTCATTATTATTATAAACATTGTTATTATATTCCTTCAACAAATCTATTGGGTTTTTCAGATGCCCATAAGTTGATTCGAACCAATAAGTTAATTCATCCCAAGTTGAAATGACACTAGGAGGCAATTCAAAAAAATAACTGCAACTTTTCCTTCTAAATAATTGACAAATAAATGCATACAAATATCATTATCATTTTCTCTTGTATTATGACATGCATTAGAAAATGAAATTAAATGTTCTTTAGTGGAAATGGTGCCATTTCCTGAAAATTTTGGCAAACGATCTTTGAATTTTAGAAGGGTATTTGTACCTAGTGCAAGATTCAAAGGTGAAGATACATGCCATGGTGTATTAGTTGCATCTTCTTCAAACTGAAACAAACCAAATTTTTTGATCACTTTGGAAGGGTTGGTTGTAGATTGAACTGGGTCATGGTGACTAAAAATACTTCCAATTATGGATGAGGAAGAGCTTTGTGAGGATGTAGATGAGCTAGTACCAGAATAATACCATGAATATATAATCTTGAAAGAGATAGGAAATAGATATGTAGATGAACTAGATGAGTCAAATAATGATTTTCGATGTTTAATATGCAAACTTTATAAAACAACCTTTCTTCTTCCAATTTTAGATACAGGGTTAATATCAGAGGATAAACCCCTCTTCCTTTGATAAGAATGAGATCCATAGGACATAATTCAACCTCTTGATGAGGGGGTTGATTTTAGGCCAACCTTTGTTTGGCTTCCCACTGTTCACAGATTATAATATCTCTAGCAATAACCTCCTAAGAATGGTGAAGTTCAAAACGGTTATGAGTTGTTTCCAATTTTTTTATAAATAAAGTTAAATAAATGTTGGTCTAATCATCTAAACCATCACCAATATTAGGTTGTCTCACAACAAGCAAAGTCGTGAAATCATAAAATAAAGAAGAAAACTAAAAAAATAAATAAAACTAAGTACAAAAAATAAATACAACTATGAAAAAACTATTGACGAGTTCCCCATTATGGTCGTCAAATAAATGTTGATGAAAATGAATGGCTATCCTAATACCAACGTTTTTGAATCTTGTCAGGATAAGGAAAGATATTCGAGATTGTTACCCTATGTTTATAACCCTTTTGCAAAATTATCCATTAATATTCAAGAAATATGTTTTTCAGATCAATGTTGTCTTTTATGTTGTTTTATGATAAAGAAAAATAAAATATTTATATCAGAAAATATAAATAGTTTGATGAACAGTCATGATAACATAAAAATTGAAATATGATCACACATATAATCCAAAATGAGACCTCAAAACCATCAAGCAATTTTATTCATTCAATTTTGGAACACTACTGAATACATTCTTTCATACCCAAAATGGGTAAGGACCAGGAAAATGCTTAGAAGTCAAAGATTACATCATCACAGAGACGACTGGTGTCTCCTGAGTAAAAAAAAGAATAAAAAACAGCTGGATCAATAAGCCATAATTTTCCACTGCCTTGAATTTGAACAAAATTCCTAATTAGCACTAAAAATCAATTCATAAATCCAATAAGAATTTACAGACTATCAGAAATGGATTATCAACCTTATAAAGCATGTCAATAATCAATGCTTCTTGGTCCTCCTTGTTATCACCTCCAATAAGACCCTATTATAAACAAGAAGTCTTTAGCCTTTAAGTATTTCAAAAATGAATGAAGTAGCAATGCAATATCACTCTAGAGCAAGAGAAAACCTTATCAGAGTTTTTGTCTCTATCTCTCTTCCTTTTGCTTGTCCCTTCAATTCTTCTTTTATTCCTCCAAAATCAATTTGAGTAGTTCACTACTTTTAGTTAAGTTATTTTAATAACTTTTACTTAAGTAGGGAAAAATCATAATTAAATATTAATAATAAATGATAAGGGTATAATAAATATTAACTAATAGGTGGGGACCCTTAACAACTCCTTTGTTTAATTTTCAAATTATTCCCTTATTCCTCCAAAAGAAATTATTCCATCAAACATCATTATGCACACATATCCCAACCAATCATCATATGAAATATTTCAAACACATACTTGTGACTCCCAAATATCACATATATGTAAGTATATTTATCAAAAATAAATATGTCAATCTGTTGTCCCAAAAACACTGTTGTAAAATATCCAAAAATAGCGAGGCATAAATCTGTCCAAAACATACTGTTGTCCAAAAATAACAAAGTCTATCCCAACAATGAAACCATCATAAAATAACACCATGAAATCAAAAATCATATTTCTTATGTGAGGAAGTTTGCCTATGTCCACTTCCCTGAGATTTGGTTACTTTGAGGACCTTTGAATATGCATGGATAGATTCTTTACCTTTTGTTGTTGATGCTTCTAGATGCATATCTCCAAAATAAATACATATTTTCTCAAGTTTTGGGTGATGGGGGTGAGAAGATGCGAAAGATTGGTCAGACTCGACAAAATGGGTAGGTCGTTTTCCTTTCCTAGGCTCTGGTTCTTGGACTTGGGACTTTAGCTTTTTCAGTGGTTGGGTTGAATGAGCATGAGAAGTAATTGAACCAATGTGTTGGGCAGGATGTTTAGGTGGAAGTGAGATTGTAGGCCATCCATGAGCTTGACCTTGAGGAGGATTAACAACATCATTCCAACCATTGTTGACTGGGATTTTTGGTTGTAAAGACACTTGTGGCTGCACATGTATACCATAGATGCTATGGTGAGGTTGCAAAGGTGGTATTTCAGGTGCAGGATGATGTTGAAGGTATCTTTGTCTAGCTACATTTAGGAATCATGTATGTAAGAGTTGATTAAACTCTTTAGAATTAGTATCAAAGTGAATGGAAAAATGAAGTATTTTGTTTCCCCCTTGCCAAAAATCACTTGGCCTTCTTCCTCTGCTACGAATGCTTCTACTGAAAAATATCATCTATATAAAGTACAAGGCTAGATTATAGTGTGCATATAATAACAAATAAACATCAAATACCATTTTCCTAAACAAAGTTTGGAAATAGCTCTGACTTGATAGCAAGCAAGCATGCATACAATCATGGATAGACAGAAAGGAATAACTTTAAGAAAAACTTTCACCTTTGCTTTGAACTATCTTAATACCTTGCTCAAATGGTTATTAGTTAAGAACATGGGAATTCCAAAGTAATTTTGGAATATGAGGGGGCTTGTAATGTATGAAAAGTGAAATAATGACACATGTTCAAAACAATAACTCATCCATCATCAACCATACTACAAAGCCCAAATGTCTTCTAACAATCACTTCATGCATGTCATGTCAAACTTTAATCCACCACTACTATTCTTTCACTTTCAAGGAATTGCTTATGTATCAAGGGGAAGAAATTTGAACTAAAATAAAAATTGAATTTGGGAATTGGGAGTAACTTATGGAAAATGAGAGTATGAGGGAATTGGCCGTGAACAATCAACCATGATTTATCAAACACATTCCATTAAAACAATCACCTTGAATATAACTCTTCAAAATTTTCCCTTGATTATAATCCTTTTTATTTATCTAAAATATACTTCAGCTGCCAACTATATATATATATATATATATATATATATATATATATATATAAACCAAACCAATAGAGAAAGAATTTCTCATTTCATACAACAAGGGGAAGAAAATGAAATTTTAAAATGATATATGTACTTGGGATTTAAGGAATAATGAATGTAAAATGATAGTATGAGGGGAATTGTTCCTATGTGCATAAAATATAAACACTTCAATTTTTTAAAAATATCTCGAGTTATCTTCTCGTTTGTTTCAAATTTCATGCTCAAACTAATTGAATCGGCATGTACATGCAATCTAAATTTTGTATGACATCTTTAGTAATCATCAATTATTTCACAACAACCATTTAATTTATCAATAAAAGCCAATATCACATTCCAAAAACTAAATGTCATAATGTCTCGATTTCTCTTCTATCATTTACAGATAAGTTGCGAAAAGCAAAAATAACTCAAACTTTAATTTCTTGATTGAGCCCTGGTGCCAAAATTCCTAAAAAATTCCATACCCAAGTCAATGTATTAATCAAAACCCTTGTAGGTTCGAAACTGGGTCACATATTACTCTTAAAATTTGTTTGACATCAAATTCGACCATAAGCTTAACAACTTTCTAGTGTAAGAAATCAAGATATCAGTCAGTCCAAAGTATTTGAATTTCAATAGTTTGAGTTCAAGACAAGGTGCCCTTTAATACACATAGGTTTAAACAAAACTTGGAGGAAAATGACATGAGCAAGGGGTTTTCCATTTTTGTGTGACATGGTTTTAGAATCAAACCAACTAACAACCAGGGGACCATTAATATCTTAGGGTCAAGCAAAAATGTAGAATGACTTTATAAACATGGGTATAAAACTGGATTAATCTTGGTCTCTGATTTTGATAAATTTATTAACAAACATGCACACGCTTTCTCTAGTTGATCTCGATATAGGGCACTTTTTTTTATTGTGCATAGAACCACAATAAGATGTAAATTTCAATGAGAAATGATATGATCAAACACTTCAAAATCTTCAGAATGAGATGGTAGCAATAGGGTTTGCAAATGTGAATAAAACCCATGACACTACGAAGTTCAATAACACTTGCAAATGCACAATTGATTGAGCATATAGAGGATTCTAAAGACTTGGGGTTCAAAACCCTTCTAACATATATACGAAAAGAACAAAAACCTGTATAAAAGAAGTTAAAAGGAGACTGGACTGAGCCAAAATAATTTATATACAACAAACCCATAGAGTCGGGAGTGAGGAATATCAATATTTGAATGAGTTATTGTCAAGCTCGATAGAACAAGAAAATACTTCTTTTGAACAATAAAAATGAGCTCGAGAGGAAGGAATAAGCAAACATACTCATCACCCATCAAACAGATCTATATTCCAAACCATTATTGAAAATAATAAACATGCATTTGATGGGTAGGCGCTATATAATCATACCTTTCTTAGCACTCCGAAAAACAAGAATTATAGTTTCTAGAAACAACCACATCCAGACCTCGAGACAACACAGTCTTCCCACATATTCAAAACTCAAATGAAAAAATGAAATGCCAAAACCTTGCGAGGGTGGAAAAATCAACTGAATTTCCGTGTCCTATGCATTGAAAGCATGGGGTGTCATGTTCCCCAAAATCAACTTTTCCATCCAAATCATATTTTCACTAACAACAACCACTAATTGTATGTCATATAATCATGCCAAGTATGCAAGTATCATGTGTTGTATATCCATATCATAAAAAAATAACTCAATGACAACCCGAATGACGACCAAATTTCACCAACCCCAATCCTTTAATTAAGCTACATTCAATATGATCGATCAATGTGAAGGGTATTTGTAACATCCCCACTATAATCCACAATTAAATTAATGAATAATGTAGATATAAATGTGGCTATGGCCAAGCAATGTAAATGTGAAATGTATTTTCATGAATTGTAGTAAAATTTAATGTAATACTAGCTGCTAGGATATGGACAAAGATGGGGGTTATTTAATCTACAAGAGCGGGGGGATGCCTAGAGAGAGTCCAAGAGGGATCCAAAGGAGAAATAATTTATGGGTATTAATTCAAACCAACATTTTTGAATTTGTTATAATTTAAGGAAAAAATTATTTTTTCTGGTTGAGTGTATGAGAGCCCAATCATTCAATATTTGTCATAGGGTGGGTGTGAGAGTCACATCCCATAGTTATTGGAGAGCATGGAGATGAAGTACAATCAACATTGGGTAGATTGAGTAGTCAATTGTCTTGGACAAAGAGAGGAAATTCATATGGGTGGTAACATTCAATTTTTACATGAACAACAAGAGAAAAGAGGGAAGAAGAGCTTGGGAGATAGAACAACAAGGCTGGGCGAATTCTGGAGCATTTTGGAGCACATTGGAGCATATTCTGAGCTGGATAATTGAAGAGCTAGGTTTTCAATCCTGAAGATTGAACTCCTGGGTGAGTTTCATTGGATCAACAAGTATTTGTTATTGGTTTGCTGGTAGTTTTTCCTAGCAGTGAGTTCCTTTGAGTTCTGATATGAGAGATTCCTAGCTACTTGTTCTAGACAGACCTTGATAAGCGAATGGGACACCCGATGGACTGAGAGAAGTGAAGGGGTACATTCCTTGGGTTGGGAAGGTCAAGAGGAAAAGAGCTGGAGGGAATTCGGGATAACTGTAGGAGAGAACCAATGGGTTTTGTAATACTGAGCTGTGAGGGGACTGTGAGAGGCACCCTTTTTTTGTGGATTCTTATCCCCATCTCGGGGGTGACTTGTTGTTGATATTTGTAACAACAGGTCTATGGTTGGGTGGAACGTCATTCCTAAGAAACTGGTTGCACAAACTCTCTTTTAAAGATAAGTGTTTATCCATTTTGTTGAGATTATTCCATGAATGTAATTGTTGTGCATTTACTCTGTATATGAGAATGGTTAAATTATGTGTTGTTATAGATGTTTAATCAATTGAATAGATTCTTGTTTAGAATGTTGTAGTTGCATATAATTATGGGTATCATAAATTGGTTGAAAAATGTGTTTTAATCACAACTGGTAAGCTACAAGAATTGTTTAGCAAAAGAAAAATTGGTTTTGTGTGTTTTTCCGTGTAGTAATGTTCCCTTGTTAAACTAGGGGACATTATAGAATGGTATTAGAGCTCAAGGTTCAACATTGAGTTTGTATGGGCTAGGAGCCAACATGGATTAATCATATTCATGGTTTCATATTTCATCCTATGACGAATTTGGGGGAAAATCGTGAACATAGGTGAAATCCCCAAATTATGAGAATATTTTTGAGTTTGAGTGCTTCAAAACAGTGGAAGAATTACGAAATCGATCTACCAGTTGCAGAGTCGAATTTGTCCATGGAAGATGAATTCATATGTGTTTCATGATGGTTGTGAAGTTTAGTAACCGATGGCCTGGATTAATTCACCCTGGATAATCATCGGTCGAGATTCAATCGCAGAAGATATGAGCAAGGCATTCCTAAGAGGACTCTAGGAAGGAGGGTTCATAATTACTTGGATTCATGCATGAGGTTGAGTCATAAGGGAGGAGTTTGATGCTACAAGATGAATGAACGAAGATCGTTCATCGCATCGAGGGTCAATCCTATCCATTTATCGGAAGTCAGGTTTCAGAAAAGTCCTGAACCAGGGCGTGAGTTGAATTCCAAAGAGGATAATCTTGAGGGAAGAATCCCAATAGAACGAGAGTTGTCAGATCAATCGGGGTCATTCTCAGCCATCAAATCTCAAAGATGTTATATCAGAGAAGTGTTTTCAAAGGTCTCAAGGAAGGTTTTCGATATGGAGTCCAAAAATTTCATATTGTGATTTCAGAGGGAATCCAATAGTGTTTTGGAATACAATTTCAAAGGGAGTTCAACAATGCTTCAAACTATGAGTTTTGGAGGGAGTATGCCAATGTTCAGACTGCGAGTTGCAAGGATTCGTGTAGCCAAAATTTGAATTTTTTCGATAGGAAGGACTCTAAAGATGAGTTATGACAGGTTCACGGAGGTATAGAAACATCTTGGCAAGGATAAGAATATCAACGATTGGGATTAATATCTATTTTGAGATCAATGGGTTGGATCTAAATACTATTACAATAGTAAATTAGTGAATTTCCCCACGAAAAATTCTGGTTTTTGAAGGTCTTCATCTTGTAGGGCATTTTTGAGGGCATAAACAACATTTTTAGCCAATAAAAACCCACAAGAATTTTCTAGGGATCTATATTTCAACTCAAATGATGGAGATCAGAGAGAGATTTCCAACAAGCTAAATTGTTTTCCAAACGGAGCTTGTATGTGGGAGTTACAACCAAAACAATTAAGGGTAAAAATTTAGTACTAGATTCCTTCCAGAGGACATAACTCCTAGCTCAAGAGTCATTTTGGGGCCCAAGAGTAGTCGATGGAAATATCATGGACTATAGAAGTCATCCATGGATCTAAATTTGAGTTCTGGGTAGCTAGGAATGTGCTGGGAGAGAAAGAGGGCACTTGTAGCAGGCAAGGTTGAAAAAGGAAAAAAAGGTCAAAACTTCTGAAGACCATAACTTTTTGCTCGAAACTCAGAATTGGGAAAATAAATAGTCGATGGAAAGGTATCAAGGAGGATAATCCATTTATTAACCTAGAAAATTATACAATCAAATAAAAAGAATATGAATAGTGGAATTAAAGGGCAGAAGAATTTATGAATTATTTTCCAAATTGTATATGTATTTATTTCACCTAACAAAAATTGTTTGCATGCACATTTTCTGCAGAATTAGAGGTTCAAAGAAGTAGTTTTGTTTCCATATGATAACCACAACAATGGAATATGCCCAAGGTTCCTATTGTCACGAGGAAGAGTTCAAAGGTCTGCATTTCAACATGGAGAATACTAAGACAAAGTCCAATGGAATAAAATATAGGAATGATCATGTAACTATGAGGAGCCTGCAGAGAGAAGTGTAGAGTTATAGGGCTGATAAAGAAAATATTATGAATGCTCAGGAGGAAATAATTTAGATCTTGAACATGTTGCAGAAGCAAGCCAAAAAGGACTCTGGCACAAGGGAAGAAGCTAGTTCTAGGAAAGTGACAACATCCAAATACCATGGTAGAATAGATGGGCATGGGAACAATATGCTATCAAGGAGTAGGAGAAGGCACCATCATTCCCTAGAGAAATCCACTAGGATAGCTCATGATATTTCCAGGCCATAGAGTAACCCAAGCTTGTGTTCTATTAGAAGGCATAGGAGAAGTATAGAGGGAGACATTTTGCAGGGTGAACTCAAAAATATCAAGCCACCAAATTTCAATGGTGAGCATAGGAAGGGAGAAGCGGTCGAGGCCTAGATGTTGGAAATGAAGAAATATTTCCAGCTGCATGATTACCCCTCCAAGGTAGAAATAATAATTGCAACCTACCACTTGCAAGCAAAGGAAACGATGTGGTGGGATCAACTTAAGCAAGCCAATCATATTGATGAGAATAGGGTCTTATGCAGGAAGTTCAAAAGATATGTTAGCGCTAGAAGATGCTCTATGACTCCTGGGAGGGCATGACTAACACATTTTAGTTATTGTAATGGTATTTTGTAGATCAAAGTTGGATTATAGTTGGTTTGAGGATCGGACAATAGATGAATTGAAAGATAGAAAGGTCTACTTATTAGATTATCAGTAACATTCCACTTAGTCAAAGGAATTCACAATGATAGGATAGATAAACGAATAAGGTAGAACAAATACACAATGCAAGCTAACAATTTGTCTACTTGCATAAGGAATATTTCCAGGTTCAAAATAATATTTCAAAAATGAAACATGTATTCAAATACAATCTCTAAAGCAACTAATTTAACAACAATTTTTTCACTGAAATAAAGCTGAAAAAAGAAAGAAATTAAATGCTTAGCACAAATCTCGATTGCATTCAAATAAGCTAGAATAAAGAAGAGAAACACATATTAAGAAGTCTAACCATCAGTGTGTTTGATTCATTGAGTGAAAAATGTTACAAGCTTTTTGCATTTTTTACAAATATCAGACCAATGTCTACTTCCAAATATTCCACCCAAAAAAGCTCCCTTCTTTCCCTTTTGATTTTCTATTTATAAAGAAAGAGTAATTCCATATTTAGATCTTAGATCCCAAAATCTAGTTTCAGTTACAATTGCATAATGATATGCTCCCCTATTATATAGAAAATATAACTTTATTACATCGAATAAATCAAATAATAGACCCAAGATTCTAGATATGATATCCTATATTCTAGGATCATAGCTTTGACTGCTAAAAATACTCCTTGATCACCAATAGAATATGATCCCAAATTTACCCATTGAAAACAAAATTTGTAGAAGAAATAACCTCTCGATCTCTAAGATGATCTATTGTTCATGTTTTTGGTCTTCATAACTGTTCATAAAGTGATCCTTCAAATCCCTATAATATCTTCATAGTTTACAAAAATAAAGATGTTGTGAAAATATATGCCTTTCTACACTGCAGATCAAAACTAATTGAACCTGTATTTTCTAGAAGAACTCTTGATCCTTCATCCTTGGGAAGGATATGGATGTTTGAACGTTTCCTTAAGCCATTTGGTCTTGACTACTTTTGTGGTCCAATAGAGCTTCTTGTTTTTCTTCATTAGCTTCTGAGAAAAATCACATAGCTAGTTATGCTTTTTTACCAATTTGGCCATTCTCTTCTGTAGCTTGGCATTTTGTTTCATGAGTTGCTTATTATGCTTCTTGAGATGTTTTATGATCTTGTTTTTCTTACCATACTTTCTCCTTGCTGAAGTTTCCCCTATTTATTCCCTGGCTTCCCATGGATTTTCCTCAGAAGTTGGTTTGTTTAGATCAATGCATAACTTATACTTTCTGGGAGTTTTTCTAATCTTATCATCCTCTGTACAAGGAACGATGCAATTTTATTAGGGTACAAGTGAAATGAATGTTGTTTTCTCAATACTGGATTCTGATAAATCAAGAATCAAAGGGATTTGGCTCTTTTTTTTCTCTTCTTCAATATTTTGTTCTGGACAGTTAACTGCAGATATCAACTTTTTCCTTTTGATAGTTTTCTTCATGGGTAAATCTGATCCAGATTATTTTCGGCATGAAATGAGAGCGGAGATACAATAAAGAAATATATAGAGATATCTCAGATATCCAACAATATAACATAAATGTATCAGAGATGCAACCATAAACACAGAGATACAATAATACAATTTCTATTAATGAGCGAAAATGTACAAAGACTGTAAAAATACAGAGTGAAAGACTTGCTAGAATGATGGCATCTTATCTTTGAGAAGATATGTGACGACTACTTGCATTCGAAAGAACATGATTTTACAATGAGTCTCCAAAGGCATTTTTATCGTAAATAAAATCCAAAACCCTAACCCGGAAGATGAAAAGCCAACAATTTTGTGGACCCCATTTTGGGTAGTTTGGTGTATCAACTTCCCAGGGCATAACTTTGGCATACGATCTCTGTTTGGGGCGCACGATAGCTCGTTGGAAAGGTATCATCGAGGAGATTAATTTAGGGGGATAAATCAGAGCCTTTGGCCATCATTGAGAAGCTCGATTCCAAAAAACCTTCATTTAGGCCCTCAAAATGGTCCCGAAAGTTAAAAACTGCTAAAAATAGTAAATTACCAAAATTAAAAAAAAACTATTTTGAGCCAATTGGAAAAGGTGGGTGGCCACTGATATCCACCTGGATCAATCCTCCCTCCTTAGGAAGCAATGGTCTCCATTGTGTTGAGTGCCTGGGGGAGAGAGAAAAGTGTTTGTTGAATCTGCATCTTGATGAGTTGCTTGCCTTGTTGGAGAAGGGTTTGACCTTTTTAACCAGTCTGGCTACATGAGATGCCTGTGTGCAGAAGGAATCTTTACAGTTTGCTGCAATCTTGTCGACCTGCTTTTGTTGGTGATCCGAATTTTATGAGAAAAACAAAATGACTACATATTATTACCATATGCTTAACACATAATAATAGAGATACAGTAAAACTGGTTTCCTATTCAATAAGGAAATAAGCTGAAACTGTAAAATGCAACGGAAAACAAGCTTGCTGGAATGGTGGTAGCTTATCTTTGAGAAGAGATGTGACGGCTAGGCTCATTCTTAAGAAGATGATTACCATGAGGCTCTCAAGGCATTTTTACAATAAATAGGAGTTTCAAAAACCATAAACATCCAAAAACCTAACCCTAGGAGATGAAGCGCCAAAAGTCATGTGGGCCCCGTTTGGGTAAGTCAGTACATCAACTTCCCTGGGTCGTAACTTTTGCATATGATCTCCATTTTAGGCGTATGATATCCCATTAGAAAGATATATTCGAGGACTACAACAATTGCACAAAATTTCTTGATGAATCATTGCGACCACATACCCCAAAAAACATTGTTTAGGGCCTCAAAACGGCTCCGGAAGTTCAGGACCTGAAAAACTACTAAAAATAGTAAATTATCAAAATTGCTAGAAAGCTGTTTTGAGCCAGCTAGAAAAGGTGGGTGGCGACCGATATCCACCTGGATCAATCCTCCCTCCTTAGGAAGAAATGGTCTCCATTGCGTTGATTTCCCCCATCAGATGAGGAAATTTCTATTGAATTTGACCCCGGGTGAGCCACTTGCCTTGGTGCAGGAGCTGCCCTGCTTTGACGACTTGATACAGATGGATTCTTTGTTGTCGAGTGCCCTTGATTTGTGTGTCCACAATATGATCACTGGATGCCTGTTGTATGCAGTTGGGGTTGAGATTTGTTGGTGTCAATTGTTTTGCTATGTCTGAGGTGTCCAATAATGGTGGGAAATAAGGCCGAAGGAGGTCCATGTTGAACACTGGGTGCAAGCCAAGGAAAGGAGGAATGTTGAGCTCAAAAGCATTATCCCCCACAACCTTGGTGATGGTGTACGACCCATAATGGAGTGGGCGAATCTTTCGATGGGGTCATGTAAGGTGTTCTTTTTGCAAGTGCAACCAAACTTTGTCGCCCACCTGAAACTTATGTGGAACCCGATGTTAATCATGGCATTGCTTGTACTTGTCATTGGACTTCTGTAGGATATCCTGAACATGTTGGCGGATGTGTTGGATCCTCTCAATGAACCGGTGGATTTTTCAGCCTCAGTTGGAGTAGGAGAGGAGTCAGTCGAGGTGACTGCAAGGGGAAGTGCAACATCTATGGGACCCAATGGTTGGAATCCCAACCCCACCTAAAAGGGGCTATGGCCGGTTGAGCTATGCAGGGCTCGGTTGTAGCTATGATGGACATAGGGAAGACTCTCATGCCATGTGCGAGGGTTCTTGGAATTATATATGCACAGGATATGCACGATCATTTTAGTTACGACCTCGGTTTGGCCATCTGTCTCAGGGTGGAAGGCCATGGATTTGGTGAGCTTGGTGTCCAGTAGTGACTAGAGGCTCGACCAGAATGTGATGAGAAATAGACTGTCCCGATATGAGACAATGGTTTGTGGGATTCCAAAATGTACCCAGACTCGTTCAAAGAAGAGCTTGGCAGTGGCTTCTGTTGTGATGCTCTTCTTGCAGGCAACCAGAATCGCCATATTAGAAAAGCAATCAACAACCACAAAAACACAGTCCCCGCTTGGTGGACGGGAGGCCCGACATGTAGTCCATTGAGATGGATTCCCATGGCATGTCAGGAGTCAGAAGAGGGGTGTACAGGCCCTGTTTCTTAGTGGTTGTTTTGGCAATAATGCAGGTAGTGCAAGAACTGATATACTTGCTGACCTCTTGTCGAAGTTTCGGCCAGTAGAAATGTTTTTGTAGCATTGCCACTGTCTTTTCGATGTCGAAGTGTCTTGCCACCCGACTGTAGTGGGATTCCTAGATCAACTTCGCTCGCTCGCTTGATGGAACACAGATATGGCCCAGACAACACAACAACCCATCCTGAAGATGGAAATTATCGACCACTGCCTTTGCACCCAACATTTGGTAGGTGGTGGTGAAGTCCGGGTCTGTCTCATAGAGTTGGGGCCATCTAGAGGTCTCATGGACGCAAGAGTCTATCACTGTGGTGAGTTCCGCGACTGGTGGTCTGCTGAGGCAATCAACGACGCGGTTGGTGCTTCCTATTTTATACTTGATGTTGACGTGGAATTGCTGCAAGTATGTGGACCACTTTTGATGGCGTTCATTCTTCAATTTTCCTTGTGTTTGCATGAACTGCAATGGCTTATGATAAGTGTGGATGACTGTCTCCCTCCCAAGAATGTAATGTATCCATTGGCGGCATGCTTGCACAATGGAGTACATTTATTTGTCGTAAGTAGGGTACTTACAGACAACATATGATAGTGTCTCACTATGATAGGCCACAGAGTGGCCGTGCTGCGTGAGAACGACACCCACAACATAGTCTGAAGCATCAGTCTCAATATCAAAGGGTTGTTGTAGGTCTGGTAGTGAAAGTACTGGGGCTGAGCACGAGCGCTGCTTCAAATCATCGAACGCTTGTTGTTGGGGCCGGCCCCATGCAAATTTACCCTTACCACCACCCCTAGTTATTTGGCTGCGGGCCCATGCAATATGGGAGAATCCCAACACAAAACTGCGGTAGAAATTGGTAAGGCCCAAGAAGCTCCAAAGCTCAGTGAGTGTGGTTGGGGCTGGCCAGTCACAGATGACTTGGATCTTGGTTGGATCCACATGTACGCCATGTTGATCAATGATGTAGCCTAGGTAATGGACCCTGTCCATGCCGAAGGAGTATTTTTCCAAGTTGGTGTATAGCTTGTGCTGTCGCAGGGTGTGCAGAACCTGCTGAATATGATTCAAGTGTTCAACCCAAGTCTTGGTGTAAATGAGAATGTCATCCAGATGCACCACTACAAAAGTATTGGTGAATGGTCGCAAGATATCTTCCATCATCCTCATGAAAGTGGCTGAAGCATTTGTCAGACCAAAGGACATGACCAACCATTCAAAAAGGCCTTCCTTTGACTTGAAGGCAGTCTTCCATACATATGTCTGTTCTATCGGGACCTGGTGGTAGCCAGACTTCAGATCAATCTTACTAAATTATTTGTTCCCCATGAGTTGATCAAGGAGGTCGTCGATTCGGGGAATCGGGTACCGATTTCTAACTATGATTTTATTCAGAGCCCGATAATCAATGCAAAGTTGCCAGGTTCCATCTTTCTTTTGTACCAACACGATTGGGCTCCCGCAAGGTGATGAGATGGGTCGGATGTGCACCTTGTGGAGAAATTATTGGATTTGTTGCTTGATCTCCTCATTCTCTAAAAGAGAGCAACCATAGACTGGCCCATTGGGCAGCGGTGCATCAGGGGTCAGATCGATGGGGTGCTTGACCTGACAGTGTAGAGGTACCCCGGTAGGTGAGGAGAAGATATCCGAGTATTCTTCCATGACCTTATCTACTTGCTTCTGCTGTGTGGAGAGGTCGGTCGCAGAGACCCTGGATATGGATGTGATTTTTCTCTCATTCTGAGAGAGAATCACAAAGAAGACAAACTTCCCCGTCTGAGAGATGACCTTCCTGCATTGCTTAGCAGAGATAAAGGAAATAGCACTAGGTGGGACAGCCTCGGGTTTCCTGTACAATTTCATGTTCAAAGTAATAATAACACTATGAGGCCTAGACTCATATACATCATGACGTTTCCATAAATAAGGTTGGCCGAAAAGAACATCACAAACTTCGAGAGGAACAACATCACACAATACCTCGTCTTTGAAGGGATTGATGTTGTATGAAAGTCGACATTGTTGGTTGACGTGGAGATCGCTTCCTTGGCGGAGCCATCCAATGGTGTAGGGTTGTGGGTGCGACGTTGTCAGTAGGGCCAGCTGCTTGATGACCTCTGCTGAGATGAGGTTCTTCTGGCTACCACTATCAACGATGAAGTGCAGTGGGGTGCCTTTTACCCACATCTGTGAATGGAAGAGGTGCAACGTACCTCCCCAGCCACCAACAGGCCGGGGAACGTCACTACTTAGATGCTTAACTTAGTTCTGACAACATATGGTAACAACCCAGTATCCAACTGAGGTATGTCACATAATTTTTCTTTTTAAATATGTATTTACACACACATGCATACATACATACTGAACTGCATGCAATTAAACATATACATAAAACACTCTAGCGGAAGCTTCACATATAAAACATAACAAATAGTTGCATTATGTAAATATATGATTTTCAGGTTGTATTAACAGTAATCACAGACATGCAGCGTACACAGGGGTATACCCTTAAACATACAGACATATATGATCACACATGCCATAAAACCCATAAATTAACACATAAATGACAATGAAACATGTAAATTCATCACAGAATCGATACTTATCTTGGTAAGAATGTCACCAACTGTGTGCAGACTATCCATGAACCTCCCAGCCTTAGACTACACTTTTCATCACTCTCAACAATGTGTCACCCCCGAGCTAGGACTAGACTCCACTCGGGTAAGGGTTTCCTAACCAGGCTAAGGGTTCACGGTCAACAGGAAAGACTCCATATCAGGTGCTCACTCAACCGACAGCCGACAACCTCTCATTCCCCACATGCCTGTCCCACCCAAGTAAGTGTGCCCTTTCTCTGCTCAACAATCCTTCGGCTGCTCCACTTCCCTTCCAGGGCTTCAACAATAGGCCGAACCGAAAGTCTCAAAGCACTGTTGCTGTAGTTTAGCACCTTCAGGAAATCGATCCCCAACAATTCTCTCACTCAGAGAATTTCTCATGGGCCTGACAACCCGCCTCTTCAATCCCGCCCCCAAGCTGACAGGTACACAACTAGGAAAATGGCCATGAAAACAGGTTCATGTGCAGTGATAGGAAGGTACGAGGATATCTCCCTGATTGACGAAATGTATTCCCCCCCCAATAATGGTTCTCTGGTCCAAGGAAAAATGGTAAGATCCCCCCCAAAGGAACTAAGTCTCAGAAATAAGTATGCATGTCTCCAACTTGTCACTTGTCATGTTGGAAGCTGCTCTGATACACTTGTCACCTTCTTTAGGACTTAGGATAAAATAATTATCCATACTTTATGTTCTAAGAAATATTAATTTAATATTAATTTTTGTCTTAAGCTCTCTCACTTAGCCCTTTCCTTAGCTTTTGGCCCTCCCTTTATCTAACTGGTGGAATCTAGCCCCCCTTCTCTTTTATCATGGTCGGTCTGCACGCATCGATGTATTTTATATTAATCACGAGACATATACAAAATAGGCGTGCTGGCCTTTAACATCTAGGCGCTCTGGCCTGATTCTAAAACATAAGCATTCCGGCTTATAATACTGGTTCACCAGCCTATAATGCATATCATATACATAAAGGTTCGCTGACCTTAATATTGTGCGCACTTTAGTTACTGCACGCAGTATCTGCTTTCCTCAAGGTTGCGCGCACTTTAGTTACTGCGCGCGATATCCACTGTCCTCAAGGTTGCGCGCACTTTAGTTACTGTGCGCGGTATCCATAAATGTGCACACTACATCACTTTACTGTGCAGTATATGCGCGCACCATGCCATGAAAGGTGTATTACAAAAATGATGTCTAAACAACTCACTAGCTTAAATATACTTGGATTACACTTACATTTGGGTTTGGCCGAGGGATATTACAATCCCCTCCCCTTATTTATGCACTGTCCTCACTGCATCATGTACCCATATACAACAAATTTTTCAATTTTTTTTTTCAAAAAGATGCGGGCATTCTGCTCGCATTGCATCCTCATGCTCCCAAGTAGCATCTTCAGGTCCGTACCAGGTCCATTGGACCTTTACAAGCCCTATGGATCGATTCCAGATTTGTTTGATTTTCCGGTCCAAAATGCACACCAGATGCACTTGGGAAGTGCCTTCTTGCTCCACCTGAATAACATTCCAATCAACAACATGATTAGCATCAGGTATGTATTTATTTAGCAATGATACATGGAATACATTATGAATAGACATAGATGCAGGCAATGCAATCATATAAACAACTGGACCAATCCTCTCTAGGATTTCAAATGGTCCACAAAATCTGGTTTCCAACTTGGCGCAGCTTCCCAGCTTCAAGGAACCCCTGTTATCTTTCACCTTCAGGAAAACATGATCACCCACTTTGACTTCTCTGTGGATTCTATTTTTATCAGCATAACTTTTCTGTCTGTCTTGGGCAGCTTTCAAATTCTTCTTAATTTTTAACATTTGGTCCTCCATCTCCTTGAGCAACTCTGGCCCGACTACTATTTTATCAGCTGGGTTATCCCAGGTCACTGGAATATTGCACTTTCTGTCGTAAAGTGCTTCAAATGGGCTCATCTTCAATGATGTCTGATACCCATTGTTGTAAGTGAATTCTACTAAATGTAGGTAGTCTTCCCATTTGGATGGTTTATCCATCACATACATTCTCAACATATCTTCTATCACTCTATTCACCCTCTTTGTCTGTCCATCAGACTCAGGATGGTAAGATGTACTAAAGTTCATATTTGTCCCAAATCCTTTGAACAATCTTTTCCAAAAATTCGAGGTGAAGTTTGGGTCTCTGTCAGGCACAATCGTTTTAGGAATTCCATGCAATCGTGCCACTTCCTTCATGAAAATATCAACGACATCTGCTGCCTTGTGAGTAGTTTTTAGTGGAATAAAATGGGCAGCTTTTGTAATCTTGTCCACCACCACCATAATCGAATCATGTAGCTTGCCTATTCTAGGAAATCCCATAATAAAATCCATTGTCACCACTTCCCACTTCCATTCAGGAATGGGCAAAGTTTGCAACAATCCTGCTGGGTGCCTATGTTCTGCTTTAACTTTCTGGCATTCCATACATCTTGCGATGTATTCTGCTATCTCTCTCTTGATACCTGGCTAAAATTATTGGCTCTTGACCACTGCTACAGTTTTCTGATATCCAGGGTGCCCTGCATAAGGAACATTATGCATCTCATGCAAAATTATACGTTTCAAATCTTGGACATTTGGTACAAAAATTATGTTCTTGTGCAACAATATTCCATCTACTCCCAACTTATAAATATCCATCTTCTGTGGTGTCTTACCTTGCTATAATTTTGCTATCAATTCTTTGTATTGCAAGTATGTATTTGCAGCCTCCAGAATTTTGCTTTTAACATCAGTCTGATACATGTTGATGGTTCTAGCACGTAGTTCATGCACCCTCCCGCTGAGTGCATCAACCACTTTATTTTCTTTCCCCTTGATATGCTTTATATCAAAGTTATATTCTCTTAGAAATTCTAACCATCTGCTTTGCCTAACATTTAGATTTGGCTGATCAAATAGATATTTCAAACCATTGTGGTCTATTCTTAGCTCAAACCTTTTTCCCATGAGGTAGTGTCTCCATTTCCTTAGGGCATGTACTATGGCTGCCAACTCCAAATCATGAGTGGCATAGTTTCTTTCATGCTCTTTCAACTTCCTTGATTCATAACATATCACGAATCCATTTTGACTAAGGACTCCACCAAGTCCTTCATTACATGGATTTGTGCATACAATGAAATCTTCATTTGGGTCTGCAATCCTTAGTATTGGAGCACTTGTCAATAATTGTTTTAAATGTTGGAAACTCCTTTCACAATCCGACGTCCACTAAAAATTCATACCCTTTCTTTGCAAGGAAGTGATTGGGTGTGCTATCTTTGAGAATCCTCCAATGAATCTCCTGTAGTAACCTGCAAGGCCCACGAATGATCTGACCTCTGTCACATTATTTGGTGCTGACCATTCTCTAATGGCTTCTATCTTCTCAGGGTCCACTGCTATCCCATCTTTTGAGATGATATGCCCCAAATAATGAATTTGTTTATGATAAAATGAGCACTTGCTCAATTTGGCATACAACTGATTCTCCCTTAATACTTGCAACACCATCTTCAAATGATGTTCATGCTCTTCCTCTAACTTAGAGTATATAAGAATGTCATCCAGAAAGACAATGACAAACTTGTCTAAATATTCTCGGAAAACACCATTCATTAAACACATGAAAACAACTGGTGCATTTGGCAACCCAAATGGCACCACTGTGAACTCATAATGACCATACCTTGTCCTGAAGGCGGTCTTGTTGATATCTTCTTCTTTAATTCTTACCTGATGGTATCCCGATCTGAGATCTATCTTTGAAAACATATTTGCATCCTTCAATTGATCAAAAAGATCATCGATCCTTGGCAGAGGATACTTGTTCTTAACAATCACTTTATTCAACTGTCTGAAATCAATGCACAATATTAACGTTCCATCTTTCTTTTTCACAAACAAGACTGGGGCACCCCAAGGTGACACACTTGGATGTATATACCCCTTCATAAGTTCTTCAAGCTGCATTTTCAACTCTTTCAATTCTGGCGTACTCATTCTATAAGGAGTCTTTGACACGGGAGCTGCTCCTGGTGTCAGATTTATAGAAAAATCAATGTCTCTCTTTGGGGGTAGTCTTGGTACCTCCTTGAATACATATTCAAACTCTTTCAGGACTGCATAATCCTCCAAATTTGGCACCTTGTCTTTAGGTGTCTCCTCCATATGAACTGCAAATATTTGACATCCTCTTCTATAACATTTCTTCAACTACAATGCTGAAATTTCTCTAACGGTTATTGCCCTGGGAATTCCATGCACTTTCCTTTGGTTCCCTTCTTCATACAAGCAAGTGAATGCTTTGTTATGACAATCCAATAGAGCATGATGTGGGTCCAACCAATCCATCCCAATTAGACAATCATAGGAACCTAAAGGTAAGATGTTCAAATCTGCTTTGGTGCTCATTCCGTTCATGTCCATAAGACATGACTTAACTATCTCATTAATCTTTCTTTTGGCTCCTGTAGCCAACTGTACCAACCAAGATTTTCCATGTTTACTTCTTAGCAATTGCAAACTTTCTACCATCTTAGGATCTATATAACTATGACTAGCTCCTGAATCAATTAAAATTGGAATGGTTTGGTCGTTAATCATACCTTCCACTTCAATCATGTGTGACTGATAATCTGCTTGCTTTTTATCCAGGGCTGCATAGATCCTTGGCACATTTCTGCCCATGTCCTCCATTATTTCAGCTTGCTGTACATTATGAACAATCCTTCCTTTTTCACCTCTGTGAGGACAATCTCTAAATCTATGATCTCCTTTACAACCCCAACATTGAATAGGTGGATGCCTTGGTCTTTGGCCTTCTGCCTTTATCATTTTGGGATCTTTAGGAGTTTGTGGTCCTTGTGGACTGTTTATGAAGAATGGTGGTTTAAATCCTTTCTTCCTCTGATCGACCTTGAATTTCTTTTATACTTCCCAAGCTTTTTGGAAAGTTGGCCTTGCTTTCTGCTGATCATATAGACATTTAGCTCACCTTATGGTCTCTTCCAATGTCTTGGGATCATCATACTGTATTTTGTCACTGATGAACGCTGGAAATCCACTCAAATACCTTTGAATTTTAACTGTCTCATCCTTGATGAAGGAGACGTACTTCAACAGTTCTAGGAATCTTCTTTCATATTCATCTATGGTCATGCTTCTAAGCTTGAGTTCAAAGAACTCTTTCATTTTCTTGTCATAATATCTCTTAGTCAAGTATTTCTTCTCAAACTACCTCTTAAATTCCTTCCAAGTAACGCTCTTCTCTTTAATGTGTTGTACCTACACAAGTTGATCCCACCACATGGATGCCTTTCCTTTGAGTTGATAGATGGCAATTCTACCCTCTGCATGAAAAGAATAATTCTGTAATTGAAAATACTTTCTCATGCCCAACAACCATGTTTCTGCATCTTCATCCTTCTTGTGCTCACCATCAAATGCAGGAGGTTTGATTTTGTTCATTTCTCCTCATAGTTCATCCACCCCAGACCTCTTACGTTGTCTGACAGGGGATGGACTTGTGTTGCTACATGCTCTTTTATTGGAATGCTTTGAGGAGTGATGGTGGTGTCTGCTAACATTTCCTGATTTCTTTTTCTCATCCGAAGGTTTGTGACTTCCATATTTGCTTGAGTCACTTTCCTTTTCCAATTTATTTTCTATTCTGTTCAGACTTTGCAATAAATTCATGTTGAAGTCATCCTGCTGCTCTTTGGCTCTCATAAGCCTTTCATTATCAGCTTTATGGCTTTGGACATCCTTTTGCAAATTTTTAATGGTCTCTACCATATTTATATTTTCATCCCTTTCCTCTCCATGTCCATTGGAGTTTGTTCCTTCAATGTCCAAATGGACATTCATCCCTCTTCTCTCATCTTGTTGACTGTAATTTCTCCGTGTCTCTTCCATTCCTATGGATTCAGTACTGATCTGATCTAATCTAGTTGTTGTTAATTCTGTAAAATGTGCAGCCATTAAAACTTATTAGGTTAACTAAATCAACAATCCATGAGAAATATGAACTATTTCAGCTCAATAAATATATTAGAATTATCTTCTCTGATTTCTTGGTGTTGCCACCATGACGATTCTTAGACAAGACCCAAGTTTTGAGAACTTAGCAAGAACTACATCATCGTGCAGAGATACATTGGGTGAAAGGCGGTTTGCCGAAACCACTTTTGCATAAGTTCTGATGTCACGTGCTTCAATATGTCAAATCCACCATTCGTGGGACGAGTGACGGCTAGTCAGATCACTCCGTCTAATTCGCTTGGTACATCACAACCGTTTGAAGTTAGGTGAACGCTGCCATGTAACGAACTCAAAAAGTTTAATCATTTGAAATGGATTAGTTGAGCATGGCACCCATCGTACTTGTGCACACATCTGCCAGTGATTCATGATTGATGCGCTATAATAACCAACTCTCGGGTATGGAAGCATCATCTTATCCATCAGCAAGAAGTCTCCAAACTGGTTCGAGCTTCTCATCTCTGCAAAATTATTTTGGTGCCCACACAACTGAGGTATATGGACCCGGTTAAATCCAATGAGACTGGTTATTCGGGCAACATGCTAAATTTTCCTGCGAGTAAGAAGGAAAAGGTAGTCGCGCAAATACTGGCGACTAAATTTCACACAGTACTTGTTACTGATTCTAGATTGGAAATCAGGCTAAATCCAATCATGAGAGATCTGGTTATCAATAGACCAGCTACTAAGAAGAAACGAAGCAAGCGACAGAAGAAAGAACCCATAGCTGAAGCGACTGAAAGTGTTGGAGAGAATCAACCGGTCTGGTTAGATTCTTTTAAGGAGAAGCTAGCTAAGCCGAAATGAGCCCTCAAATACAATTGAGTATATTTCAACGATTTTTGGACAGATGGTAGTAGAGATAAGGAATCTCCGGAGATGATAGACCTGTTCTTGTACGGTCTCTTTAACTAGGGAAACTGCTATTTTGAATCATCCCCTTTTGTAATTTCAGATTTTAAATGAATATATAAGCGCAGTAGCAGATTTTGTACTGCTTAGGAAAAGATTCCAACTGATGGTGATATGGATCTTGTTTCCTTTAATATTATGTGTCTTCTTATAACTTATATTTCACTTTCAACTGTCTGAATAAAACTCAGAATTCATCTCACTCGCTTGACTCATTTTAAATAATACTTCAATGCAGTTGTATATTCTTCTTTCTTTGAATACTATGTAAATTTTCTATTAAACTCAGGTTCGTCGTCTTAATTAGCCTTTCAGACGATTTTGCGCGCATAAAATTCAACTTGTGTACCTTTATTTATCATGCAAAGTGACTTTATAAGGTAATTTCATGCTTTCGCGCACATGTATCTGCTATACATTTCCTCTTCGTCGCGCCAATAACTTGCGCATACTACTTCTGTGTTGCACACCAATATCCACTGTGCATTATTTCTGTATCGCACTCAAATATTCCACATGCATTTCTCTCTATGCATTGCACCGTGCTAAAGTTCAATATGCCTTACCGCGTGCAATACTCTGTATGCCCCATCGAATACTCTGTCGCTAACGCGCACAATCACCTGTGCGCACCCTTGCCTGCACTATAGCGATACAACTCATACTCATACTATGTGCGCACCAATCAAACTTCACTGTGCCTTACCATACCACATACACCATGTGCACCCTTACTATGTGTATGCACTCCGTGCAATGCTAAATTTAGTGCGCACATCCCTACGTATTATTCTTCCGTGCAGTGGTTCAATTTTCCATGAACGCAAATATACTGTATACCATACTATAATCGATACCATACTGTAATCTTGTCTCCATTCAACTTGTTTGGTCCATTCAGGCTTAGTGTCGAAAAATGACGCTCTGATACCATACTGTAACGTACCTCCCCGACCACCAATAGGCCGAGGAACGTCACTACTCAGATGCTTAACTTAGTTATGAAAACATATGGTAACAACCTAGTATCCAACTGAGGTATGTCAGATAATTTTTATTTTTAAAGATGTATATACACACACAAGCATACATACATACTGAACTGCATGCAATTAAACATATACATAAAACACTCTAGCGAAAGCTTCACATATAAAACATAACAAACAATTGCATTCTGTAAATATACGATTTTCAGGCTGTATTAATAGTAATCATAGACATGCAATGTACACAGGGGTATACCCTTAAACATACAGACAGATATGCTCACACATGCCATAAAACCCATAAATTAACACATAAATGACAATGCAGCATGTAAATTCATCACATAATCGATACTTATCTTGGTAAGAATGTCACCAACTACGTGCAGACCGTCCACAAACCTCCCAGCCTTAGACTACACTATTCATCATTCTCAACAGTGAATCACCCCCGAGCTGGGACTAGACTCCACCCGGGTAAGGGGTTCCTAACCAGACTAAGGGTTCATGGTTAACAGGAAAGACTCCATCTCAGGTGCTCACTCAACCGAAAACCTACAACCTCTCATTCCCCACATGCCCGTCCCACCCAAGGAAGTGTTTCCCTTCTCTGCTCAACAATCCTTCAGCTGATCCACTTCCCTTCCAGGGCTTCAACAACAGGCCGGACGGGAAGTCTCAGAGAACTATAGTTGTAGTTTAGCACCTTTAGGAAATCGATCCCCAACAATTCTCTCACTCAGATAATTGCTCACAGGCCTGACAATTCGCCTCTTCAATCCCGCTCCCAAGATGACAGGTACACCAACAAGAAAATGGCCACGAAAACAGGTTCATGTACAGTGATAGGTAGGTACGAGGATAAATCCTCGACTATGGATAGCTCCACGTCATAATGCATGTCCCATCATCTTTCTTTTCTCCTTCCATGAGAGGTTTCTTGGGTGTGTGAGAGCTTTTTTCCTCAAGAGAAACAAGCTCAAGACCCAACTCTTTGTACTCCGACTTCATTGGGGACATGCATTAAGACGACAAGGAGTAGACCGCTCTGATACCACTGATCCATATTTTATGAGCATAACGAAATGACTACAGATTATTACCAGATGATTAACATAGAATAACAGAGATATAATAAAACTAGTTTTCTATTCAATAAGGAAATAAGCCGAAACTATAAAATGCAGCGAAAAACAAGCTTGCTGGAATGGTGGCGGCTTATCTCTAAGAAGAGATGTGACGGCTGTGCTCATTCACAAGAAGATGATTACCATGAGTCTCTCAAGGAATTTTTACAATAAACAGGAGTTTTAAAAACCCTAAACATCCAAAAACCTAACCCGAGGAGATGAAGCGCCAAAAGTCACGTGGGCCTCATTTGGGTAAGTCGGTACATCAACTTCCCGGGGTCGTAACTTTTGCATATGATCTCCGTTTTAGGCGTATGATAGCCCATTGGAAATATCTATCTGAGGACTACAACAATATTGGGATATCCACCTAGATCAGTTGGATAGAAGGTGCTTGGGTTGAGGTTGTAGTGGTTGCAGTATCATTCTGTTCACCTTTTGAACAGATTGTGAAGAAGCTGAATTTTGTAGTATGAGATACTACCTTGTGACATTGTTTAGATGGAACGGTAGTCAGAACTACCTCTGGTATTCCGTAGATATGACCCCCCAGAGAAACAATGACACTGTGGGGTCAGGCTCATAAACAACATGGCGCTTCCACATATATGGTTTGCCCAATAGAACATCACAAACATCTAGTGGGGAAACATCACATAATACCTCATCCTTGAAGGGCTAGATGTTGTATGACAATCGACATTGATGGAACACACAAAGATCTCATCTCTAGTGAATCCATATGATGTTGTATGGTTGCGGGTGTGGTGTTGTCGAAAATCCCAACTGTTTGACAACCTCTGCTAAGATGAGGTTCTTCTAGCTTCCGCTATCAACAATAAAATGCAGCGGGGTCCCCTTCACCCACATCTGTGAATGAAAAAGGTGCTCCCCTTCTTTAGGATCTATTGGTTCTTCTGGTTGAATTTTTGTAGTCATGACAATAGCAGTGGGGTCTGCGTCAATGATCTGTCTTTTACCATTATTTTCAATATCATATTTCGAATCAGGGTTTGGCTCCTAGTCTTTGATCTCGACCACCGATGACTGTTTTGAGCGACATTCCTTGGTGTTGTGCTAGGGGATTTTATGGAAATCACACCATTTTACGGTTTCCTTCTTTGTCTTCCCATGACCCTTCTTTTATTGTGGCTTAGAATGGTTTTCAGGAGACTGTTTGTTAGGGCCTTCTTTATCATACTTTGGTTGTTGCAGATTTGCAGACCCAAACTCCCGTTTGTTCTTGTGCTTAAATTTCTGCTTGATTTTAACAACATATTGATAAGCAGCACCGAGTTATGAGATGTCCAAAAAATCCATTTCAATTTGGATGTATCTGTGTATAGCCCCACTGTATTTCAGAACCAAATGTCGTTCGGAGTCTTTGATACCCAGCTTGGTGCGCAAGGTATGGAAGGTATTGGTGAACTCCGGAACCTCTTGGCCACTCTCTTACCACAGTGTGGTCCATCTCATGTAATGGTCTTCATAGTTGCCAACAGGGTAAAAATGTTCCTTTATCGCATCCACAAAAAATTCCCAAGTGGGCTTGGCCCCATATATTCCAGACTCCTCTATGGAAATTTTCTCCCAGTAAGTTTCCCACTAATGTTTGACAAGGGATATCCTTAAGGAGTGCGAAGGTGATATTTTCCCTATTGGAGAAATTATGAACAAAGAAATAAACTTCTAGCAGATTTAACCATTTGTCTAGGGCATCCACCTCTATCTGAACTTCAAATACGGGAATATAAAAATTAACCTGAACCTTGAAAGGAGAAGTGCTTCCAAAGTGGTTGTTTGATGAATATGCACTTGTTGCTATCAGCAGGAGTTGAAGGATGTGGGAAAAATTCTCCATCATTTCGTCCCTCTGTCATGTGAGAGCTTGCTCATGCAACATATTGATAGAATCGTCTGCTCTATCGTTTATCTTTTCTTCCTCCATGGAGGGTTTCTTGGGTGTGTGGGAGAGATTGTATTCAAGAGAGACAACCTTGATACCCAACTTGCTATACTCAGACCTCGTCGGGGACATGCATTGAAAACAAAAATGATAAAGAACAACCTGCTCTGATACCATTGATCTAGATTATTTTCGGCATGAAATGAAAGCGGAGATACAATAAAGAAATATATAGAGATATCTCAGATATCCAACAATATAACATAAATGTATTAGATATGCAATTATAAACACAGAGATACAGTAATACAATTTCTATTAATGAGCGAAAATGTACAAAGACTGTAAAAATACAAAGTGAAAGACTCGCTAGAATGGTGGCAACTTATCTCTGAGAAGAGATGTGAAGGCTACTCGCATTCGCAAGAACATGATTTTACAATGAGGCTCCAAAGAAATTTTTATCATAAAAAAAATCCAAAACCCTAACCCCAAAATATGAAAAGCCAACAATTTTGTGGACCCCATTTTGGGTAGTTTGGTGTATCAACTTCTCGGGGCGTAACTTTGGTATACGATCTCTATTTGGGGCGCACGATAGCTCATTGGAAAGGTATCGTCAAGGAGATTAATTTAGGGGGATCAATCAGAGCCTTTCGCTATCATTGAGAAGCTCGATCCCAAAAACCTTCAGTTAGGCCCTCAAAATGGCACCTGAAGTTAAAAACTGCTAAAAATAGTAAATTACCAAAATTGCCAAAAAATTGTTTTGAGCCAGTTGGAAAAGGTGGGTAGCCATCGATATCTACCTGGATCAAAATAATTAAGGGTCCTCTTTGTTTTTATTTCACTATCTGTATCACTTGGAGAAACCTTAGCAATGCCATCTTTAATAACAATTGGTTTCTTTGTTTTCAACTAAGGGTAAAACAAGGACTTTCGATTTATCCTGAACTTGTTTATGGGCCTGATTGTGGATCTTGTTGGAAAATTTACTGGTTTCTTGCCCTTATTTCTCTTGCTTTTTTTTTTTTATATCATAAGACTTCTTAATTTTTGTGGCTACACCTTCCTGGACAAGATTGATTTCCCTTTGATCTAGAGGTGATTATGACTTCTCTACAATTGCTCTGGTTCTTCTCCTAGTATACACTTGCTTAAATTCAGGAGAACTCTTTTTCCTAGATATAGATTCTTTTTTTGAGGAGTCTTCTTCTTGAAAGGATAATTTCCTTTTGTTGGATCTGTTCATTCTGATTACAAATGGAGCTTTGATTTCTGCAGTTAGAAGTTTCTTTGATGAGCTGCTAACTTTCTTTGAATCCTTAGGTGGATTTTCAAGGGTTTCTTTATGAGTTTTCTTCCTCTGTTCCTCAAACCCTAATGTGGATAGAAACTGTTCCCAAGAGACATGATTTTTTCCTAAATATTGCATCACTAGAACTTTGATTAATCCTTGGTGGAAAAGACTATACATGGAATTTTTTGGGCATGTCTGAATATTAATTTCCATCTTAGTTAGACTCCTTAATAGGAAAAATGGTAAATTCATCTTACTGTCTCCATTTGGATGCAAAAGGAATCTCATATGATAAAGATGAATTTTGGAAAACCTACCTTCACACATTATGTATTTTTGGACCACAATTAGGGTGTTTTTCCATTCCTCCTTGAGCCATGTATTAGGAATTCCCATGCTCCAATGTGGGTCTTGGTGATCTTCTGTCAGAAATTGATTGTAGAATCCCTCTGAAATTTCCTTATTTTTGAACCATCTTTCACCATCAATATGTAGATTGAAAGCTGTAGAGATTGTGTGTTTAGAGACCAGAATGATTAAATCCCCAAGCTTAGTTTGATATCCATCAAATATTTTTGCAAAACACATGGAAACCTCTGTATGATATCCTTGAGATGTATTGCAAAATTGGAACCACTATGCCTAAATAATGTTTTTTCTAACCTATGGTAAAGCTTCCAAAATCGCTATCCCATCAGGTTCTAATCAAAGAAGATTGCCACCCTTTTTGTGTCCCATTTCTAAAATAAAAAACCCTATCTGAGATGTGATGATGGTCATCTTTTAATCAAACTGGGGTTTGATCGTAACCTACAACTCTAAAAAATTTCTTGCATACAAGATTGTCAAAAGAATTACCATCAATAACAACACTTTTAAAATTTGTGGAATTATGAAGACTATATGCCCAGACCATATGGTCTAATGATATCTCAAGTATTATGATCGAGATCTTCAGGTATTTTCATGATCTTGTTATCATGTTTGAACTGAAATTAAATATTTGATGAGACAAGATCGTGATCCAATATTTGGAATAATTTTCGAAAAGTGCCAAGTGGAACATGCACTTAAATGATTACTTTGGAAATGAGATGTTAGAATTCATGGGTTTTTGCAATGTCAATTTAGCAATAGTGCATTTTTCAAAGTGTTGCAAAAATGACACCCTTTTTTGCAGTGAACATATTTGGTCTCAAAACTTTTGAAAGCCTTGCACATTGGACAACTTAAATAAAACATTCACTAATGTGACCATAAAACCCATGCAATCATCTTTAAATACACCTTATAAGAAGCAATAATATTAAATAAGGAATAAACAACCAAACCAAAAATGAACAATAAAGATAAAATATGAAGCACATAGAGATAAATGGGCTTAGGAAAAAGATTATGAATGGATAGGCTAAAGTTTAGGAACAAAAAGGTAGAAACAGGTTTAGGGACTAACATTGGCTCCATCTGGGGATAATGTTCTCCTTGTGAGACATTAAGAACTACAAACCAATGCCTTCCTTTCACATTATGTCATAGAAATCTGTAACTTGCAGCCTAGCTTTATCTACTATGACATATGCCTTATTAATATAGACCATCCATTCTAAATATTGAAATCTCAAACTACAAAAAGCTTATCTATACACTAGTGTCTCCATTGGTATATGGAGTCTAATTTATAGTAACTTACTAAAGCACACCAAATTGAAAACTAAATGCTCAGAAGTGAACTTATTCTCCACACCTCCTACTCTGCTAACCAACGTAAATCAAGATGATCATGTATAGGAAAATTTCCAATACAACCATTCAAGCAGATGAATGACAACATAATCTTCCTGTTTGTAGATAAATCAAAGATTGCAAAAAAATTGAAATTTTTTCAGCAGACATGTAAGATGTAATTTATACTTACTATTGCAACTTGATTGCATACCGAATGCTACAACATTGAATACCTCTGAACAAATTGATTCCATGTAAAGAGCCACAGGATCCTGAAGAACATGATAATACTCCACATGATCTGAAAGACAAAAATGTTGTATGAAAGTTGTTTCATATGGAAAATTGTGTTCCACTTGTCCAATTTATGTTTCAATAACAAGACTATAATCCTATTGAAACAATGCACAAATATTACACATTTCATAACAAACAGGGGCATAAAAAATCTCTTGAAACTATCCATTATATTCTTGAGCAGGAAACTCTTTAACAACTTTCAAAACAAGAATATCAAAAGGATCCGAAGGAAGCATGTTATCTTCATTAATTTCAACAACAGAAACAACATGCTCAATGTAATTTGCATTGTATTGAAATGTCTCTTCAAATTATGCATTATGAAATTTACATACTAGTTTGTTGATATCATCTCCTATGCATGATGATACATAAATATGCTTATCAGAACTAGGCACTGATTCTGAACTATAATTGTCATACACAAAATCTGATTCCTCACAGACAACAAATTCAATGCACTCATGAAACTGTTGGTCAAATTGCTTCACATCATGGACTTTTGGGTCTAATATTTCAATCTCATGATCATAGTTATCATAAACTAGAGAACTTTGATACATATCTAATGATAATGATGAATATATCTGTATATAAGCAGTGTAATCTTCAAGATGATTTACAACAAAAGTTTCTTTAATAAAAAGATGTTCTTCACAAGGATTTGCAGCAACAAGATCTTCACGATGATCACCACTCAAATTATAGGAAACATCTTGAAAGCTATCAAATCCATCCAGAGCTTCACCCTTTTGACATATATCTTCATGGATTTCATCACTAAAGTTTTTCCAATCATTAGTGCTAAGAGATTTAATTTTCTCATAGTAATCTTCCAAGAGGAGCTTGGCAGGATAAATCCTCTTACAATACGAATGAAAAACAACATGAAAAACAATAATCATCCAAGAGGATCTTAGCGACGAAATACTAGAGATGGGTAGAGATTGGTACCATTGTCTTGCACATCCTTCCAAGGAGCACATAAACATTTTTAGCAATACATATTCACGATGAATATCAAGTTGATCCATGTATTGATGAAAATTGATCAAGTGTTGTGCAGGATGATCGTGATCATATCCTTTGAACCTTGGAAGGTAGTCTCCACATTCATCCACATTAGGCACATTATTTGGAAAACGAGGAATATCATAGAAATAAAATGGAGCAAACCTACGAGCCAAAATGGCTTCCATGGCCTTCGACATTCGGAACCAGTGGAGTCACCAGTGAATTCTTCCTTCATGGTTTCGCCAGGTGAAATATCACAATCACTTCTGTCACCGATCCTTGTTCACCATCAAGAACTAGCTGTATTCATTGTCGTATAGCCCAAGGAATGATGTCTTCATTACTCTTTCCTCGACAACAATGCCAAAATATGTTAGCACTAGAAGATGCTCTCTGACTGCTAGGAGGGCATGCCTAGCACATCTTAGTTATTGCAATGGTGTTTTGTATATCAAAATTGGATTATAGTTGTTTTGAGGATAAAAAAGTAGATTAATTGAATGACAGAAAGGTATTCTTATCAGATTATCAATAACATTCCACTTATTCAAAGGAATTCACAATGACAGGCTAGATAAATGAATAAGTTAGAAGAAATACACAATGCAAGCTAATAACTTGTGTACTTGCATAAGGAAGATTTCCAGGTTCAAAATAATATTTCAAACTTGAAACATGTAATCAAATACAATCTCTCAAGAAACCAATTTAACATCAATTTTTTCACTGAAATAAAGATGAAAAAGAAATAAATTAAATGCTTAGCACAAATCTCAATTGCATTCAAATAAGCTAGAATAAAGAAGTGAAGCAAAGATTAAACAGTCTAACCATTACTCTGGTTGATTCATTGAGTGAAAAATGTTACGGGCTTTAATCAAACCAATGTATACTTCCAAATCTTCCACCCAAAAAACTCCCTTCTTTCCCTTTTGATTTTCTATTTATAGAGAAAGAGTAATTCCAGATTTAGATCCTAGATCCCAAAATCTACTTTCAGTTACAATTGCATAATGACATGCTCCCCTATTATATAGCAACTAAAACTTGATTACATCGAATAAAGAAAGTAATAGACCCAAGATTCTATATATGAGATCCTTTATTATAGGATCGGATATTTGACTGTTGAAAATACTCCTTGATCACCAACAAAATATGATACCAAATTTACCACTTGAAAACAAAATCTGTAGAAGAAATAACCTCCCGATCTCTAAGTTGATCTGGTGTTCATGTTTGTGGTCTTCAAAACTGTTCATAAAGTGAGCCTTCAAATCCCTATAATACATGTTTACAAAAATAAAGATGTTGTGAAAATATATGCCTTTATGCAACACAAATCAAAACTAATCGAACCTGTATTTTGTGTAAAAAATATTGATGTTCCTTTATCCTTGGGAAGGATATGGCTATTTGAACTTTTATTTAATCCATTTGGTCTTGAGTACTTTGGTGGTCCAATACAACTTCTTGTTTTTATTCATCAGCTTCTGAGAAAAATCACATAGTTGGTTATGCTTTTTTACCAATTTTCCCATTCTCTCCTGTAGCTTGGAATTTTGTTTCATGAGTTTCTTATTATGCTTCTTGAGATATTTTATGATCTTTCTTTTCTTACTAGACTTTCTCCTTGCTGAATTTTCCCATGTTTTTTCCCTTGATTCCCATGGATTTTCCTTAGAAGATGGTCTATTCAGATCAATGGATAACTTATGTTTTCTGGTATTTTTTTCCATTCTTATCATCCTTTATACAAGGCATTATGTCTTTTTCTTCAGGTACACGTGAAATGAATGTTGTTTTCTCAATACTGGATTCTGATAAATCAGGCATCAAAGGGCTTTGGCTCTATTTTTTCTCTTCTTCAATATTTTGTTCTAGACATTTAACTGCAAATATCAACTTTTTCCTTTTGATAGTTTTCATCATGGGTAAATAATTAAGGGCCCTCTTTGTTGTTATTTCACTATCTGTATTACCTGGAGAAACATTAGCAATTTCATCTTTAATAAAAAATGATTTAATTTTTTTCAACGAAGGGTCAAACAAGGCCTTTTGATTTAGCCTAAACTTGTTTATGGGCCTGGTTCTGGATCTTGTTGGTAAATTTATTGGTTTCTTTCCCTTATTTCTCTTGCTTTGTTTAATATCATAATACTTATTAATTTTTGTGGCTACAACTTCCTGGAAAATATTGATTTCCATTTGATCCATAGGTGATTGTGGCTTCTATATAATTGCTCTGGTCCTTCTCCTAGTATACACTTGCTTAAATTTAAGAGAAATATTTTTCCTAGATACAAATTCCTTTTTTGAGGAGTCTTCTTCTTGAAAGGATAATTTCTTTTTGCTGGATTTGGTCATTCTAGTTACAGATGGAGATTTGATTTCTACATTTAGAAGTTTCTTCGATGAGCTTCTAACTTTATTTGAATCCTCAAGTGGATTTTCATGTGTTTCTTTATGCGGTTTCTTCCTCTGTTCCTCAAATCCAAATGTGGACAGAAACTGTTCCCAAGAGACAATAATTTTTCCTAAATCTTGCATCACTGTAACTTTGATTAATCCTTAGTTGAAAAGACTATACATGGAGTTTTTTGGGTGTGTCTGAATCTTAATAACCATCTTAGTTAGACTCCTTAACAGGAAAAATGGTAAATTTGTCTTAATGTCTCTATTTAGATGAAAAAGTAATCTCATATGATAAAGATGAATGTTGGTTTTCTTTCTTTGACTTCTTCTTGGGCTGAGCCAGGTTATGATATTCAACCAGGTTTCCAACTAAACCCTAAAAAACTATCGACCCTCCTGGTAAACCAGAAGGAAACGTTGCGCATAGGGCGCATAGTGCAGTCTCACCCGAGATCAATTTTTTATGGGTGACTGCAATATTCAAGTGTTTGCAATCTAGGAATGAGTGGGGATCTGTGATTGTGTTCTTTCTTCCTTATGTATTATCCTTGTTATTCATTCAATTACTTATATGATTTATTCATCTTTAAACCTATGCATGAATGGTGATATAGCCACTTTAACCATTCATTCATAAGCTAATGATCAACAGAAAGTAAACATTCATTAACAATCACACAACACACAAGGTTTACCGTGGTTCACCCCCTCTTGGGACTACGTCCACAAAGATATGGATTCTCTGCTCTTTTATTTATTTTGCTGCAAAATCTTGGACTGCATGCATTACATCTCCAGTAATACAATCAAGATTGAGGGTAATAAACCTCTGTGTGGCTAACTAGATCACACCATGCTCCTCAGCCTGTGACCTAACCCTCAAAGACTACCTTACTCGACTCTTCTACAAGACATATTACAATCAACAACCCACAAATTCATAATAATCAACTCTATCTTTTATGATCTATATCTATCCTTAACTAACATCCTCTCTTATGATCCCCTTCTTAGACCTCCTAGGTCCTTAGTTATACTATTTTATCGACTTATAGCCGTTACAATCTTGTCAAAAACCCTAACCCTATCATGGTTAGGATTTTCTTCCTGAGCGCCACGTTGCTTTTCCTCCTACATGATGCTTTTCCTTCTTTTTCTGCATGTTGCATTCTTGCCACCTGTTGAGCACGCTCCATAATTAGGTCTTCCTTTCCAAAAATAGGTCTTTCCCAAAACATATATTTTCTCCCAAAATAGAATTCCTTCTCAAAATAGTCTTGTTCCCAACATGTCCCCAACACTGACATGTGGCTCGTCCCAAGCCACTCAGGTAGTACACGCCCCCTGTACAACCTTTTCCAAATTGTTAAACTTCTCTGCTAGTTCCTTTCCTTTTTCCCTCATCTGTGCAGCTTTGTCTGTTAGGACCTCGATTGTCTGTGCTGTTATCTCTTCCTATAATGTTGCGCCTTCTGAATGTGCCTGTTCCATACTCATATTCTCTTCCTCCAGCTACGTAATCATCTATGCTGCTTGTTCCTGCAGGGGTTCCAATTGGGTTTGTCTTTCTTGCTTATTCATCTGCATTGTCTTTAACTCTGTTTGTAGAGTCTTCATTTCCTGGGTGCCCTTCAAGCACTCCGTAATACTCATTGTTTTCTTTCGTTGCTTCAACTCATGTATGGCAGTGCTTATTTTCTCCTCGTGTTGGTCCCACTGTTGGACCTTTTCATCTTCTTCTAAAATGGTCCAAATCTGCGCAGTTTTTTCGAACAACTCCGTGACTTCCCTTGCTTGTTTTTCCATATCCACTATCTAGAGTGTGGATTGTTATTCTCTCTGTTCTCGAATCTTAGGAAGAGTCATAGGATTAAGATTTTCTTTTAGCTCCTCGATTTCCTACTTATATCCCTAAACTGTGTGTGAAATATTTTTTATCTTTTCTTTTGCGCTCCTCTCTGGTGCTTGCACGCTATCTGCGATGATGTCGTATACCACTGTTAGGCCCTGTTATAGCTTATCAACATGTTATTTATCCTCCTCTTTCTCTGAGTTCAGTTGGTTGCAGGTGATTTTTAGCATTTCAGTGACTCCTTTACCCACCTCCAGGTTAGTCGCATCTGTGCGGGCTCTAAAATTGCACTTCGTGTATTATACTATCCCGTAGTCCATATAATGACTTGGTGGGTATTTGTGCCATGACTAAAAATTTCTCAATTTCCCCCATGCGTTTCTGCGCAGTCTCTTGATCCATTCTGATCATTTGGCGAGTGACCGTGAATGTGTCCTTACCTTGCACTACTAACTGAAATGTCTTGTCTCCTTATTTATGCATAGGGGGTCTTTGTGTCTTTTCATGTTGTTGCGTTGTGGATTGTGGTACTATTTGAATCCGTAGTTGTTGTAGCGTTTCATGTAATTCTATGAGTTTAGCTATGATCTCTTCTCTTTATGCCTCTACAACATGGACCACCTCTTCCCCCCTATCTTGGACCTTGTCCGCGACGAATTCAACATCATCCTCTGTCAGGGTGATGACTGGGTCTTTTGTGGTATACTTCCAAATTTTGCACATCACTTCTACCTACGTTGTCTTCATTTTCGTCTATGAGGGTTGCGCCCCACTCGTTGTAACCTATACCCTTTCTTTACCAGCATGTGACGTGTCCCCCTTTCTGGCATCCTGCTGGATGTCTATCCTGGTCAATATTGTTGTCCTCCTTGGTCTTTTGGGAACTGCACTGCTTCCCAAATGTTGATTATGGGCTGCAGCCTTTCTAGTGTTATAAGCTAGGTTGTTTGTTTTTGTTGAGGAAACTACTTCAGAATTTTCCTTGGGCTTGGTGGATTGTGTCATGGTTGGATTTGTTGCTAGTTTTTCTACTGGAATATTCCACTGCGCTGGTTAGTCTCTGATTATCCAGTCAATTTCTTCCTTTGTGATGCGATATTGCATCTCCAACCATGCCTTCTTTGGATCCCTTGTGGTCTGGATCCACATGTGATGCCTGGATTCCTTGAACCTAGCTATCCCTTTAGTTTCCTGGACTACCTCCACATGGATGCACCACACATTGGTTGTGCGTTGTTGTATTTCTCCAAGCAGCATTGCAAATACTGTGTTATTTGCCTGTTGATTTTTATTGTCCTTAGCCTACTAGAGGGTCTCATATCTGGTCGCATAACACTTTCCTTTCCTATCTAGGAAGGATGAAAAATTTGGATCCTGCCACCCTACTAAGGCTATAAGAATAATGATCCAAGAATAATTGAACTCAGTTCCATTATCCTGCGCATCTCTGCGATCAACCAAAAATTGGTTCAACAGGTACAATGCCCAACTGAACATCACTCCTTTTTCACACTGCATGGCTACTGCAATGACTCCTGTTAGAGCTTTTTCTTTCCTGCATTTTCTCAGTAGCTTGCAATCCATAAGCTTGATGGATAACCTTTTCGCACTTTCATTAATGTCCTTGAGCACAATGCCCCTATTTCCCCTTCTGGGCCAAATTGTGCTTTTACCAGCTCGACGATTTCCTTCTCGCGCCTTATTATCCAAGTACTCCTCTAGTTGTGTGTCGATTGTAGGTAATCCTATAATCTTGGTGATTAGCACCGCATCTAGTTGTACTGGCCTATCCATCCAAAGGATTCCACCATGTACCCGTGATAATAACTGTTTGACGCAGAGCCCCACATTTTTACCACGCCTAAAGTGCAGTATATCCAAGAGGTTCATTATTCCATAATTGTACAACCTCGTTATCCACTGCGCAGGATCCATTATAGATTTTCCTATGGGTCCAATTTCCCCTATGTTTTCTAAGTAGGTTTCTTTGGCCAAATATGGGAATTTGGTCGCATAGCACACATCGTGGCCTGAGTACCTCAGTTTAGGTACTTTTTATTAATGTTTATTCCATTATTATAGTTCTTTGCATTTCAATAGATAAGAGCATCATTAGAACAAGATCACTAAGAAATACATATTCACATGAGACACAACATTTATCCTGGGAAACCCTCTAGGGGAAGAAAACCCAACAAAAACTTCCTTATCATAAATAGCTTATACAATGTTCAAGAGATAACTCAAACCAATACAGATAGTCCTTCCCAAGAGATGCACCACTCTTCTCCCTCTCTCCAACTGGTAATTGCAGCTTGCCTCATAAGAGAATGAGCAAGTGAGTTGTGTGTTAGAAGTGAGGCGCTAGCCTCTTATTTATACAAGAATGGCACCTGTGAGAGGGTTTCACTGGCAGGGCCGACCTCTCACTCTGGATGGGTAAACCCACCTTTATTTAATTCTGGGTCTTCAATAATAACTGCTGGGGCCAACTTCTTATTCTGCCCTTTATAATTGTCCGATGACCAATCCGCAAAACGAGATTTGGTCCTTATACAATTACCGACATGATTAATCCACAATGGGGATTAATCCTAGAAATAAAATAACAATAATAATAAGAATTCTCTTCGCAGTTACATTATTTCAACACTCCCCCTTAACAAGAAGGGTATTCTTCATCGGCATCAGCTGAGAGAGGTTTGCATCATCAGTGGCATCAGGAGGACAGTATCGTCAATATCATATTGAAACATTGGCTAGCACATTTACGAGTCATCGGAAGTTTTATTCATCGGCAACATCATCATTCTCAAAAGAATGCCATCATCATCTGCATCAATATGTATCAATAGAATGATACCTCATCACAACACTAGGCTGGCACATCACAGTACTACACTGGCTCAATGTCACAGCTGATAAGCTGGTAGCTCAGTGTCAATCACATCTTGCTTTATGTCTAACAACTAGGTCAAAAGCAAGGAATATCACCATCTCTCTTTACGTCTAACAACTAGGTTAGAAGTGAGGAATCACAATGTCATGCTTTATGTCTAACAACTAGGTCAGAAGCATGACTCATCTTGCTTTACGTCTAACAATGAGGTCAGAAGCAAGGAACACATCAACATCTCACTTTATGTCTAACAACGAGGTCAGAAGTGAGGGATCATCTTGCTTTACATCTAACAACTAGGTCAGAAGCAAGGAATCAACGACGTCATGCTTTATGTCTAACAGCGAGGTCAGAAGCATGACTCATCTTTCTTTACGTCTAACAGCGAGGTCAGATGCAAGGATCACACAACGTCATGCTTTACGTCTAACAGCAAGGTCAGAAGCATGACTCATCTTGCTTTACGTCTAACAGCGAGGTCAGAAGCAAGGATCACACAACGTCATGATTTACGTCTAATAACAAGGTCAGAAGCATGACTCATCTTTCTTTACGTCTAACAGTGAGGTTAGAAGCAAGGATCACACAACGTCATGCTTTACATCTAACAATGAGGTCAGAAGCATGACTCATCTTGCTTTACGTCTAACAGTGAGGTCAGAAGCAAGGAATAAATATATATGCTCCCCCTTTCAGGGAGGGTCCTTTCGGACTATACCAAGCTTATCTCGAAAGTGTTCAAACTTTACACGAGATAGAGGCTTAGTCAACACGTCAACAACCTGTTCATCCATGCTAATGTACTGGAGCTTCAAGGCTCCTCTCTGTACCATGTCGTGGATGAAATGATAGCATATCTCTATGTGCTTCGACCTATCGTGGAACACAGGATTTTCTATCATTTTAATGCAGCTTTGATTGTCACATAGAATCGCGGTTGCTCTCATATCCAAATCAAATATGCATGTCAACAACTTTCGAATCCATATAGCTTCGCAACTAGCAGAACATGCAACAATGTACTCTGCTTCCGCTGTGCTGAGAGCAATACTGGATTGCTTCCTACTCTACCATGAGATCATAGCTGATCCCAAACTGAAACAACATCCGGAAGTGTTTTTTCTGTCTGCAACGCTTCCTGCCCAATCTGCATCAGTATATCCACTCAATGTGAAGTCATAATCTCCATCATAGCTGAGACCATAATCCATTGTACCTTTAAGGTACCTCATCACATGTTTTACAACCACTAGGTGAACACGTCTGGCCTCTACCAGAAACTGACTCAAGGTGTTCACTGCAAAACAGATGTCTGGTCTAGTGTTCGTCAGGTACATCAGCGATCCAATAATCTGTTTGTATAGTGTGGCATCTATCAAATCTGACGAAGTATCGACCAACATCTTCAACTTCACTTCCATGGGAGTATTCATGGACTTGCATTCTAGCATGTCGAATCTCTTTAAGATTTCAACTCTATACTTCCCTTGGTTAAGGAAGATTCTTTCTGGACTCTACCATACCTCAAGGCCTAAGAAGTAATGCAATAGACCAAGGTTTTTCATTTCAAATTCTGCAGCAAGTCTCTGTTTACATTCAGTGATGAGATTTTCTTCTCCAGTTAAGAATAAGTCATCCACATACAGTAGTAATATTACTGGTTCATTATCCATAATTTTGAAGTAGATATTTGAGTTTGCTTTACTCTTGGAAAATCCTAATCTCATCAAGAAACTGTTTATATGGACATACCAAGCTCTGGGAGCTTGCTTCAATCCGTATAAGGCTTTCTTCAATCAGCAGACATGAGACTTCCTGTCTTCAACCTCAAATCCTTGGGGTTTCTCTATATACACTTCCTCTTCGATAACACCATTCAGGAAAGCTGTCTTCATGTCCATCTGGTGTAGCTTCCATTTCATCTTGGCATCAAGAGCTATACTGGTTCTGATCGAAGTGTATCTGGCCACATGAGCGAATGTCTCTTCATAGTCGATACCTTCCTTCTAGGAAAAGCCACGAGCGACAAATCTTGCTTTATATTTCTCAATACTTCCATTAGTAGCATGTTTTATTTTGAAGAGCCATTTAGATGATACCACATCCTTACTATTTGGTCTGGGAACTATTTCCCATACATCATTCTTTATTATGGATTGGTATTCCTTTGTCATGGCATCTGCCCATTCCTTCTTTTGAATGGCCTCTTCAAAGCATGTAGGTTCTTCATTAAGTAGATTGCACATCAAAGCCATGTAACTAGAGAATGGCTTTGGTCTTTTCACCTGTCTCGTGGTTCCTTCTGGAACACCATACTTCTCTCCATATTGAATAAGCTCTCTTTCCCAAGAATGCTTTATTTTATGGGAGAAGGTCATTTGAGGAGGTTCTTGAACTTATATTATATCATGATCTTCAGGAGTCTCCTCATCAGGGGAAGTTATGACTTCCCTTACAGGTTCTGCAGCTCTGGGAACTTCCCTCACGGATTCTGTAGTCCTGGGATTTATAGGTTCCTCTTCATATACTTCTTCAAGCTGGCATATTCTTGATTTCTTAAGTGATGCTTCTTCATAAAAGGTCACATCCCTGCCGATTTCAATATGACAGTGACCATGTATGTAGATTTTGAAGGCCTTGGATACCTCATAGTATCCCACAAATATTCCCTTCTTTCCGGAGGGTTCCAGCTTGTTTCTTTTCTCTTTCGGTATATGAATAAACACTGGAAAGCCAAATATTTTGAGATGGCTTACCTCTGGCTTCTTTCCGTTGAACATATCTTCAGAGGTCTTGAACCCAAGTGCACTATGGGATAATCGGTTTTGCACATAAACAACTGCCATTGCTGCTTCTACCCATAAGCACATAGGAAGATCTTGATCATGGATCATAGTCTTCACAACTTCCAGTATGGTTCTGTTCTTCCATTCAACTACACCGTTTTGTTGGGAAT
>ML776661.1:1019688-1050843 GCA_009831015.1 Picea engelmannii
TATAATTTATCTGAAGCAAAGATTAAAAGTAAGGAATACAATACGAAATGAGGTCAACACTCTCATAGTGTTGTGACCAAGCATTCTTCCATGGCAATCTGAAACTAACACACAAGGTTTCTCCTAGAGGAGATGTTAGTTGTGTCAGGAAAATCATATACCTCTATATGCTTACATGCTATCAAGTATAATACTTTACGATGACTGCTATTTCAATTATAGTCATCAACTTATCATGTGTACCTTTGAATCTTGACTAATCAAACCTGGAGCCTTTTCCTCAAGAGTGAGTGCTTGCTTTTCTTCCAGGTCTCCTTCACTCAAGTGACGAGTGCTTTCTCAACCTGTCTGTTGTACTAAGACAATACGCTATCTTGACAGAAGGTTAGGTTAGAGGATAAGCTCTATGATCAACTTTTAATTCTTCTAATAATTTGATCATAGCTTCAACGTGCAACACAGATCAAGATAATTTCATAACAAATACATGCATATTAGAATAATCACACCTGGGTTGCATCATTCCTCTGAATGTGTTGGATCTTGAGATCCTTCTGGATCTATGGCAAGAGATCCCTTCTCATGCAAATACTCTTTAGGGTTTAACCATTAAACATATGTGAGTACATACCTTGGATAGCATTTGCAGGTAGTGGCTCCATCTGGTAGCAACAATAATCATTACCAAAAACTTCAAGGGTGATTGCAACTGGTTCTACGGCTGCAACTGCAACTAGTGCTGCAACTGCAACTGGTTCTGAGACTGCAACTGCAACTGCAACTTAGGGTTTTATCAGGAAACCCTAATTTTTCAAACTTGGAATTTTGAAATTCTGATCCAGGGGATATATGCGCTGGGCTGAGACGAGTTAGCTGGTGCAGTTAGATTTTCGAAAATCCAACTTTTACCCCTTCAAATCTGATCTGCGGATTTCTGGACTAGTGCTTCTGGTTTTCTGGTACTTCTAGTACTCTGGTACTTCTGGTACTTTGTGAAACTAGGGTTTCACTTTCCGGGAGATCTAGCCACTGAAAAGGTGCTCTCTAAGTGCCAAAATGATCCTTGGGGGAGGGCGCATCTTTCTAGGTGGTTAGGGAGCTAAAAAGATTCACTTTTTCAAAACTCTAATTTTTGGGTACGGTAATAGTGATGTTTTTCCTCTTGCGAAATATGCTTCCTTCAGGTTGGCTCTGAAACCATGTTAATGTTTATGCCATTATTATAGTTCTTTTCATTTCAATAGATAATAGCATCATAAGAACAAGATCATTGAGAAATACACATTCACAAGAGACACAACATTTATCCTGGGAAACCCTCTAGGGGAAGAAAACCCAACAAAAACTTCCTTAGCATAAATATCTTATACAATGTTCAAGAGATAACTCAAACCAATACAGATAGTCCTCCCCAAGAGATGCGCCACTCTTCTCCCTCTCTCCAACTGGTAATTGCAACTTGCCTCATAAGAGAATGAGCAAGTGAGTTGTGTGTTAGAAGTGAGGCGGTAGCCTCTTATTTATACAAGACTGGCACCTGTGAGAGGGTTTCACTGGTAGGGCCAACCTCTCACTCTGGTTGGGTAAACCCACCTTTATTTAATTCTGGGTGTTCAATAATAACTGCTGGGGCCGACTTCTTATTCTGCCCTTTATAATTGTCCAATGACCAATCCGAAAAAGGGGATTTGGTCCTTATACAATTACCAACATGATTAATCCACAATGGGGATTAATCCTAATAATAAAATAACAATAATAATAAGAATGCTCTTCGCAGTTACATTATTTCAACACTTTTTCTAGCATGTCATCCACAGTGACCACTGTGTCTGGGAGGTATGGAAGTGTAATATCCATGGCGTCCTGCACCTTTCTTCTTTGCCCGATAACAGATGGGCCTACCTCTGCTGTTTTTGCGTCATCTTCTTCCCTCTCGGAGTCCGATCGGTTGGTGATGTTCTCGACCAACACCTCTTCTTCGTCGTGACCTTGTTTCATCAGGTTTAGCGGGTGTTTCAGGATTAGGGTTCATAATTCCATTTCGAGTCTTGGAACTCTGCTCTACTTCCCCTCATGCCGATGTCAATGTTTTCTCCTCAAACCATGTCAGGTTGATTGGCTCTATGTCCGAAGTAATGACATATTCAAGCTCGACCACGTTCTTGGGCTCTCTCATCCTTTCCTTGTGCCTTTGGCCTTGTTGAGTAACCCATACATACTATCTTTGAGCACTAACTTTGGTGGTGTCATATTTTATCCAATTTGCACACTCACTCAATTCTTTGCACAATTCTAGCTAGGACACACACTTGTATCTTGATGTGTGCACAAAACTCACTAAGTGTCGAACTAACGCGTGCTTTCTGCACTTTATAGACCTGGTCATAATTGTTTTTCTCTTTTTCTGTGCAATTGCGCCGAGTTCAATTTTCCCTGCGTGTTGTCTTTCTATGTTGTCATAGTAATTATTGCGCGCGACTTTTTTCCCAATTTCCTGTTATTTAGTCAGCTTCTCCCTCTTTTTGTGTTTTTCTTCTTCTTCTATTTTTGAATTCATATTTTCTTATTTATCCCCTTTTTATTTATTTTTATCATTTTTCTGTCATAATATCTACTATAGTACACTACATACATGACTTTCTTACTATGATGTAATTGTTAAGACTTAGTAGGTTGATTGTTCCTATATGGTTTTAGTCGACTACTATTGATCATGCCTTTCAGTTCTGTTCCTCCCAAGTCCTTTAGCTGTAAATATCCCCCATCCTTGATATTCTTTACTTCATATGGCCCTAGCCAATGCATTCGAAACTTACCAGGGTGTTGCAAAAATTTGTTTTCATAGATAAGAACTAGGTCACCCTCCTTAAAGCTTTTACTTTTAATATGTTTGTCATGCCAGTATCTGTCCCTTGCTTTCTTTACTTCCTGGTGAAATCATGCTAGAATCCTTTCCTCTTCCATTTCCATTAGTCAGCTTAGCCTCTCCTGTACTGCGCCTCTTTATGTCATGTTGGTAATTGTTGCTACACATAGACTAGGTACCATAAATTATAATGACACCACTACTTCTTGTCCATACACCATTCTGAATGGTGTTTGTCCTGTCAACTTCTTGCATGTGGTCATGCATTCCCATAGTACTGCTGGTATTTTCAAGTCCCAATCATCCATGTTCACATTGCAGATCTTAGTCAATGCATTTTCCAAAATCTTATTGAAAGCTTCTACTATTCCATTTTCCTAAGGATGATATGGTGTACTCTAATGTTGATAGAATTCAAACTCATCAGTCATAAACCTGATGGTATTATTAATAAAATGAGTTCCTTGTTCACTCATCAAAATCCCGGGACATCCAAATATGGTGATCACTTGCTAGAATAACAAGTGTGTTGTTGTCTCTGTGCTACAATATTTGATTGGTGCTGCTTGTGCCCATCTTGTTAAGTATTCAGTTGTAGTAATGATATATCTTTCTCCTGACCTTTTTACTGGTGGATTAATAGGTCCAACAAAGTTTATTTCCCATTTTTCAAATACCTGCAGAGTCACTTGTGGTCTTAGGGGAATCTCATCCCTTCTGTTGGGCTTGCCAACCCTATAATAGACATCACAGTTCTGGAAATATTCCTTGGTATCTTTATGGAACGATGGCCACCATAATCCTACACGCAATACCTTATGCACGGTAGCTTTGCCTGCATAGTTTCCTCCAGCTAAACCTTCATGAGCTTCTGCCAAAATTCATGGTTTTTCATGTTCGAATACACACCTTCTCAAAATGATATCTACGCCCATATTGTATAAATGATCTGCATTGAGTTCATAGTCTGCAACTCTGACTACCGAGTTTTTCTTCTACGTAGTGCTAAAGTCTCATGGTGCAACTCATGTACTTAAGTATTCAATAATATCAATGAAGTATTCATCAACTACATGTACTGAAAATAACTGTGCATTAGGGAAGTTTTCTTCCAAATTAGTAGGTTCTTCTCCATTGGTTACCCTTGATAGGTGATCAGGTCCTGCATTCATCTTGCTTGGTTTAAATATCACTTCAAAATCAAATTCTTGGAATAATAATATCCATATACAAATCCTCCCCCCTCAACACTGGCTTGTTGACTAGATATTTGAGGGAAGAATGATCCGTGAACATTTTAAAGTGTTTACCCAGTAAATAATGCCTGAATTTATGAAGTGCATATACCATGGATCGACCATCTCTTAGAGTGGTGTTGTAATTCTGTTCAGATTCTGACAACTTTATGCTTACAAAGGCTATAGGATGGTCTAAGTCCCCTGCTCCTGACTGTGCCAAAATTGCTCCAAGTTATATAGTTGATGCATCTACATGCATATGAAAGGAATTTTCCCAATATGGAAATACTAATATAGGTGTTTTCACCACATTTTCCTTTAGAGTGTCCAATGATTGCTGACAATCCGCATTCGACTGAAATCTGGTGTTCTTCTTTAACAATTTTTCCATTGGTGTAGTAATCTACGCATACCCTTTTACAAAATTCCTATAATAGACTATATGTCCTAGTGTTTCTCTTAACTGGCGCACTGACTTTGGTGGTGGTAAATTTACAATGACTACAATCTTAGCAGGGTCAACTAGTAAACCTTGTTTACACACTATGTATCCCAACAATATCCCAAAAGGTGTACCAAAAATGCATTTCTTGATGTTTAATGATATCTGACATTTCCTGCATCTTTCCAACATTAGTCTTAACACTTCTACATGCTCCTTTAAAAGACTATATACAATCTAGTCATCCATAAATACTTCTAGAAACTGATGTATGAATTCCTTAAAAACAACTATGACTACTCTTGAGAAAATGGTTGGTGGATTCTTCAGTCCCAAGGGCATGACTATATACTGGTAGGATCCCCATTCAGTAGAAAAATTAGTCTTATACCTATCATCTGGAGCTATTTTGATCTGATGGTATCCTGAGAATCCATTTGTGAGTGAATATACTTCTTGGCCTCCCACATTCTCTAAGACTTCATCTCTAAAAGGAGTAGGTAAAGGGTCATGTAAGCAAGCATCACCGAGTTTCGTCAGATCTACAAAAATCATTATCCCCCTTTGCTTATTTTCTTGGACTACCATGGGACTGATCCATTCATATTCCTCTACTAGTTCTTGTTATAGCAAGATTTTCCTCATCCTATGAAAATTTTCTCAAAAGGCCTTTTTCCATTTCCCTATGCAGACTTGAAGTCCCTTTTTGCAAATCCCAGAGCTAAAAAAAATATTTTTCCAAATATATGTGCCCTAACTATTATACACCATGCGTATATGCAGGTTGCACCACTACAACCTGCGTACATCAGGTTTTGTGCCCAAAATTAAAAAATAGTGTCGGGTTTCCATGTCACGTCACGAGATCCATGCTCCTTGACCTTCCATATATTGGAAACATTCTGATTCCTCCCTTCAGTTCTACTTGAAGGCTATAAATGGGCCATATCCAAGCTATGGAAAATAGGAGAAGAATTCAACTTTGAGAGCAAAGTTACTCTGGAGAAATTATTCACTTCATATTGAGTCTGCATCCCTTTGTCCTTTTAAGTTTGAACACATTGTTCATCCCCCAAGATCTTCCCTACTTGATTGAGAACCTCATTGTCTCTCTTATATGAGCTTGCATTTGGTGGAGGATTGAAGTGGTGGAGTCCCATCTGGAAGGGACTTAGTTTCTCTGTTATGAACCGTGCCAACACGAAAGTTTGTAATTCATTCACTTCTACTGATTACATTTTAATAGAAATACTCTTTTCTCATCCAATTAATATCTTGCAAATATTTGAATTGTTATTCCATGGGTGTATTTTTTATGAATGTTAATGGATTATTCTATTGAATGCGATAACTTTATATATCATCACCATATGCTTGTGTTTCTTGGTTGTTGAGGACAAGTTGCAGGTGTATTGATTTGAGTCAAGTGCTCAACGATGGACTTCATCGAACGTCTGGATGAGGTAGGATCTTTATCTTGTCTTGTTAGCATATTTTTTTATATAACATACCTGGGATTAGAGTTGATTTCTGCAGTCATTTCCATCTGTTGTGGTTTACTCCTTTCCATAGAGAGATTTTCCTCGTAACAGAATTGGCAACCATACTAGGGATATAATATTCGTTTTGGGGTTTGGAGTGTTTTTATCCTTTGATTGCTCTCATTTGTATTGAGTTTCTTGTCGTCTGATTGCTTGACAACCTCTGTTCATTTTGAGTCTGAGTTTCTTAGACTTATCCTTATCGTGACAGTGTTTTAACACATATATGTAGGTTTTTACCTGACAGTTGCGTACATACGCGTGCTATCCTTATGCAAGAGGCGTATATACACGGCTTTCTCCTGAAAAGTCGCGTACATCATCCTTTTTTGCTTGATTGCTGAGTTTGATGTTTGCTGGGTAAGTTTTGATGGTTGTTGAGTCTTCTTGGGTTTCTATTATGACTATTAAGTGTTCGTGGAATGATAGGAAACCTTTCTTTGGTTGAATTTTTGGGCAATTCCTTTCTCATCATCCTTTTAATTTGATTGTCCTTGCATATTGGGATGGGTGTTTGCTTCTTTATGTCCTACTTGGTTTTTCTCTGCTTACATACAATAGAATATTTATATCAAGCTGTTGTTCAATCCTTGTATTTTCATTCTTTTATATTGAAAATACAAAAATATTAATCATTGTGAATGGTTGGCATTTGATCTTTTGGGTCTTTATCGTTGATCTTAGTACATGTATAGAAATATTGCATCTTATTTTGAATTGCATAACTAAATCGAAAATTTCATTTTGAAAAGATTATCATTTATTGGGAATTGAAGTTAGGACTTTGCATTTTATTCATATTCATTTATTTTACTTGTTGAGTTATAACATCATTAGTTTCATGACCACACCTTTTTTGAGTAATAAAGGCCAATAAAAGCAACATTGATAATTTAAAATTGATTAGAAACGATTTTATTTTTTAGGGTGCACAAACTAGCTTAGGATTTAGAACCTTGGAATAGGATTTTGTGAGTAAACTTCTCCAAGGCTATTAAATCTACATATGTGTCTGACTAAGGGAGTGGTGAAATCCATTGTATAATTGATGACGTTAGAAGGCTCCACTTACACCGGAGTTAAGCATGAGGTCACGTGAATTTGGTTGAGGGGATATCTCCCCAATACCTTCTTAGTGTCAGATATATTTTTGGGGATCTTGCTAGTACCTTTACCTCTGTGAGAGGCGATGATTTTGAGGTTTTGGGATTTGTTACCCTGCCCATGCGGTAGACCTGACTTATGACTGTTCTCCTGCGCATATGTTATACTGTGGTTGATTAGTTGCTTGACATAAGTACCACATAGGTTACTTGCAGGGGTTATTCTATAGATACCCTGGGTCAGATAAGGGTCGGACAACACACAACCTTTATGGAGGATTACCTCTTCGAGGAGATCTGACCGACTAGTTGTTAAGCCCACAAGGGCTCTTATAACTGATTCTGATAGCTATGATATTTTGCAGTGAGTCTCAGGACCCTATTGGGCAAGGCATACCTACTTTACGGAGGGAGGCCCCTTTCAACCACTTTATCCTGTTTGTGTGCATATTGGCCTTTTGTTTACTTTATTTTGGTGTTCTCTTTGATTGCTAGTTGGCCTTAGGATTTGTTTTTTGTTTACTTTATTTTGGTGTTCTCTTTGATTGCTAGTTGGCCTTAGGATTTGTTTTTTATATCTCGAGTCTTGAGTCATCATGGATCCAGACCAACTTCCTCGCAGGTCTCATCGCTTGATACGATTAACACCGCATCTTGAGTCTTTGCTTTCTAAAAGGTGTAAAGTTATCAAATGTGGTGCACACACCTCCACTTATCAGACTTGTGATCATACAAGGATGAGTACTGAATCGAGTCAGAAAGATACTAGGAGTCCTTCAACTCCCATACCCACTATAGTTAACGATACTCCTTTGACACCTTCAACCACAATGGTTGTAGTGCCGAAGGTTTCTATCATCACTCATGTCTGTCATATAGTGAATAATCAACCTATAGCCACAAACCCTTTTGGGTCCCTTGGTCACTCGCCATGCTACAATATTCAGTCCATCCCTACAACCTCTATCCCTTTTTCTTATGGTATGTCGAATTTCACATCGCAATTTTCATCCTCCATATCGACATCTACTTCAAATAGTAGTATTGGACTTGGGGGCATGGCTCCTCCACATACTCCATTTTATTTTGGTGGTGCTCATATCCCACAAACAACTCCTACAATTGGAGGTCTTCCTCATTTTCACCCTGTGTCTAATCCTGGTCCTAATGCTCCTGGATGGAGTAACCAACCTGGCAGACAAGCTACTGCTTACGGTCCATCCTTTACACATACCTCCTCTGTACCGATTCCAACCAACATGTTTGGCATGACTAATCCACCTTTATCCTCCTGATTCACACCTAGAGGAGGTCATTTTCATACCTTGGGCAACCCGCAACCTAGAGCCATTCCAGCTGGGGGAAATTTTTACAACCCTCATCATAGCATTCCTACTGGAATGATGCCCAACCAACCCCTCATGAATCAATTCATAGGAGGGTCTTACAATCCCAGACATGGCCATGATGCATACCAGAACCCTGGATGGGCTGCAATTCCCCAACAACAATCTTTCCAGAGAGCTTGGGGCCAAATGCCGCAACCCCGTATCTCTTTTCTGGTCACGTTTAATCTACCAGGCTTGTCTAGATTGATGCATGAACCTATGCATCATGATCTGATATGGCCCCCCCATCTCCACAAATCTTCCTTCAGATATTCCAAAATTAGAAGGCAATATTGGTGAGGATCCTGGTGATCATGTCACTAATTTTCATCTTTGGTGCTCTTAGACTCCCTTAACGACGATTCTATTAGTTTAAGATTGTTTTGATGCACCCTCACGGGGGTTGCCATGAAATGGTATATAGAGCTACTAGGGGGGACGTATGTAAATTTTAATCAGATGGCTTTAGTCTTCCTCAACCACTTCCAATTAACGATTTGTTAGTATGCTAGAAATAACTTATGTCGGCCTTACGTCACGAAAAATCCACCCATATCTTGGATCACATCTGGGAGTGGTGTATATGAAAGAGGTTGATCAAGGCCTATATACCCCCATAATTCCTGCTAGAGTGGTTCCTTAAGTCTCTACAACCTTATATTTCGAAGGATGTTTCTACATCCAGAGTTACATTTGAGGAAGAAGTGATTTTTAAATCCCAACAATTAGATATTATATATGCTCAGTATGGGATGTTATACAAGATTCTTCTGGATGCACCGAGGTCAAAATATGACCCTAGACAAAATCCTGGGCCTCATGTTGATGGCATTGTAGGCTCTACCAATGTGAAATCTGCAGACTTGGTGACAATCCAGTTGAAATATTTGTCTCTAAACCAGTCTGTAGGAGGGCCAACTTCATATGTGTCCTCCACTCCCACTCAGTTGGCGGATGTACATTTTGTGTAGTCGTCGACTAACTTGAATCGTAACCAACAACTAGGAGGGAATAAAAAGAAAGGACGTCGTAACAATCGTAAGGCTAGGAAGAATAATAATAAACACAAGGAAAATGGTAGTAATGAGAAGTCGAATAATAATGTCGGTGAGGGAAAGAAATAAAGGCATAAGGTGAAGTTTCCCTGCAAGCTTTGTACAGACGACCACCTTACCCACTTATGCCCCAAACTTGTGGAAGCTACGAGGCTTTTATCTCTACCGCCCGCTGTGCTGACTAATCCTTTTCCACATAATCAACACATGGCCTCGAGCTCCTCAAACATAGGAAATGCGGTGGGTGGGAGTCAAAAACCACCAATGCAAGACAGTGAACGTCTATGCATCAATATGGTTAAATCTAAGGTTAATGTAGCCACTCGGTCTCGCGATTACAGTTCTCCACAGACTGACCTGGTCTAGAGTCTCCCCATCCTCCAAAGACACCTTTAAAGATCGAAAAACTAGAGCCCACGCCTCGTATTCCGAAAGGAGTACTCAAGCACTCTACCCACAATCCTAATGCTAGAGCCTCCCAGAATTACTCTATTGTTGAGGATTCGGGTCAAACTACTTGTGCGATGTCAGCTTTGGAGGTACTCCAAACGTGTCCCTCACAAAGGAATTCCTTTCTATCCACGTTAGGAGCTCTAGATCCTTGTGGCTCTAAATTTATCAAGTTTGACATCATATATGTGAAGCCTTGCTTGTCTTACAATGTGGCATTCCAAATCCACGTGCGTTACTCAAAGTATATCATCAAATGTATTGTTTTTGATGAAGGCACTGCAACATGTGTGATGTCCTTGGTCTATTGGAAATCCCTCGACTCTCCGAACCTTTCTCAGTCTCTGACCATGTTGACTGCTTTTGATGGCCGGTCCTTCCATCCTCATGATATTCATCCTAGATTTCTGGTCCAATTAGGTGGGAAGATGGTAGAGGTGGATGTTGAGGTGGTTGATGCACCCCTTGACTATAACTTGTTAATAGGACGTAATTGAACTTATGCTATGACTGCAATCGTATCATCCTTCTTCCTCACTCTTTGCTTTCCTCATGATGGGAAGATCATGATAATTGACCAGTTTTCCTTTGCGTACGCTAGCCCCAATGCATCGGTTGGACCATCAATCCCCGTGATCGACAATTCTCAGTCAACAACTCATAATATTGGTGTCGGAATGTATTCTTATCTTATGGGTACCTTCGACTTCATGGCACCAGTTCATCATATCGCCATGTCTAGTAGTTCTGCTTCGTCAAAGAGGTTCGTTCCTTTCTGTACTTTGTATTTTAATGATCATGGACCCTACCTTCCTCGACTACATCTTGTGAGGGTCAGTCACATACTCAAATGGCCATGCCACTATCGACAACAGAGATAGTTGTTGGCACAGGGGCAGACCCAGGGTTCAACGGTACAACAATGCACCAACAAAACCCTAACTACTGACCCTTTTGGCAACACCTGCGAAGCAAATGAAGTCTCACCCAAGGTAGAGGAAGGGGTGGTTGTGAGACTCAAGTGTTTGCAACCTTAGCTGGGACACATATATGTGATTATGATACTTAATAGAACACTTAGCACCGTCAGTTCCTCAATCTGCAATCAATATCCTCTTCACTGATAAAACAAAGCTTCACAACATTCACACTGATCTAATGTATTTAAGCAATTATCATAAGTAAATAGATCAGATCTAGCAGATCAAGCTCTAAGCCTATTCATACAGATCAGATCTAACATTCTCACATATCATTAACACTAAGCATAAGCAGATTTATCTAATCACCTCAAAGCACTTAGCAAATAACATATAAACGCATCAAAACATCACACAGAGCAAAGTAACACAATATTTACGTGGTTCACCCCCACCATGGGGCTACGTCCACCAAATATTATTCTTTATTAGCTTCTTCAATAGGTTACATGCACAGAGCCTCAGAACCCTTCTCTGCATAGGACAAAATATCTATGCAGCTCGCTAGATCCTTCTTCCTTGTGTTACAACACAAATCCTTCCACTGTTCATTACAACCACTTGCACTTAGCTCTACAAGTCTCTTACAGTCATGCACAAAGCACTTACAGACTCTACTTTCACTTAGCATACATTTACATCTGACTAGCGGCCTAACATCACATAGATGCTCTTCCTTACATTGCCTAGACATCTTTTTATATATTACAAAATAGTCCTAAGCATGGGTAAACCCATGGGCCGACATCCAAATCCCACTACATAATCCCCAAAACCCAAAAAGGACCCAAAAAGGGGCCGAGATCCCGTGATCTCCGCTTCATCTTGCACTCCTCCTTTGACAGGCTGTCGAAGTCCAAAATAGGTCAACATGACCAAGAATCTCCCAAAACTTGTCAAGGGCCAACAAGCCCCCAACACTCACCTGTGACTCGTCCCGAGTCACTCTGGTCTGACTAGTTCTGCCTCGAATGCCTTGAGCTTGGCTCGAGCTGCTTCGACCCACTACTGTGCTACAACCTCTTGCTTGGCGAACTCCTAGATTACTGCGTCATTCACTAGCCCTTCTAGGCACTATTCTGCTATGGTGACAACCTGTTCTAGCTCTGCTCCTCGACTCACGGTCTCTGTGAACAATTGGCACACCTTATCTTGTACTGGTTGGATCCATTGAGTGACTTCCATAACCTTGCTTTGAATCATATGGATCAGCTGCTGGGCGGTGCACTACTCTTGAGACCGCTTCATTCTTTCTACGGATGGCAAGGCCTTCATCTGCGCATGTAGTGTGTTTGTGTGCTACTTCGCTTCCTTGAGCTATGACTCCAGTGCCTGCAATTCCAGATTCTCAGTGAGGTTCTCATATGTTTGGGAACTACGGTTACTCAACTGTTTTCATTCTAGGGCAATATTTTTTAGTCTGTCAACTGCACTGCGGGCAGTTGCTTCTCGCTGGTCCCTTACGTTCTGCGGGGTCTCGGGCACAATGCGTATCTCTAAATATGTTATGCGCTGTTGGAGTTGTTTGATGGCTTCTGCGAGTTGATCTACTTGCTTTGTGAATTGATCCTCTGCATTTATTTCTATGACTGTCATAGAGAGAAGTGCTTTGTTAACCGCTTCCTTTACTGCAAGTTGCTCTGCTAACAACTGTTTCTTGCATTGCTACAACTGTGCTTTTTCTTCATCCCACTTCGCTTGGAGATAAATATTTTCCCATTCTGCAGCACTGCATTGTTCGACAAGTACTCCCTGTACTTGTGTCAAAGCGTTGTTTCCTCTTGCACTCGTCAAAGGTGAGCTTCGACTGTATCAACTATTCGGTGGATTTGAGTTGGCTCATCTCCCAGTTCTGGTGTTCCTAATGGTAGAGGCACAGTGGAGATTGCACGGCTGGACTGTAGTGCCTGCTACACCCCTTGGAGATCAACCTCAATTCGATTGTACATCTCCTCCTGCTTAGCCTCTTGTTTACCTTCTATCTCCAGCGAAGCATCATTCAGGGCTGCTACGATGAAATCAAAGTCATCAGGGGTGAGGAAAGTCTGCAACTTGGTCATTTTTGATTTCGACTTCTTCTAGGAAGAAGGCTTCGGAGGAGAAACCTTCCTTTTCTTCGAAGGGTCCTCCTCATCTCTAGGCGGTGTTACCTCACCTTTCTTTTGATCGTCTTCTGTTCCATCTATCTCTTCGCCATCACCCCCTTGCTCCGTTGAGATGGAAGAAGTCTTCACGAATGTACTGTCTAAATCCTGGACCTCTTCAGTCTTCTTTATTCTACTAGGTCTGGGTGTATCCAACATAGTTTCTGGGCTGTCTATGTCAGATATCTCCGCAGGGTCTGCTGGAATAAGGAGGTCTGCCGAACATTCCTTGGTGATCTCCTCCAAGTCCTCCTCCGTCAGCTTGTAGTAGGACTACAACTATTGTTTATGTTCATTGACGTGTGCTGTGATATAAATGAAATGCCTATCAACATTGAGCTTTATCAAAGGTCGAAACCTGTGTAAAGTATTCAAAGTTATGCAAGGCTCAGACTGTATGGATATCTTCAACTGGTTGTAGTATGTGTGGAAAACGAAATTTGACTGCCATTGCTTATTCATGTAACTGGAATACCACAGTGTATTGAACTTCACGACCAAAGTTTCAAAGGGTTTGATTTCTGAGAAGATCTCACCTTCCGACATCTCCCAGGCAATGAAAGCGATCAGGATCAATAGCCAGCTGAAATGAAATTCGTACCCTTGATCTTAGGATTCTCTGCAGTCAAGTTCTAATTGGTTCACCAGGTACTGCACCCAATTCATTTTTAATCCCTCCGAGCACTTCCCTTCGAGGTTAACTACAAAACCAGTGACTTGGGTGGGACAGTTCTTTCGTACTAACTTTCCTGCGATCAATTGATAGGCAAGGTGCACTATGCCACTCTGGATAGAAGCTACCTTATAGCCCCACGTGCCCTTATCGACATTGTCGTAGGTGTCCTTGATCCTCTGAGCTAGAGCGCGATCCGTGGTTTTTTCAGGATAGAAATCCTGTGGGTTAGGGCCTTGCATACTTATCCCTATGATCTGATTGTTCAATGCTGGATCCACTGTGATACGATGGTTTAACCACAAGTATCCGCCATGATAAAAAGATAACAACAACTTGACACGTGCATTCACCTCTTGGTGTCTTCCAAGTGAGGAATCTTCATGACGTTGAGCAATCTAGACTACGCGAGGTTCATAGTCCATGACTGAGGGACAATCTTCAAATTCTTTCCCTTTTTTCTGGTCAGGTACTTATTTGGGGTGAGCATGTTTTAGACCTTCCTGGTTGAAGTCGCTAAACTTCAATGTTGCAATCTTTTCTTGGTCTGCATTAACTGTGCGTATCCCCTTCGGAAGGTATGCAGTGACCAAGGCATACTCAAAGTCTCTGGGCACACTGTCTCGATTTATTGCGTCGCTCAGAGGTGGTATATAGGTCGGCAATATGCTCGAAATCAACTCAGCATTCATGAGATCATCCCTATGCTTGGTTCGCTTCTCATCTGATGGTCGGGATGGTCCGGCTCGAGCAGTTGACGGAGAGGCTGACAGTCCTCTCGTCTCGTGGATGATGATTATACACCTGTGGACAATCCTCTCTCTGACATGACTCTTCCAGTCATCAGGTCAAGTAGTACTTCTGTCATTGATTCTTCGACTGCGTTGAGTTACTCGAACATTCGTGCTCGAGATTAATTAGATCGGGGTCAAATTAACTTAGACACTGCACTAGAATAAACAACAAGAGTGTAATGATCACTGTATATAATTCACTTAGTCTGCGGGCTCAAACTCTTGGTTAGCAAAAGTGTTCTCGGTGCGTGGCGTGACAAGATAAATAGGTAACTCGGCAATGGGTCTCTTGCAACAGGTATAAAGCCTTCATTAACTCAGTTCGGTCAGTGATGGTGTGGTCCAACGGTGTGGTGTCAAGCCTTAAATTCCTTTCTATCTGTTCAGGGCGACAATCGTGTTGGAAGGAATTGTAGCTTGCACAGTTTGCACAGGACTTTGCAGCTGCACAAGACTTGTTTTTTTCATTAATGTCAAACTTTAAATAGATTTAAAGTTTTCCATCAATGCCAAAGGGGGAGTTTGTTGGCAGGAATTGCAACTTGCACAGTTTGCACAGGACTTGTTTTTGTCATTAATGTCAAACTTTAAAATGCCAAAGGAGGAGTTTGTTGGTCAGTTTGCACAGGCATCGTGGATCAGTTTACACAGGCACAACTTGAATTTATGATATCGTCACTCTGGGAGTTTCTATTTCGGGATTCTGGGAGTTTCTATTTCGGGATTCTGGGTGTTTCTATTTTGGGATTTTTGCACGGTAAGCAAAAACTCCAACATCACGAAGTCCTGAATGCCGAAATACCATAAGGGACACTCGTCACATGATTTCGGGAGTTTCAATTTTGGGATTCTGGGAGTTTCTATTTCAAGATTTTTGCATGGTAGGCAAAAACTTCAACATCACGAAGTCTCGAATGCTGAAATACCGAAACCATGACAACCATCCATCTCGAGGAATGATTAAGTCATATCCATTGGATTAAGCATTGGAGGAGTAATATAAGAGTTGTATATGACCATTGATCTGTCCTCGAGAAGTTAATGAGAACCATCTGATCTATGTCCACCAGATCAAATGTGAAGTCGTTAGATCATTTCGGGGTTCGTGACTTGGAGTGTCGAAACACTTCATCACAGAAATGCCGAAACGCCGAAATGCAAAATTTCGAAACGTCGAAATGCGAAACTCCGAAATGCGAAACGTCGAAAGTTTCAGGGTTCGTGACTTGGAGTATTGAAACACTTCATCAAAAGAAATGCCAAAACTCTGAAATGCAAAACGCCAAAATACCTTTTTGGTGTAGGTAGTGGTTACCACCGATGGTCATGTGAGAGGGAGGAGCTAGAACAAAGCTAAGCTCTATTTCAGGGTTTCGTAACTTGAAGTGTCAGGACTCTTCGACACAGGATTGTCGAATTGCCAAAATGAGAAATGCGAAATGCATTTCGATTAACCTGTGGTCATGGCCAATGGACATATGGGTTAGCACAAGTGGTTTGCCAAAGCGCTCAAGGGTTATTCTGTGCTGAAAAATTAAAACAAATGTATGTTCATCGAATGGTGTTGGTTAAATGTTTAAACTGATCATGTGGATATTGTTCGTCTTGATGCCTTGACCAATAATAATCATTGTAAGGTAGTTATTCAGTTATTGTAACCAAATCTTCAAAGCCCGAGGGTTCGAGTGTACACTTTGAATGTATAGGGTAGAAATAAGTGAAATTGGGTGAGATGAATGTTGGTGCGTTTGGAATTAATGGTACAGCCGTAGCTCTAAGGTAAAATTCATTTCTGTAAATGAATATAAAACCGAAATAAAATCATACAGGGACAGTGAGAAGAAATGATGAAGATATAGCAGAGATCAAGGGGAGAAGAATGGATTTTGATATGATTATATAAACATAGAGGACTTGAATGATGAATCTTTTGCTAGAGAAGATAAAGAGTTGGTTTGCAGGTTCTTAGTGACAAAGAACGATTCCAAGGTGGTAGGGAGGAGCAAGGGGAGACTGTAAAAGTCTCCTGTACAAGTTGGTGCTTGTACATCTGGGAGTCGTAGCTTCCATTTAGTAGGTGCTGAAGAAACAGAGGTAGCAGCCTCATCTGGGTTGTAGCTTAGATAAAATAAGAATGTAAAAAGGAGTTGGAGCTTGCCTTTCATTCATAAGAAGAAGAGGTTTTTCCCTTTTGGGTTTCCTCATGAAAAATCACTGTCACTGTTTCATTTATGTGATTGTATATTTATTGGTTAAATGCATTACTGCAAGTTAAATGTTAAAGGCATGATTTATTGATTAATAAGTAATATTCTTATAAAATGAAAGAAATTTTATACAACTGATTCACCGCCCCCTCTCAGTTGACTTAAACTATTCAACAAGTCGAACGGTTATAATGTCCCCAACGACTATATTGCTTCGCCATGTGTCGTTGTTATGATATCCCAACGAAGCTCTAATTTTGAAAGTTTTCCTCCTGCGAAGTTCCCTCTGGAACCTTCTGTAACTTTTCAATCTTAGCCTTCTTCTTACTTAGCTTTCTAGCCTTCTTTCTAGTGAGCTTCTTCTCGGTATGTCTTTTTCCATTCTGATTCTTATATTCTTTTGACATAGTCACTGCGCGTTGTTGAGATTCTTTCCTAGGATTCAGGGGTAATACCTCTTCTTTATCTGGGATAGGTACTTCAATCTCTTGTGGGTCTTATAATGTTCTTGCATCTTCGACATATGGGTCTCTAGTGTTAAATAACTTCGATCTGTTCTCTTGTTCTTCAATCAAGTGTGTAATCCTTCTGGTCATGAAATATTTTAACTCTTGTTTCTTCTACTCCAAAACTTATTCTTCTTCCTTTTGCCTGGATTGATCTCTATCAATCCAAGGTTTTCCTAGTAACATGGTAAACATGATGTTGTCTTCAATAAATTTAATAATCTCAAAATCTTCTTCTGTCAAAGTTCCATTGGAATTCGTAGGTATCTGAGTGAGCCTTCCACATAGGTTTACTAGTTTTCCTTTGAATAATCCTATTCCTCCTAATCAAGGAATCATAGCAGGCCTCCCTATAGCTTCCCAATTTCTCTATGTCATGACATTCACCTGTGTTTCTTCATCCATAACATAGTCGAAGTCTCCTATTCTTTCTTCGATGCATTCTTTTTCTTTGAAGATATATGATAGGCTGATATGTCAGTGGTCATTCAGGGTTTCTTTCATTTGTAACAATACTTTCTCTGATTCTTTTTGGAATTCTACCTTTTCTAGATCTGCCTTAGGGTTTTCCTGGTTCAAATTCATTCCTTCAAGCTTAGCAATCATTCTAGGGAAATCCAACACTTCATGGTCCATAGCTTTGCAACAAAGACAACTAGGTCTTCTTCCAGGTCATTCCTTAGCAAGATGTCCTGGTCTTCTACAACTGTAACATAGGGTTAATCCTCTCTTTCTTTTAAATGATCCCCAACTTCTCCTGTACTGTGCGCTAGGATCACAAGAGCTAACTTGCAACCAATTCTTTCTAGGATCATGCATCCATTTGTTAGTCCAAACATTTTTTCTATGCATAGGTATAACATATATTTCACTATTCTTATTAGATCTACTCATATCAAGCGTTCTTTCATCTATTAGTGCCCTAGTTTTCAAGCTAGGATAGAACCTATCAAACATACCTAGATCCATACTTTAGAAACAAAAATTTCCACTTATCTTAATTTTATAGAGTACAAAGCTTTCAGATCTAGAATTTTTCTACTATTTTTACCTTTATCAGAGCACAAATCTTACAGATCTTACCTCTTTTCTTTAGATCTGACCTTTTTTCTTCATATCTGACCTTCCTCTTGGCACAAAGCTTCACATGTTAAGTAAAATATTGCGCACTAGGGCAAAAAATCTACGCACAGAGCTTTCACAACTTCAGGATGAATATTTGCATAAATCTTATTCTTTCTCAGTTCCCAACAATCACAGTTTCAGGTCCCAGCAATGGAACCATTTGTTGGCACAGGGGTAGACCCAGGGTTCAAATCTACAACAACGCACCAACAAAATCCTAACTACCAGCCCTTTCGGCAACAGCTGCGAAGCAGATGAAGTCTCACCCGAGGTAAAGGTAGGGGTGGTTGCAAGACTCATGTGTCTACAATGTTAGCTGGGACACAAATCTGTGATTATGATACTTAATAGAACACTTAGCATCGTCAGTTCCTCAATATGAAATCAATATCCTCTTTTCTAATAAAATAAAGTTAGCATTCACACTGATCTAATGTATTTAACCATATGCATAAGCAAATAGATCAGATCTAGCAGATCAAGCACTAATCCTATTCATACAGATCAGATCTAACATTCTCACATATCATTAGCACTAAGTATAAGCAGATTTATCTAATCACCTCAAATCACTTAGAAAATAACATATAAACGCATCAGAACATCACACAGAGCAGAGTAACACAATATTTATGTGGTTCACCCCCACCCTGGGGCTATGTCCACCAACTCTTCTTCTTTATTAGCTTCTTCAATAGGTTACATGCACAGATCCTTAGAACCCTTCTCTGCATAGGACAAAAGATTTGCGCAGCTCGCTAGATCCTTCTTCCTTGAGTTACAACACAAAGCCTTCCACCATCCATTACAACCACTTGCACTTAGCTCTGCAAGTCTTTTACAGTCATGCATAAAGAACTTATAGACTCTTCCTGCACTTAGCATACATTTACATATGACTAGCGACCTAACATCACATAGATGCTCTTCCTTACATTGCCTAGACATCTATTTATATATTACAAAATAGGCCTAAGTATGGGTAAACCCATGGTCCGACATCCCAATCCCATCACATAATCCCAAAAACCCAAAAAAGGACCCAAATAGGGGACGAGATCCCATGATCTCTGCTTCATCTTGCACTCCTCCTTCGACAGGCTGTCGAAGTCCAAAATAGGTCAACATGACCAAGAATATCCCAAAACTTGGTCAAGGGCCAACAATAGCATATCAAGCTGTTCTTGACTCTTCTGTCGATCCAGATCCTGTTACCTCACAGATGTATGAGGAGGATCCTGTTCTAGAGCCCGTGTGGGCGACTTCATCGTCTTGTTCATGACCACCTCGATGAGACTTTACCTTTGGATGAAGCTATCATAGAGGCCATGAATGGTTCTGAGAGGCCATGGGATGACATGCATCATCGCTCTTATTTTCTCTGAGATCTTGCCAGAATAAAAAAATATGATTTCAGATCTACTTTGAGTGAGATAGTCGGTCCCGCCGTAGTTCAAATTGATACGCACAACATTTATGATGAAGGAAACATGGCGAGTGTCTCTCATACTGTCATGATCGATATCTCTCATATCCCTGGCAAGGTTTAAAATGTATACATCAGTGCAGATTGTTCGCTGGAATAAATTCTAATCTACACCGAGCTCTTCAAACAATTTTGCGATGTATTTGCTTGGTCATATGAAGAGATGCTAGGAATCGACCCTTCAATTGTCGAACATGAGATTAAAACCTACTCATATGCTAAGCCTGCTCGAAACCGACTTAGAGCTATCAATCCTAGGAAGGCCCTTGCTATTAAGGTAGAGGTAGAACAATTTCTTAATGCTGGATTTATCTACCTGATTCCTTTGACTGAATGGGTATCCAATCCCATTCCTGTGAATAAAAATCAAGGAACCATCTACGTATGCATGGATTTTCGTGACCTGAACAAATCCTGTCCCTAATACAACTTCTCGACACCCTTCATTGATCAGATTCTCGATGAATGTGTGGGAAGATAATTTTTTTCTTTCATGGATGGATTTTTAGGGTATAACCAAATTCAGATTAAGCCCGAGGACCAACATAAGATGAAATTTATTTTCCCTTGTGGTACGTTTTCATACTGGAAGCTTCCTTTTGACCTTAAGAATGTTGGAGCAACCTTCCAGTGAGCTATGACCTTCACATTTCACGATCTCAATCATATAGTCGAAGCCTATCTCGACGATATCGCTGCTCACTCCTGTAAGAGAGTGGATCACCCTAAACACCTTCGACTAGTTTTTGAAAGATGTCGCCATTATTGCATCCATTTGAACCCTCATAAATTCATCTTTTCCATTAGCTCAGGTCAAATTCTAGGAGTTTTAGTCTCTGAGACTGGGATCATGGTAGATCCGTTAAAGGTTGAGGAAATACTTCGATTTCCTCCCCCCCACACTATTCCTCAACTTCAAGGTTTACAAGGGAAAGATAACTTTTTACCACAGTTTATAGTGAACTATGCCAATATTACTAAGGGTTTCATGCATCTCTTAAAGAAGGAAACTCCTTTTATCTGGGATGAGCGAGCCCAGGAATCCTTTGATGCTTTGAAGAAAGCCTTGGTATCGACACCTCTACTGAAGTCTCTAGACTATGGTAGAGATTACTTTCTTTATGTCACTGCAACCGAAGAAACGATTGGTATGGTGTTGATTCAGGAGGATGACGAGCTCTGTGAGTACATAATTTACTATCTTAGTAGGAACTTAGTCGGCCTTGAACTCAAATATTTTCATGTCAAAAAGCTAGCTTTGGCCATCGTTCACACTGTTCAACGATTATGACACTATATATTACTTTGAAAAACTACTGTGGTTGTCGATGTCAATCCATTTCAATACGTCCTTACGAGGCATATCATAGGGAGAAAATACAATAAATGGATTGTCATTCTACAAGAATTCGATCTCAATTTCGCTTCCGTGAAATCCAAAAAATTATAGTTTTTGCAGAGTTAATATCCAAATTCCCTCAGTTATATGAGAATGTTATTCATGTTGATTCATTTGAATATGAACACATTTTCCTTCTCTCGTCATCAGACCCCTGGTATGGATATATTGTTGTCTATCTTCAAACTTTGGAGTTCCCTCAACATTTCTCGCGAGATGACTAACGACGTATATGATACCAAGATAAGAACTACCTTATCATCAATGACACTCTATATCTCCAAGGAATAGATAATATATTGCATCGTTTTTTGACTCACGAAGAAGATGAGTCTGTTCTAAACGATTGCCATAGTGGGGCTTGTGGTGGTCACCTATCTGGGCTTACGACAACTCAAAAATTTTTGCGAGCTGGTTATTTTTGGCTGTCTATTTTTAAATATTGTGTCGAAGCAGTTAATAAGTGTCACCCCTGCTAGGTGTTCACTTGGAAAGTGCACTCGCATCCATCCCGTCTCCATCTAGTCGTTACCATCGGTCCCTTCACCAAGTGGGGGGTGGATTTTGTGGATTGCAACCCAACTTTGGTTGGGGGGCATTAACACATTATCGTGGACGCAGACTTTACTAAGTGGGTCAAGGCCATGCCTATAGTTAAATTAGATGGTAAGACTGCTTCCTTCTTCGTATTCAATCAAATTATAGCCAAGTTCAGAATCCCGAGTGAGATTGTCACTGATCATGGAAGTCACTTTCATAATGAAATGATGAAATAATTAGCATCAATACTTGGGTTTAGAAATGGTCATTCATCCCCTTACTACCCCCAAGAAAATGGACAAGTAGAGGCCGTGAACAAGTCTGTCAAGACCATTTTGCAAAAAACAGTCAGCCAAAGAAAATCTAACTGGCATATCATGATTTATCCAACACTTTGGGCATACCAAACCTCGGTTAAGAATTCCGCCTGTTTTTCACCTCTCCAATTAGTGCAGAGTGTGGAGTCGATCCTACCTATTGAATGCGAAATCCCTTCTCTTAGATTGGCAGTTGCGATCCTACCTGAAACTTTCGATCTCGAACAATGCATCGTACACCTACAGAGTCTATATGAGCAGCATCAAAACGCCTCCACAACTATCGAAGTAAATAAAAGATGTGTTAAGTTCCAGTATGATAAGTCTTCCTGTCCTTGAAAGTACATTGAGGGTGACTTTTTCCTTCTATACGACCAAGCCAAAGGACCATTGAGGGTAGGCAAGTTCAAACCCATGTGGCACGGTCCTTATATCGTGCGATGTGTCTTAGAAAAAGGAGCCTATGAATTAGAATATTATGAAGGGAACATGCTGGTTGAGCCCAAGAATGGGCTCTATTTGAAAATATATTACGCTTGAGCCCCAAGCTTGGGTGTAACTCTTTGCATACTAATGTATTTTAGTGTATATATCTTTTCCCTCTTTTTTATCTTCAACTTGCTGATTAAGTTTTCCCTTGGTTGGCAGATGTCAACGGAGTCTTCGGTCTACTTAGGATTCACAGACGTGGTCAGTCGTCATAGATGAAACTTGGCTTCCACCGCTTGGGTTGTTTACTCACACGAGGGTCTACTGGTGTCTTCAGGTGGTGTTTTCCTAGGGCTATACATGAATAATGTGGCCGAATATAGTGTCGTTGTAGAACTTTTGCGCGATGCTATTTCACATGGTATTCACTCTTTAGAAGTTCACTTGGATTCCCAGTTAGTAGTATGTTAGTTGAATGATAGTTACCATGTGTGTGACCCTTCTCTACTCCGACAATTATTACGGGTACAAATTTTGGAACGAATTTTTGATTTTATTACTTATCATCACATACCTAGAAGTTCTAATTATGTATCTGATGCATATGTTAATTTTGTTTTAGATTGGATTTTTTCACATAACTAAAAAAAACAAAACACTTTCATCAATGTACAGATTGTAATATAAGTAAAGCCGAAGATCAATGTTTTTATATATTTCATCTCTCCAAAAATATGATGTTATAGTACAAAATTGGGGCTCGCACCCTCAAAATACATATACGATCGATCATATAGTAATCATGACATCTACGCCTATGGTGCCGGATGATTTTCATGATAGCATACTATGGAATTTGTGAGACCTCGAAAGAGTCGTACCCAAGCACATGACACATCTACCACCTGCCGCTACATCGCCTCCTGCAGATCCTCTACCTGAACCATGGGAATCCTTTGCGTAAAAAAAGACAGGTTTCCCTACACATTTTGAAGTATTCTATCAGTGTCCCCTCTCGCTGGCTCATCCTCCGGTGCCTTTTCCAGTGTCGTGGAAGTCCTTCTGAGTGTCATGGACCCACGTCTGTGTCACACACATGTTTAGTTAGTACTTGACATCATCCAAATTTTTTTTTTTCTTATGCAAAAATACAAAAAAAATGAAATATTCAAGAAACTTTGGCATACCTATGTCTCCGTAGGCGGAAAATGGTGGTAACGACATGTCTGGATCTCCTCTGAAGTCAATCCCTGCGTAAGGGTAGTGCTCCAGAGCCATCACCTGTCAACTCCAACAGAATAAAAACTCATCGTCGTAGGGTGTTGGCACCCTACCATCCCCCTACTGCCTCCTCACCTCGATCCACCATGCCATGGATGGATCACGAGGTCCATGTGGAACAATATCAACTCTAGGGCCCAATCATAGAACTCGCTCAAAGAAAAAACTACAAAGGATAGACGTGAACCTGGATTTCCTCTTTCTACCTAGTTTGAAGTCCGTTAGCTGGCTCTTCATGTTGGCCAATAGTGAGGTGCACCAGTCGTAAAACGTGGGTCGCAAGAACTCCTCTAAATAAAACATAAGTGGACTTGATGCCTGGTGAAAAGAGGTCGACCCTGTGATCTGTGTCAACACTAGGCAAACAATCTTGAGGTTCATATTGTTGATCTCTCTGATCAGGAGTTGTCTCCCTACCTTCTTGGTCCCTAAAATGCAATGAGTGGCTATGTAATCCTCTATGTTCATGCCACTCCCTACTTCTTGGGCTTTAAGGTTGACCACCTCACCCCGATGCAACAACCCTGTCAAGAAGTAGAAGTCCTCAACTTCAATCCTCAATGGTTGTCCATCAAGGTTGAAGGTCTTAGTATCCGGATCCTAGTAGTTCACAAGTAGCTGATGCAACCTCACTTGAGCCCTCATACCTTTGAGAGATCAAAACTTGTATAGACCACATCCTTTTAAGGCCATTTGAGCCCCTGGATCTCTCTCCATTGCAACATCCACCTCTCCATGCTCTCTTTATCTTCACTCTAGTGCCATCCTGCATGATTCAAACCATTTTTTGAGTTAGAAACATCTTAAAAACCTTATCCACGAACATGTACGCAAGATACAGTTCACACATTCGCGTATATGGCTGCTTATATGCTGGTTGTTTTGTAGACAATCGTGTATAGGGTTGTGTATACACAACTTGATGATCTATATACCGCGTATACCTTAGTTTCTAAGTTACGCCCTAAAATAATAAAAAAAGGAAACCTAATTGTAAATTTTAATCCACTACAAATAAAGAGAGGAGAAAGATGAATTACCTGGTCTAGACGATTGTTGATTCCGTCGCTCGTAGCTCCTGCAATCAACAGTTGAAATTCGAGGGTAGTTTGGTCCAAAATGCACTATTTGGGCAAAAAATAAAAATGGTATAGTAAAATTAGTTTTTTTTTTACTATTTATAGAAACATTTTACCCTCTTTACATAGTTTTTTCTAGTATTTTGGCCTAATGGACTAATACGACAATGGATGGAGTTGGTTTTGGTGGTTTTATCTAGGGATTCTTGCAGTTTTGAGCGCCATGTCGTCCGTTCGTAAATTTCGACATGTATCTTCGTCATCCAGCATATAGGATAGGTCACCAATCCATTATGCACACTTGCATCATCCTATGACTGCAAAACATATGCCTTAGGTACAAACCCATTTAACAACAACACATAACCTTTTATATGCAACTAGAAGTGTCGTTATTGAATGGTAGAGACTTACCAAACATGGGTACCCTAGTTAGATCCCTTGCTCCATTCAGTTCCCATGCAGAGAGTTTTGTCCGTAGGACCGAGAGTCCCTTGTAGTTAATACAYGACTTTATGTTTAAACCTCATTTCTTACTCATAAACATGCTGACCTATACCTAGAGGACTCCCAATGAGTCTGATTTAAGCTCTTTTTTGACTATCTCAAAAAGAAAAAAGATTGTCGAGTGAACTTGTCTCTTTCACACTMGTAAAATTGGATTTGAAAGGACRTCTATTTGGTGTAATTTTACCCCTTTTTCAAACCAAGTAGACTAAGATTGCGAAAAATGACATTTTTTGGCATTAAGCTGTAATTGCATCTCATTCTCTTGCTTGTAGTATTGAGCCTATTTCTGGTTCTCGCTTTTGCGTTATAAGCCTTTCACCTCAGAAATTTGCATCATCAGCCAAGCAGAGCCTTGTTTATATCCTTTGCATCTTGACACCCTATACCCAAGAGGAAACATTCCCCCGAGTGTCCATCTCCCACATCCACCTCCTTGCATTGAAAATAGGTATGTTCCATTGCTGGAACTAGTTTCTTACTTGCGACACTCGTTTCCTCCTCTTTATCATAGCATTCATTTGACTATGAAAAAACAAAAAAATACGGGCGGGAAATTAATATTATCTTATATTGGCAGTTGCTGTGTCGCCTTTGAAAAAAGCACAAACTTTTGAGTCCACATATCATCTAAATTTTGGGTTTAAGATGTCCTTAGGAAGCTGAGATCGTTTCTTAGAGTTTACTCCCCTGACTGGTTACTCTTCCAGTTCCTATGGAGAGTTTTCTTGATGCCTCTTACATCACAAAGTTTCATCATTGAGTCTATTATGCCAGAGTCATCCATATGTCTCATGTTGTTGTTCAAAGGATGTCTATCAACTTGTGTCAACCATTCCTCAAAACTCTTGAATTTCCATGTCGGTCATACCCTCAGTGTGTCTCAGAATTACATGGAGTTGTAAGTCCTATTGTGCACCCTGGTCCTACTTTCCTCATTGGTTGGTAACCTTGAATCCATCAATTGACATTTCATCATTGGTCGCTGACTGGGGGGTTTCCCTTATGTTTGACGACAAGAAATCTATTCACACATTAGGATTCGTGCAATGTCTTGGATGCCATTAGCCTTATTGGTGGTTTCCTCGCCTTTTTTAGCAGTTTTCCTTATTGGCTGCTATTCATAGGGTCTTTTTCGTGTCCCGCTTGCATCTGGTGCACGCAAAAGATGCACAGGGTCATTGGTTCATGAACATGTTCTTCATTTGATTTCCTCCAAATCATCAAGCTCCTACTTTGTACCTCGTGCTGAATGATGAGATATGCCTCAATGATATCCTTTCATCGGGTCTCCTTCCATTGAATTAAACCCATCTATTCTGGAAATGAGACCTAGAGTCCTATGAGTACCTAGAGGCTTGCAGTTATTAGTGGCAGGTTCTCTCGCCATCAACAGTTGGGAATACATCAATGTCCTCTGATTGATGGATTATTCAAGTGTTCAGACTCGACACCTTTATTCACACTTGTAAGAATGTACTCGATGCCTTGATACCTACTTTTATTATCAGTAGGTTGTCTCACATTTGTTAACAATATACCTTAATGACCGGTAATGAAACAAAGTCTCATTGTGTTCGACCTCAACTCCTTTATTCACATGATGTAGATTTTCACCTTCTTGAGGACATCAGTTCATAGTCACAACTTTCCTGATCTGTTGCTATCTTTCATTGGACCAGTACCTATGTGACTTAAGTGATCATGGGAGATAATATTGTACTCCATTGTAAACATATATATTTAGATTGATTTTGAGACTGGTTTTACTCGGCCTTGTTCATGATTATGACATCCTTTGGTATATAACCACCTTTGTATTTCCTACTCATGGCCATGAACAACTATTTGGTATATTTTCACATGGTTCTACAATGTAATTCAAATTGGCAGCCATGTGTGTAAAGTCAATACAGATTGTAATATTCCCATGAGAAACTAGTTCTTCCATTTGGGTCTCCATCACTCCACTTATGGGTATTATAATGTATTTCGGCCATCGCAGATACTCCTCTAACCTCACACATTAGGGGGCATCTGTTATAGAAATATTTTCCTCACCCTATGCAAACTTGCTTAGAAGGCCTTTTTCCATTTCCAGGTTGCACCACTACAGCCCACATACATCGGGTTTTGTGCCCAAAATTAAAAAAATAGTGTCGAGTTTCCATGTCACGTCACGTGATCCATGATCCTTGACCTTCCATATACTGGAAATGTTTCGAATTGGCCCTTCAGTTCCACTTGAAGGCTATAAATGGGCCATATCCAAGCTATGGAAAAGAGGAGAAGAATTCAAATTTGAGAGCAAAGTTACTCCAGAGAAATTATTTACTTCATATTGAGTCTGCATCCCTTTTTCCTTTTAAGTTTGAACACATTGTTCAACCCCCAAGTTCTTCCCTACTTGATTGAAAAACTCATTGTCTCTCTTATATGAGCTTGCCTTTGGTGGAGGATTGAAGTGGTGGAGGCCCAGCTCGAAGGGACTTAGTTTCTCAGTTTTGAAATGAAAGTTTGTAATTCATTCACTTCTGCTGATTACATTTTAATAGAAATACTCTTTTCTCATCCAATTAATATCTTGAAAATATTTGAATCGTTATTCCATAGGAGTATTTGTTATGAATGTTAATGGATTATGCTATTTAATGTGCTAACTTTATATATTATCACCATATGCTTGTGTATCTTGGTTGTTGAATACAAGTTGCAGGTGTATTGATTTGAGTCATGTGCTCAACGATGGACTTCATCGAATGTCTGGACGAGGTAGGCCTTTATCTTGTATTCTTATCATATTTGTTTATATATCATACCTGGGATTATAGTTTATTTCTGCATTCATTTCCATCTGTTGTGGTTTACCCCTTTCCATAGAGAGATTTTCCTCGTAACAGTTCTATAATGCTAGCTTCCAACATTCGGTCAATTTCTGCTTTCACTTTCTGCTTATACACTGGATTCAGTCTATAAGGTCTCTGCCTGAAAGGTCTAGTCTCATGTTTGAGGGGTATCTTCATCTCACCTAGCTCCCTTGTTATGCCTTTCATCTCTGTAAAGGTTATTGGAAAAAGGTCACTCTATTCGCGCAGTGACTTTGTTATTCTTTCCACTGTTTGCTCATACCAATAGTTTCCAATACTTTCCATTTTAGGATTTTCATTCATCCCATTGTTGACTTTCTTAACTTTGATTGATGCAACAAATACTTCTGACTCTAGAGATGGACCTTCCACCTCCCTCTTTCCTTCAATATTTGTAATATGGATGTTGCACGAGTCATCTTAATTTGGTGCTTCCTCTTTGACATCATAGCATGAGAGTAAGTTTTTAACTATCTGTATGTTCTATTGTTGATATTTTGTCATGATTTCAACCTCTCGTTCATCAATAAATATCACTCCCCATATCAAATTCAACATTGAATCAATGTTGGGATTCTCATGTTCAAATGAGAAGGTTACTACAAAATTATGTTGTAATCCTATCCATTATGTATTGCCTCTGCACATCTCTTGGTCTATGTACCATTTCCCTAGGATCCCTTCCAATGTATGGATAAAGTGATGAGGCCATTCATCTAATGGTGTCATCCTGCACCGTGTTCTGCACTTCTCCAAGTTTTCAACTGGTGTGCCTTTACATCATACTTATGGACTCTATTTCTCCTAGGTTCTGCGCCAAATCTAATGCACAGTAGTCGCTTACACTGATACCAGTTCTGAATTTTTTCTTTATGCACACCCCACCATATTACAGGTGTTTCCTTGAGTGCAATATCTAGGGCTAAGAGCCTATTATTTTCTAACACTTCCTCTTCATATTTTGTCAAGAATTCCTCTAAGTCATTTAGCCCATGAAAGCTGGGAGGTTCTCTTATCTATGTACCAACCCATCTTACTGCATGATCTATTCTTGAGCACCTCCTTATGGACACTTCATGTAATCATTGTTTCCAATTCTCCAAACTGTGTCTAGGTTGGAAGCACGTGATGTAATGCTTTTCTAGCTGAGTACTCGATCTGTGGTTGGGTTAACATAATCCTCTTCTCCACCGGTGGTTCTGTACAACTGGTTTATTTCTTCCAAATCCAAACAAGTGGCCTCTACAAACCTTTCTCATTCTGAAGGATCCAATGGTGCAATGAATCTATATTCGCCTGATTCAAAAGTCATTTTTCTTGTCTTCAGGTTGATTATAGTCTAGTTATCAAATGCCTAATCCAATCCAAGTAATGCTGGGTAAGGTGTTGTGCCATCTACTATCTCTATTACTTCAAAATCTGCGGTAGTGCACACTCTGTTGGAATATTGGTTGTTGTCATTGATGTCAACCCTAATCATGGGTTTTGATACAATGCTTTGAAGAAACCAAAGACTACAGCTCAGAAGGAAGCAAAAAGGAACAACAAATTGGCAATAGATACCATCCTGGATGGATTGACAGATTCAGTGAAATCCAATGTGGGATCATGTGCATCATCAAAAGAGTTTTGGGACAAGCTACAAGACCTTTATGTAAGGGAAGACGCAGAAGAAGAAGAAGAAGAAGAAGAAGAAGAAGAAGAAGAAGAAGTTGAAGCAAATTACAACATCTCAGATTTCAAAGAAGAAAATAGAGGTCCGTTATTTTGCTTTAATTGTGAAGGAGTAGGTCATGTTGAATTTGAATTTTATCCTCCAAGGATTGAAAGAAATGACATTGAAGAAGAAAATTCCAATGAAGAAGAAGAAAATCATGAAGAAAAAATTATTCAACAAGAAGATGAGAATCTTAAAAAATTGAAGCATGTTGATATTGAAAATAGCAAGCTCAAAGACACGCAAAGAAAACTAATAAGTGAATTGGGTAGTTTTGAAAAGATAGTTATAATCTTGAAGAAACAATTAGAAGACTTTGAGAAACTAAGAGAAGAAACCGTTTCCTTGAAAACTCTACTCGAAGAAGAAAGAATAATAGGAGAAGTAAGGAATGTCCAAATGATAAAGAAAGAAGAAGATTGTGAGAAACTTGAACAAAAAGTTGTCTCATTGAGGAAGAGCTTAAGAAACTCTCAAGTTACAAAAGACTTAACACATATTGGATGCATGGGTGAAACTTCATACACATAATATGCAAATACCAACAAGAAGGTTGAAGAAAGAGCTACACAGACAGTTGATGAGAAGTGGACTAGGATACCAGAAAGAAGGAATGATTATAAAAGAGATGAATATACAAGAAGACCTCCTATCTTCATGAATCAAAGAAGCTTCAATCAGTATGAAGGAAACTACAAAAGAATAGATCATGAACCCAGATGAACTACATCACAAAGAAGCCCACTTACTCCAAGGTATCAAAATTTCTTTCTTGGTCATTGTTATACTTGCAAAATTTTTGGACATGAGGAAATTAATTGCAGAATCAATGAAAGGAACACATATGCAAGAAACATGAATGGTGTAAATAGAATATATGGAAATAATCATGGATTTGTCAACAAAAGTTATAATTCATTTTCCCCATTGATGGACAAAAATATTGCATGCTACAAATGTAATTATCTTGGTCACAAAGCACGAGATTGCAGATATATGAATGAAGATGTCCCTATGC
>ML776661.1:1055691-1080176 GCA_009831015.1 Picea engelmannii
CTCATATATTGTGCATGGTGTATTATGGTGTATTGGTGTAACTCTTATACTATTGTTCATTTCTCATTGGATATATTTGAATGGTTTAAGTATAAGTTGAAAAAGGTTTTAAATTGTACTTGATACTAATTCACCCCCCTCTCATTATCAACACACTCCATCCAAATCTACTATCACAACGTTAATTCTTCCAATTGGTAACACTTTGTGTTGATTTGCTAGTTTAAATTGGACATGTGAATATACTAGTGTGGGTTCTCCCATCAACTGCCATGTATTCTTAGGTAATACATTTACTTCAGATCCTAAGTCCAATATATATCTCCCATGTTGAAATCCCCAATATTAGCATTTAGTTTGGATTCTCTGCTTGTTCTTCTTCTTGTATGGAGATGATTGACTGTTTTCCACTCTAAATTCTCTTCTACCTCTATGTTGCATCTTTCTAGCAGATTTTGTAGGACCTTAACATATGATGGATCATTCAATAACTTAACACAGGATTGCAGAAAAGTATTTATGGTACTTACTTTCTCTAAAGGTTGTCCTTTATTGGTATGGTCCATTGAGAATGAAATATCATACATTGGTGGGTTCTAAGTTTTCTATGCGACTGATGTAGACACAACATTCTTCTTGAGAAACTACTGTCTGGCATCCTTAAATGTTTCATTTTATTTCCGCGCGTCAAACTTCTTCTGTGGATCAATATTCTTCTTAACCCATTGGTGTTGCGTTGGATCTTGTTTTGTTGCATCAGTTCTTGTCTTAGCTCCTCCTCAAGTGACTATATTGATGTTTCTCCCATCATCCCTAGATTATGTAGAGATTCAATGGACATTCTGGTTGTTCTGGTTCCTTTTTTCCTGGATCTTTCCCAAGAGTGTTGGGTAGTCTTCCGTGTCATGATCTGCTGCACGAAAATACATACATGTCGTTGGTGGAAGTGGAAAATCCCTTGCATAATGTCCTATTTGTTGGATCTTGTGGCACACTACTAGTCCTCTACCTCGACCAAATTCTCCTCCACCTCTGTATCCACCTTGATCTCCTCTTGGTGCGTTGTACTGGGGTACCTGGTTATACTGTGTGGGCTTATATTGTGGTTGTGCATTATTGTACTGCAGATGTGCATTTTATGGTGGTGTTACCTGGCTGAAATGAGGTGCAGCTTGTCCTGTCATCATTTCTACTTGCACCTTATAAGTATATGAATTTCTTTCTCTCATCAGCTCCATCGTTCCACAATCCTTATCATCACGACGCACTGATTTGCAAAAAATGCAATATGAACTTTTGGGTACTATCTTATACTTCTGCATCATTGGACAATGATAAGTACCATTCCCATGCATTTTAAAAATATCACACCGTGGTCCTCCTATTGGAAAGGGGTTTGCTACTCCTGTTTCCATATACTGCGCAAAATTTGGACATTCATTTTTATGGTGTCCTTCTATCCTGCATAGTGTACACCAAACAACTTCTCTTTTCTCTTTTCCCCTATTCTGGTTAAGTTGAAATGTTATAATCTTCAAATCCTCCTTCATCTCCTCTATTGCTGGATCTATCTACTGATACTGGTTCTCTTCTAGTTGTAAGGCTTCCTGCAGGGCCTCTACCTGAGTTTGGAACTTCTGTTGTCTTAACAAGTATTTCAAGTGTGGTAACAACGAGTTCACAAATAAGTGCCTATGTTGCATGTCAGTAATTGCATATTTCAACTTTCCTTTTAGACGTTTGAACATATGATTAATATCCCAAACAGACTCACTTGGTTTCTGCCTAATTTCAATCATTTCATTCATGTAATGGTCTTCTGAGGTGGGACTCTGAAATTCGTTTACTAGTAGATTTTTCACGTCTGCGATAGTCTTTGGTATTCCCTGTGGTCTGTTTACATCTAGGCTCATGTACTAGTCTAATGCACGGTCTCTTAGTGTGATAGCTACCTACACAATCTTTGTATCCTCATATGTGATCTACTTTGCTTCCCATATCTTCTCACAGATGAATAAGTTATTTTTAGGGTCCTCTGATGCCTCTCCCCAAAATTCTAGTAATCTGATCGTGGGATCATGTCCTGCCATTTTGAGTTGTGTTGAACTAGTACCTTCGTGCAGTGTAGATAATTGATTGTTACTTCCTGAACTTTCTCCCCTAGTTTATTTTCCTTGATTGGATCCTTGCCTTGTTGCTTTTTTTCCACTAAAATTCGGTTTTCTAAATGATGGTGTTCTTTCGGGTGTATTAGTCGCACATGGGGTTGTAGGTTCCACACTAAGGGTGATCTAGATTGGAGTTTTGCCTTCTATTCCTGAACCTAGACCTCTTGTTTTCCTTTCATATGTTGCATGCATTATTTCCTCAATATGCTCCACATCCCAAATATCCTCTACCTCTTCTTCATCGATTTCCAAACCCTCTCTGTCGGCTATGGCTCAATTTATATTGGTAGGGTATCCCACTATGCGTCTTTCCAAATTTTTCCATTATCTTATTTATTTGATCCTCTTCCATCATGATTAGGTCCATGGCCTCCTTATTCTTTCCCTTATTCATCTCCCTATCCATATCTCAACCTCCTGTTAGTGCTTCCCCCTTTCTCCCATGCACACAGGGAAGTTTAGCTGTCTGATTCCATGGTGATCACACCGTTTTCATACAATAAAATATTGATTGAAGTGTAAAATGATATGATGTACCTACCTCTGGGTACTTTTAGAAAATCCTTCTTTGTTGCGGTGTAGGAGTTTGCGGTATCTACTACGAATTCAGTGATAAACCCTGCAACAATACTGTCTAACCAGAAATCTACTATGCACATAAATTTGTTATTAACTTGTTGTAACTGCATGATCTCCATGGGATTCCACTCCAGCTGTTTGATTTGATTTGTAGGGTAGTTTTCCTTTAAACTCAATAACCACTCCTGCAACAAATGCGAGAAATCACAGAAAAATACCTCATGCAAGTCACTACACACATATTTGTCACGATATTTGCACGGTGTTAACTTAAGGTTTATGTTTTCCTTCTGCGCAAAATCAAGTTCCTTTGTTTCCAACCATCTTTCAATCTCCGCCTTCATTGGATTCCATGGCCTGAACATTCCCTTCTATACTCTTATCCTCCACGTGTTTCTTCCATGGATCCCTTCCACTCAATTCTGTGCAGTTCCAACCAACAACATAACCATTTGTTGGGTTATATATTTCTTTGACTTCTTCTTGGACTGACCCAGGTTCTCATATTCAACCAGGTTTCCAACAAAACCCTAAAAAACTATCGACCCTCTTGGTAAACCAGAAGGCAATGTTGTGCACAGGGTGCACAACATAGTCTCACCCGAGATAGATTTTATGGGTGACTGCAATACTTAGGTGTTTGCAGTCTAGGAATGAGTGGGGATATGTGATTGTGTTCTTTCCTCCTTTTGTATTATCCTTTTTAATCATTCAATTACTTCTATGGTTTATTCATCTTTAAACCTATGCATGCATGTTGATATCGATACTTTAACCATTCATTCATAAGCTAATGATCAACATAAAGTAAACATTCATTAACAATCACACAACACACAAGGTTTACTGTGGTTCACCCCCTCCTAGAGCTATGTCCATAAATATACAACTTCTTTTCTCTTTTATTTATTTTGCTACAAAATCTTGTGCTGCGAGTATTACATCTCGGGTAATACAATCAATGTTGAGGGTAACAAACCTCTATGTGGCTGACTATATCACACCAGGCTCCTCATCCTATGACCTAACCCTCAAATACTACCTTACTCAACTCTTCTACAAGACTTATTACAATAAAAAACCCACAAATTCATAATAAACAACTCTCTCTGTTATGATCTATATCTATCCTTAACTGACATCCTCTCTTATGATCCCCTTCATATACCTCCTAGGTCCTTATTTATACTATTTTATCGGCTTATAGCCACTACAATCTTGTAAAAAACCCTAACCCTCTCATGGTTAGGCTTGTCTGCCTGTGCGCCACATTGTTTTTCCTCCTGCATGCTTCTTTTCCTTCTTTTTCTGCATGCTTCTTTCTTGCCACCTATTGCGGGCGCTCCAAAATTAGCTCTTCCTTTCCAAAAATAGGTCTTTCCCAAAAAATATATTTTCTCCAAAAATAGGCATGCTCCCAAAATAGACTTCCTTCTCAAAATAGGCATGTTCCCAACAATGAATTTTGGAAAACTTACCTTCACATGTTATGTATTTTTGGAACACAGGTAGGGAGTTTTTCCATTCCTCCTTGATCCATGTATTAGGAATTCCCTTGCTCTAATCTGGGTCTTGATGATCTTCTGTTAGAAATTGATTGTAGAATCCCTTTGAAATTTCCTTCTTTTTGAACCATGTTTCACCATCAATAGGTAGATTGAAAGTTGTAGAGATTGAGTGTTCTGAGACTTGGATGATTAAATCCCCAAGATGAGTTGGATATCCATCAATTTTTTTTTAAAACCCATGGAGACCTCTCTATGATATCCTTGAAATGTATTGCATAAATGGAACCACTGTTCCTAAATAAAATTTTGTCTGACCTTTGGTAAAGCTTCCAAAATATCTATCCCATCAGGTTCCAATACAAGAAGATTGTCGCCCTTTTTGTGTCCCATTTCTAAAATAACAAACCATAACTGAGATGTGATGATGGTCATCTTTTACTTGAACTGGGGTTTGATCGTAACCTGCAACTCTCAAAAATTTCTTTCATACAAGAATGTCATAAGAATTGATTTAAATAACAACACTTTTAAAATTTGTGGAATTATGAAGACTATATGCCCAGACCATATGGTCTAATGATATTTGAGGTATTCTAATCAGGATATTCAAGTATTTTCACAATCTAGTTATCATGTTTGAACTGAAATGAAATCTTTGGAATAATTTCCGAAAAGTGCCAAGTGGAACACGCGTTTAAATGATTACTTTGGAAACGAGTTGTCATAATTCATGGGTTTTGCAACGCGAATTTAGAAATAGTGTCTTTTTCAAATTTCTTCAAAAATAACACCCTTTTTTTTAGTGAACATATTTGGTCTCAAAACATTTGAAAGCCTTGCACATTGGACAACTTAATTAAATCGTTCACTTTTGTGACCATAAAACCCATGCAATCATCTTTAAATACACCTTATAAGAAGCAATACGATTAAATAAGGCATAAGCAAACAAACAAAAAATGAACAATAAAGATAAAATATAAAGCACACAAGGATAAATGGGCTTAGGAAATATCAATCACCCATGATTGAAGTGGAAGGTAAGATTGATAACCAACCCATAAAAATTTTAATTGATTCTAGAGCTAGCCATAGTTACATAAACTCCAACATTATTGAAAGATTTCACTTGCAAAGGAGTAAGCATACAAAATATTGGTTAGTTCAGTTAGCCACAGGGGCTAAGAGAAAGATCAATGAGTTGGTCAAATATTGTTCGATAGACATGAATGGACTCAATACAAGGGTAGATGTGAAAATTATACCTTTGGGTTCATATGACTGTCTAATTGGCATGAATTGGTTAGAAAAACACCATGCTATCCCATAATGTTACAACAAGACAATAATTTGTCTTGATAAGAAAGGGAAGCAAGGAAATATTCAAGGCATTCTGAGAGTTGTAGTTGTTAGAGAAATTTCAACGATGCATCTGAAAAAGAGTTTCAGGAAAGGATGTCTAATTTTTTTAGCCCATATAGAAGAGACAACTAGAAATAAAGTGGAAAGTCTTGAAGACCATCCAGTATTAAAATATTTTGCAGATGTTTTTGAGGAAATCCCAAGGCTTCCACCAAAGAGGGATATCAATTTCTCTATTGATTTGGTGCCAGGTGTTGCTCCAATGTCTAAGACACCTTACAAAATGGGCACACCATAATTAAATAATTGCAGATGCAGCTATAAGAAATTTTGAACAAGGCCTATATACGCCCAAGCGTGTCACCTTGGGGAGCCCCAAATCTATCTGTGGAAAGAAAATATGGAATCTTAAGGCTGTGTATTGATTTTAGACAACTGAATAAAGTCACTTTAAAGAACAAATATCCCTTGCCAAGGATTGATGATTTATTTGATTAGATGAAAGGTGTGATAATATTTTCCAAGATTGACTTGAGATTAGGTTATCATAAAGTGAGGATAAAATAATAAGATATCAAAAAAACAACATTTAGAACAAGTTATGGGAATTATGAATTCATGGTAGTGCCATTTGGACTCTCAAATGCTCCAACTATTTTTATATGTCTAATGAATGGAGTGTTCAGGTAGTACCTAGACAAGTTTGTAATTGTTTTCTTAGATGATATTCTCATCTACTCTAAATCTGAAGAGGAGCATGCAGAGTATTTGAGAATGGTGCTAAAAATTGTGAGGGAGCATAAATTGTATGTCAAGCTAAGTAAGTGCATATTTTATCAAAAGATGATCCATTACTTGGGGCATATGATTTCAACATATGGGATAAAAGTCGATCCTAAGAAGATAGAGGCCATTAGAGGATGGCCAGTGCCAAGAAATGTCACAAAAGTTAGATCATTTATGGGTCTCGCGGGTTATTACGAAAGATTCATAAAAGGGTTTTCAAAGATTGCAATCCCAATCACTTCTTTACAAAACAAGGGAGTGAAGTTCAAATGGAGACCAAAATGTGAAGAAAGTTTCCAATAGTTTAAAAACATTTTGACAAGTGCACCCATATCAAAGATTGCAGATACTGACGAAGACTTTGTAGTGTGCACAGATGCGTGCAAGGAAGGTCTCAATGGAGTCCTCAGTAACAAAGATCATGTGGTATTCTTTGAGTCCCAAAAATTAAAGGAGCATGAGAGAAAATATGCTACTCATGATCTAGAGTTAGTAGCAATTGTACATGCATTAAAAATGTGGAGACAATTTCTAATGGGGAAGAGGTTTGAGCTAAGAACAGACCATTGTGGTCTGAAACATTTATTTGGACATCCAACACTAAATGTAAGGAAAACAAGATAGTTGGAGTTTCTCAGTGAGTATGACCTTGAAATTAAACATATTAAGGGAAAATAAAAGTAGGTGTCAGATGCGCTCAGTAGAAGAGCTCATGAAGTGCATGTTTCAACCATCAACATGTATAGGAAATATTTTAAGGATAAAATTATTGAAGCAACAAATTCAGATCAGCTTTATTTGCAAATAAAAGAAAACTTACAGCAAGAATAATCACATTAGAAATTTAAAAACTATGAATTAATATAGGATGGAATCCTCTTGTACAAAGGCAAGGTGTGTGTGCCAAATTCCATGGATCTGAAAAATATAGTGTTGAGGGAAGTGCATAATGTGCCATATGTTGGGAACCCAGGATATCGGAAATCCATTACAGCTATAAGAAGCCAACACTTTTTTCTAGGAATGAAGAAAGAAGTGGTTGATTATGTAGCCCAGTGTCTAGAGTGCCAAAAGGTGAAAACATAGCACAAACATCCTGCGGGATCACTACAACCATTTCCCATTATAGAATGGAAGTGGGAAGTGGTTACAATATATTTTATTCAACGCTTCCCAGAACAATGAAGCAACATGATTCCATCATGGTTGTGGTGGAAAAATTGATTAAGGCAACACATTTTAATCCGGTGAAGACAACACATAAGGAAAAAAACATAACATATATTTACATGGAGGAAGTTTCCAGACTACATGGGGTGCCTAAGGAAATAGTTTCATACATGGATTCCATGTTTACATCCAAATTTTGACAAGGTTTGTTCAAAGGATTTGGGAAAATTCTGAATCTTAGTATGGTGTATCACCCATAGTCAAATGGGAAAATAGAGAGGACCAATAGGATAATTGAGGACATGCTCAAAATGTATGTGATGGATACACCATCAAAATTGGAAGACTATATCCACTTAGTGGAGTTTTCTTTCTTGAAACCAAGAGAAGCTTATTCAGGTTTATACTATCATCTCCAGTTTTAACTTTGGTTTGTCTAACATTTTTCAAGGTTGTCCATTAATTACCAATTAGCGGAAATTATGCTTTAATTTGACCCCGTACAGAGTGACCTGTGAATGGGGCCAAAGTTGAAATGTTTTCAGTTTTTGCTTGTATGCACTGAAATTTGACATGGTTATAGTATATGCATGCGTTGATAGTATTGGAGGGTTTCGAGACTCAAATACGACTCACACAAGGAATTCAACAATCAAACGACAAAATTATAACATAAATGTGAAGGAGATGAAATTATCCATCATTGTATTTTTCATCATCGTTATCATCGTATTTATAAGAAGTTTAAATTAACATGTTTGTTGTTCCTATAGAATCTTCGTCAGAACTTTCCAGAAACAACGACCAGTGAAAGGGGCCAACATTGATTTTTTTCAAACTATGATTCTCTAAGTCATGGACATGGTATGAGGAGGAACTATAAATGTCTTAAGGAATACAATACGTTATTAGGACTCCCAAACCATGCATAGGTTCTACAACCACCACATAGGCCCTATAAATGAAATCTTTGGCCTATGTGTCATATTGGCACTATTACACAAATTTATGAACTTATATAAATGACTCTTAAGGTTTTGTATGTGGTATATGGATAAAAAAATAGTATTCAAGGGCCTAAATGATACTTTAATATCTCATATTTATCTAGGTGGATATAGATGTTCACCCACCTATTCCAACTGGCTCAAGACAATCTTCTGGTAATTTACTATTTTTAGCAGTTTTTCGGTTCCTAAACTTCTGGGGCCATTTTAAGGGCCTAAACGAAGTTTTTTTTATCAATCAAGCACATCCATGATGGAAAGAGTCTTTGATTGAGACCAAAAAATTAATCTCCTCATCGATACCTTTTCAACGAGCTATTGTGCGCCCCAAACGAAGATCGTATGCCAAAGTTATGCCCCCAGGAAGTTGATACACCAAACTACCCAAAAGGAGGTCCAAAAAACTGTTGGCTTTTCATCTTCCGGGGTTAGGGTTTTGGATTTTATTTATGTTAAAAAGGCCTTTGTAGCCTCATTGTAACAATCATCTTCTTGCGAATGTGATTCGTCTTCACATCTCTTCTCAGAGATAAGTTGCCACCATTCTAGCGAGTCTTTCACTCTGTATTTCTACAGTTTTGTACATTTTGCTCATTAATATAAATTGTGTATTACTATATATCTGTGTTTATGGTTATATCTCTGATAAATTTCTATTATATCATTGGATATATATATATATATATATATATATATATATATATATATATATACATTTATTTTTTATATTTCTGCTCTCATTTTATGCTGAAAATAATCTGGATCACATCTACCATGCACAAGGTCTAAAACCAAGAGAATCTCATTCAATTTTATACCATCATATCCAATTTTAACTATGGTTCATCTAACAATTTTCAAGGTTGTCCATAGATTACCAATTAGTGGAAATTATTCTTTAATCTGACGTCGCACAAAGTGACCTGTGAATGGGGCCAACGTTGATTTTTTTTTAGTTTGTGCTTGTATGCATTGAAATTTGACATGGTTATAGTAGATGCATGCATTGACAATATGGGAGGGTTTCAAGACTCAAATAAAACTCACGTAAATAATTCGACAATCAAACAACAAAATTATAACATAAATGTGAAGGAGGTGAAATTATCCATCACTGTATTTTTCATCATCATTATCATCGTATTACAATGAGGTTTAAATGAACTATAAATGTCTTAAGGCATACAATATGCTATTAGGACTCCCAAACCATGCGTAGGGTACTCTAAAACCACCACATAGGCCCTATAAATGAAATCTTTGGCCTATGTGTCATATTGGCACCATTACAAGGTTTTATGAACTATAGATGACTCTTAAGGTTTTGTGTTAGGGTTTAGGTGTAATACAATTTAGAGTATAGAGGAGTTAAATGGAAATAGAGGTTAGAGTGATTATTTAGGTGTTGAAATGGTTTAAGTCTTAGAGTGTGATAAGGGTTAAATACATATTAGGTGTTGACTTGATTACACAACTAATGATTATAATGGTTAGGGTTTATATGGGCTAAGGGTTATAGGGGTTAGGATTAATAAAGGTTCATGATTATAAGGGTTATAGGTTAAGGTTTATTATACAAACATGTTTTAAATTGTTATAAGGGTTGGGGTTAAGGATGTTAGTATTATAGAGTTTAAAAGTGTTAATATTTAGGTGGGAACATAGTCATAGGGTTTATATCAGTTAGGGATTTATGGATTGTAAGGGTTATGGGCCTTAAGAATTATACTATTTAGGTATTATGGTTTTACAAGGGTTAGTTGTTAATAATTATAGGGATTAGTGGTTACATGTTGTGGTATCTACATGTTAGCTATTAAATATATTAAATGTTATAGAGGTTAGGGATTATAGGAACTATAAATATTAATCATTTTAATTGTTACAGGTTGTATAGTTATAGGGGATTGATACTATAAGGGTTATTTAGGATTTATTCAACTTACTATATAGAGATGATACAAACTATAGGGGATAGTATGAGGCTCATAAGGTCCATTCATGGTAATATGTGTATTCAATATTTTAGGGATTAGAAGGGTTAATCCTAATTGATATAACCAGTATAATTTTTATCACCATTTTCCAATATAACTTTTCACTTCTAACGCCTATAACATTTAAAACTTGTAAATTTGATATGAATTATAAGGGATATGGATTTTATGGGACAGGTGTTATAAGTTTTGGGATTTATGGGTATTCGATGTTATAGGGGTAAGGGTTTATGGGATTCAGTTAAGGGTTATGTGTGATTAATATTTTTGGGATTATAAGGGTTAGTTGTGATTTATATTAGATAGGCTTTTGGTATGTTAGTTGTATATTGGTTAGATGATAGGGGTTAAGGGTAAGGGTTTATAGGTGTTAAGGTTTAGAATTTAGAGGTTTTAAGGACCGGGGGTTACAAGGGTACATGGGTTATGGGTTAGGATTTATAGGGGTTAGTCATTAGTGATAGGGGTTATATGGTTTACAAGGGTTAGGTGTTAAGGATTGGGGAGTTACAAGGAATAAATGACATGGTGGTTAGGGGATATAGGTGTTAAGATTTCAATTTTACAAGGTTTAAATGTTATAGGGGTTAGATGTGACAAGTTAAGGTGACAAGTTATATAGCCACTATAAGGTTTAAGAATGATAAGTGTTAGGAGTATATGGTTATAAGGTGTCAAAGTTACAAGAGTTAAATAGTAAGTTATACTAATTAGTGGTGATATGAGTCATATGACATAAGAGTTATATAATTTATAGGGGCAATTAGTGGTTACATGGAATAAGTGTTTGGGGTGATAAACATTATATGAATCGAAGTTTATGAATCTTATAGTGATATGAGTGTTATGACTTATATGGGTTATATACTAATTTTCATGGTTCAAGAATTATAGGTTTTAGGGTTATTTTGATATGATTTTTATTTTTTAGTGTTATATATATTAGTTGTTATAAAGTTTAAAAGTGTTAGGAGTTAGGGGTTAATCATTATAGGTCGTAGGGGTATAAGTTGTAAGCATTATATGAATCAAGGTTGGAGAGATTAAATATTAGGGGTGACATGTACCAACATAAAGCCAACTAGTCCATAGGTGACATGTATAAGGTGTTAAGTATTGTAGACATTAGGATTTATAGGGATTAGCCATTAGGTATTAAATGGGTTATGGGATCTAAAAATTACAGGTTAGGGTTTATAGGGGTTATGAATTAGAAGTTACAAGGGACATAAGTGTTAGATATTATACGAGTCATACATTATAGATTGGAGCTCAAAGGAACTAGGGGTTTAGTTTGTCGATAGATGTAAAATGCAGGGATGATTTTAAGGATGGAAATTTACTTTAAAATGTAGAAACCTTGGCGAATATTACTAATCCTTCATATGCCAACTAAAAAATGTTTGGAGATATTTTTGTAAAAATATTCAAATTTCTAAGGATTTTATATAGTTTGTGTTATCTCTTTGTAAATTTCCTTGGTTGTAGAGGCAAATCACAAAGGTAACCTCAAACCACTTGCAGGATGGAATCTATCCCTTCCAACCCAGAGAGGGTTGTCTCAAAGTTTTTCAATGAGATCAGAGTCTACGTCTTAAATGAATGAGTGAATTTAAAGGTTTGATGGAATATGTAGAAAGGAATCCATTGGGCATGGAGTCTATTTTAAGGTAACGAGAACTATCAGTGATTGGTGGTGGAATTCTCAAGGAAGAAGAGGCAAGATAGTAGATGTTTTGGGTTATTCAAATTGTTGTAGTATGGGTGAGGGACAAAAATATAGAACCAAATGACTTTGGAGCATCAACCAAAGGATGAATTCTAGAGAATTTCATAGGAAAACATATGAAAGTACTCAACAAATATGAAAATAGATCATATCAAATGAATTCTGTAATCAGAAAATTGATGCTAAATACTGAAGAAATTTAACATAAAATGGAGAAACATGAGAGAAAAAATATACATAAAGACAAGGAGGACACAAAAATCAAAACCTTCCACACAAGAATTTATGGTAAGAGTAATTCTAGACTTTTGACTGATATTCCATCAAAACTCAAAATTACTCAAGTGCTCAAAGAGATGTCTCTTCTACGATTTTTTCCAACCCTATCCTTATGAAAATTACAAAAATATATAGAAAAAACTCTTCCCCAAGCTGAGGGGGTTGAACTCAATTGCTTCCCAAAGTTGGACTTAGTTATAAAATTATAGCAGCAAATTAAAGTTGTCTACTGGAAAATAGTTCTTCAGTTTTGATTACATTTATTACAACTAAACAACTTTAAAATACATTTATAAATGATAAACAATTAAAAAATTGAATTTTTATGTTGACTTGGTGTACATGCTCCACCTAGAAGTCGAAATTTGTTGATCTAGATGATGAGTTGGCACGTTGTCACACTTGCACAACAAACTTTCGCAGGGCAATTATGCAATTGATATTTTTCCAATATATCCTAAACGATGAATCAGATTGAGCTAATTTTTTGTTAGCAGGTTAATATCATGGTAATACTTCTCCAAAAACAAATTGGGCTAAATTCGACTCACAAATTTTGATAAAACCCAAAAATGGTTGTAGATGACGATGGCTCGTTTCTCGAAAACCATGAATTTTTTTTATGAAATTAAATGGGTTTATTCATCTCACCCCCATTCATCTCCTATAAAAAATTCATTGAAAACTGGCACACAATTTGAGAGATATGGTGACAATACACTTGCGTAGCGCACTTGCGTAGCGTGTTTACACAACGCGTGTTCTTTTCATATTTGCTTCACATGGTGATCACTGCAAGGTTTCTAGAGGTTAGCAATGGTCATTCCAATGTTCCAAATGATGCTGCTGAGTTGTGTAAACATGAACCTCCCTTTAAAACATTTCACTTTGCTTCAATCATAAAAAATCAGAAATACTTTAGAGCCACAAAACTTAAACTTGACTCCATGTGTATAGCATGCATTAAATATGGTTTTGATGAAGCCTCTACACCATTTTCAAACTTCCTTGGGCATCCAAACTACATTTTACAACATGAAAATCTCATTTTTGCATCAAATGAAACCTACATCACTTGTGTAGCGTGCCAACTCTACGCAAGTTTTGTTTCTTGCTCTTCTTCAAACATAACTTGTCATGACTTTATAGAATCAAATTTATAGGGTGTCTTTTCATGCATATGATAGAGCTAGTCATAATACAACAACCTTGAACAAAATATGCCATAGAACAAATGTGTACATTTCATATCTTCAAATCAGTTGCAGAATTAGGGTTCCATCCTCTTATTGATAAAAAATGACATAACATCACAAAGAAAAAACTGATAAATGTCACCCATGGACTTCATACTTTAGCCACCTCTGCAATAAAGTTGACAAGAGATTGATGAGGACCAAGAAATTCAGTGAGCATTGAATAAGGAGCTTCAATATTTTGAAGGTGCAAACTTACATGCGATAACAGTTTGTATAAAATTATGGCAATTTTTAAGGTAAAATAATTTTATCCTATATAATTTGGGCGAATCATTTTTAGAATAGCGAATCTTTCTTTGGGAAAAACCTTGGAAAATTATCCATGAGAGAAATTTATCCCCTAAAATCATCCCTGGTAAAATGTTATCGTGGTTGTAATTTTTATGGATTTTAATGGTTAGGGGATACAAAAGTGATATCTATTAGATATTATAGGGGTTATAGGATAAGGGTTAGGGTAAATATGGATTACAAGGATTACATGAGATAGGTTTTAGAGGGTTTAGGGGATAATGGTTAGTTGTTATATGGTTTAATTAAAGGTTATTTTAGTTATGCGTTAGGGGTGGATGGGTATTAAGGTTGATTTGGGATAGTAATTAGTGGTTATAAATCATATTTATTAGTTTTGATAGGTTAGAGGGGTTAGGCTTAGTTTCTGTAGGGGTTAGGGATGATATGGGTAAAAGTTTAAAGGTTATATAGAAAAGAGAGTAGGCATTAAAAAATTTGGTTGTGTAGTGTAATGGAGGTTAAATGGAGGTGTAATGGATGAGTAATGAGACTCTTTACTCATCATGACAATGACTTTGTTGAATTGATTTATCCACTGCTCAACATACATATATACATTGTCACACACATATAGTTGACATTATAAGTGCCATACTTGTCTCCGACACTTGTTCTCTTCCTGAAAAAATGAGCATGAGTATATTTCATGAGAAAAATACATTACTGTTATACAGACAATAACACTCATAAAAACATTTCCCCACTTATAGTTCGTCCTAAAATCAAGAGGAAATCATACAAAAAAAATGAAAATTTGAATTTTATTATTTGATTTTTATTTTATAATCACATTTACAATGGCCGTGGTATCCTATTGACATTCATAATTGAGTTATAAAGCTAACCCTTATCATCCATCTCACTTCTGGTTTACCCAGATTGATTTCTGGTCCACTTGGGGTACATTTTGTAGAGGTAATTTGGTGCAAACAACTTGTCATTTTCCCTTTCTTCTTTGTTTTCCACACACATCAACCTTAGGAAAACAATTTGTTGTAGGTTTTATTGGCATCATTGCCTTTTTTATCCACAAGAATGCCTTTAAATTTTACCCAACTAGTTATCCTAGACCGCAATTAACTTTGCAAACATTTTATTTATGTTATATATTAGATAACATACATATGTTATATATAACATATATGATATAACACATATGTTATATATATCATAACATATAAAACATATATGTTATAACATAAATGTTACATATGTAACATATATGTTATACCATATATGTGTTATATCGACCCTTAACAGAGACCCTCATGCCCACAAACCGGTGCAAAACCCTCGACTCGATCGAGACCCTACCTGAAAACCGATGCAGAAACCTCGATAGAGATTTTGCATGCAAACCATAGAACCCTCGAAGAGAGTGACATCAAGAGACAATGACCCCACCAAATAGCCACTGAGACAGAGAGCGATAAGAGCCACAATGACCAGATAGCGACAACAATAGAGGATTCCACCTAGACCAAAATTGTCGTCCAAATCGGTAAATGTTTCTCACCCATGCAATTTTTCACCCTAAGACTCAGTAATTTCTCATAATTACATTCCATATCTAGTTTCTTATTTATGTTGATTGAGTGCAATAAGTAGATACCTAGGTGCAGATCTAACACTACCACTAATAACGAAGGCATAGATGATATCAGGACCTGGTTAAGTTGATCCCGCACATAGTAAAAATAAGGGGTTTCATACTCGATTGTTCCTCGTGTTTACCTTTATCTAATTGAAGTTGACCTATGACCACCACCAGCGGGAAAGGAAAATTCTGAGCCACTTGAAGAGATTCTCGATCCACTTATTGGGATTGAAGTGGATTCTCAATCACTTATCAGGGTTGTCACTGGGATTGTGACCAGGATGGGATTTAAGTTTCCACAATGCCTCTGATTCCTTTGCTTTTGTAGGTACCTACACCCTAGCTCCACATTCACTATCTACCACACATCATCTAATCTACCCTTTGGCACATGCTTCTATATTTGGCCACCTTTATAAAATGCACTTGGTCATTGAACATTGAGATTTCAAGTGAGCATTTTGGCTACAAGTAATGTATTTTGACCTCATTCATTCACCAATTAAGAAACTAAACTTGTTGAGGAAAATACGAGGGATATTGTGTTCGACAAATATGGAATATGATGAGATCCAAAAAGGAGTCATTTTTTTCCTTTCCTATTTTAAGTATTTGTGTCTCCTATTCTAACTACGATTATCAAGTAGCACACCTATCAAAAATTATAAAATTTTAAGTAATGTTTGACTAGGAGAGCTTCAACAATTGATGCACTAAAAATGCAAGGCATATGGTAATGAATGTGCAGATAAATACATGTTCATGTGGTTCATGTTCAATGAATTTGTAAAAGGAGACAACAATTGATATTCCAGATTTGATTTTTTTACCTCCTTTACTATGATGTTCTATGGTGAGGAAGGAAGGAGACCTATTTTATTTTGTGAATACACTATTCCATACATCAATAAATACACTTCCAATAGGTTTAAAGAGGGCACACTCTTGCAAATTTGTTTGTTAGAAGATTCTATAGTCTCTTGCTTGATCAAATAACAGTCAAGGTTCTCTTTGGTGAAGGATTACACCTACACTCAAGAAGATTTGAAGGACATGTGGTATATTACCCTTGAATACATGGATAAATATGCCACAACCTAGGAACCTACAAGAATTAAACTGTCAACCTTCCACTAGGAAGCACTTAAAGTAGAAATCCATTGGTATATTTAACAAAAAAATCATCAAAACAACATTATATTTATGTGGCTGTGACACATGCACCTACAAGTGAATTGTGTTACGTGTGTTGTGTGCATTTATATTTTAAATAAGTTAAATATAAACCCATTTACAATTACCATTAAAAAAAATGTGTTCTAATATGCAAATATTTGGATAGTTAGGTAGTGTTCTTGCAAAGATTTAAAAACATTGGAATCATTCTTGTGCATCCACCAAAATTGATAGTTGACCCAATCACTATAGTCAATAGATCCCTCCTTACAAAAATTAAATCCCAATATCATAGAAAAATAACCACAATTAGATAGAATAGGATTCCTAGGATGAAATATAAGAGGACCCACAATTAGAGACTACCTCCAAGATAGGTTAAAAAACTCCCTATTATTTGACCTAGATGAAGATATAATTTCCATTTAATTGACGTATTTTTGAAATGAAATAGACATGTGTCATCAAACTTGTCTATAAAAATATCCCAAGAAGAAAGGGGTCTATTTTTCAATACCCATCACCCAAATTGATGATTAAAACCGTTGAGCTCTTTTAGAATTAAAGCCTACGAGCAATCTTATCTCTCGTAGAAGAATTGAAATATTGAAGAATGTATGCCTCTCAGTTCGAGTCAAGGTTAATAACCTCCATTGAATTTATGTTAGTTTTAATTGGTTATGCCTCCAATTATTTTAGTTCTATAAGCCTCGGTTCCCAAACATCTCAAACTAAAGATGAACATTGTGTTATTCTATGTAATGTCTTTGAAACAAGTGAGACCTTATAACTCCCACCACGTCCTATAGTAAACTATAATCAATGGCTGTGGTTTCTAGTTTTGGGAGCATTGGGAGTGTTTGGGTTGGCCTCCTCTTGTTTGAAATGAACATTTATGAGATATAAAGCATGGATGGGGTCATATGTAAACAAAATTTATAAATATAAACCCTTGAATTGAATTTTGAGCACAATGCTTTTAAGTATTAGGGAGTTCTTTCCAATTTTTGGTCTTCTCATTTCTTTATGAGTTATTGATAATATAAACTGAAATTATGAACAGATTTGGATCATGGTTGATGCATGTTGTCTTTATTTTACTTCTAACATGTACAAAATTCAACAAAATATCATTCTCAACCCAATTTGAGGTTTATGTTCATGTCCAAAAGACATTTCTATTAAATTCAACACCTTTGATTCATGAAAATTTATCTCATAAGTTTTTAAAAACAATTTTGCAAGTTCCAGGTATTTGTTCTAAGTATATATGTCTTCAATAGGTGTTTTTATCTCTGTCGGTATATTTCTTTTTAACTCTGTGTTTGTGCTTTGACTCTATCATTTTTTTATTACTAGAAATTCTTTTGATTCGAGTTTACAAACTATTACATAGAAATAGTGCTTCTTCTTCTTCCCTAACTTCATTACAAATTCACATTCTCTAATCATTGGAAAACATATTTCTTCCTGCATCTAAAACATATTTCTCAAAAGAACAAGTTTTTTTCTCACTATTTATCTCGACATAATGTCATAAATTGGTTGCTCTAACACAATATTTGTAAGTACTTACACAAGTTCTCTAAAACATTTTCATGTGTCTGCAATGTCTTGCTTGCGGGTGCCCTACTAACACTACCCATGATTTTCTCCATGATCTCTGAAAAAACTGTAGTCTTCTCCAACTTCAACTATAAGTATCTTTGAAATATTTATTAATATTTGTGTTGAGTTCCATTCTAAATGCAATTAGTATGGTCATTAGAGATTCATGCATATAGCTACAAATTTATAAGCATCATTGCATCATAACCATTTCTCATGAATGCAACAACTTTTTCCATCTACATCTCTACAACATTTGTGTCATTATGTTTGGTTGGGGTCCCTTCTTAACATATTTTCTTAGCATGAACGTGAGCATAATTTTGTGTTCATTAATGGGTTAGGTATTGTGGGTCTCCATTTATGTTCATCGGATTAGATCTTGCATTGATCACATGTCTTCTTCCTCTATTGCAGATGAAATCAAAATTACCTCTCATTGCAGGTAGATTTTTTCATCATCTGTTTCTCTTATTTATGCACATGAATATATTTGTAGTTTCACAGGTTTTGGACTACCCTGGTTAGACCTTATCATTTACTTATTTTCTATGGTTCCTCCCACCTTCCAAAATTTATAGTTAAGGATTTTTTTAGTGCTTCAATATAATTGTTCTTGTAAACATGTTTTTAAGGAAGTCAATTTATCAAACATCAAGTATTGTAGTGAATTATTACTTCAACACAATTTTTGTTAAATTATCCATGAAATTTCATTAAAAATAGTAAGTTTCTAAACATAGAAACTTTGCCAAAATATCAAATTGAAAAATTGGAAAGTACCTTTTTGAAGCAACCACTCTCCATTAATGCTCCAAGTGTTGCATGCATGCATGGAAAACCTACTAAAAGTAGTACTAAAGTTTGAACTGAATATTTGAATATGGGCCCTCTAATGTCAATCTGGAAATGTCTAAACATAACACTCATATTAATCTCAAACTAAAGAACCAAAAGATGTACTCATGAACATAATGAAGCTTGACAATGAATATTCCTAAGGATCATTTGATTTAGTTCTTGTCTTCTTATAACTTGGTTGGATGATTTCTAGTATAATGTTGACCTTATACTTACATGAGGCCCTCCAATTCCACTCCCTCATCCTGCAACCACATATACATCCTGGACCAACTTCCACTTACCATATCACTTCCTTTTTAACAGTGCTCCCATCTACTAGGGGAACCAAGAGGAAATCATATAGAGATCCTTTTTACAACGCCAAATTAGTGTAGACCCATAGGACCACCTACACTTTCATGAGACCCCGACAACATTGCTAATCTAGCTAGTCCCATACCAACAGTCAGACAATATCATCTAGGTCATAGTGACGAACCCCCTATTCTAGGAAGTAAGAAATTATTCAATCCATCTCCTCTTCTATTTCTTCCTCTAGATTGATTTCTATTTTGAGTTTCCTCCATTCAACCTCAAATGTTAGGGGAGATGGTTCTTATGGACCATTATAGGATTGTCCCATGAGTATCACAAATCCTAAATCCATTATGTTTGTACATATCTCTCTTAGATCAAATATCCATTCTCCATTCTCTTAAAATTATGTTCTATGTCAATCCATGAAGCATGAACTCACTTGTACTATTTTATTCTTAAGTTTGCAAAAAAATGAGTGGGTTGAGAATTGTATTGTAACAATAAAATTTACTTGTACTATTTTGTTCTTGTGGTTTCCTCAAGATGCTTCATCACAACCCTTATGACACTCGCTAATTGTTTCTATCATTTGATGGAGTGTTGTAGGACGTACAACCAAACATGTATTTGTCAAATCTATCTTCATCGAGTGAGGGAATTTTAGGTATAATAGAGGAAAGTGAGACATCTAGTAGGTCTAATAGGTGAAGATCAACTAGAGTTGAGAAGATCAGAATAAATTTACATAGATGCATGGGATTTTTTCTTGCTAAAGGGGGGTGATGTTCTTATTGTAATTTTTAAACCTGTGAAGTAAAGCAATGAATATAGATTCTTAAGCAAAACATAATTTAATCAATGGCTCATACACAGATTACACAGAGATTTTATACCAGAAACCTTCAATTGGGAAAACCTTTCTTATATTCATTATATCGAATTTCACCATTCACTATACAATATATACAATGTTTTTAGGTATTCAGTAGATACCAAAACCCTAATCCCTAAAACTGGGATTATTTTTAGTAAACCGCTAAAAATAGCAACCCCCCCCCCAAAAAAAAAAAAATTTCGGGGTGCTACCCCGAACGCTACGCGTAACCAGGGCGGGCATACCTGCCCCCCCTGGGACCCCCCTAGGAAAGCGCCTGACACACACAAAACTCAAAGCACTACTAGAGGGATCGTCAGACACAGTTGTCATATCTGACGCCCCCACACACACACATGCAAAGAATATAACACATACCCAACATTCTGCCACTTGTTGTTTTCTTTGCATCCAGGGGGCCAGGGGATTATATAGTTAACAATCCAGGGCAACAATGCCCATTGTTACTCTACACTAGGAGAAAATTTCTATGCTCACAGACTTTGTCATTGAATCTGCAACATTCTTCAAAGTGTCAACCTTTTCCAACAACACCTTCTTTTCCTCAACCATGTCTCTCACAAAGTGATACTAAACATCAATATGCTTTGTCTTCGAATGATAAGTTGGGTTCTTTTCCAGGAAGATTGCACTTTGACTGTCAAAATCTAATCTCACTGCTTGTTGTACCAACCCAATACTTTAACATAATCTTTGTAACCATACTACTTCCTTGCTTGCATGAGTGGCGACCATGTATTCAGCTTCTGTAGTTGAGAGTGCCACTACAGCCTGTCTTTTGCTCATCCAACTGATTGCTCCTCCAAATAGGTTAAACACATACCCACTTGTAGATCTTATGCAATCTAGATCTCCATCCCAGTCTGCATCAACAAATCCATGTATGTCCACCAGTCTGTCCAATCTTGGTCTTCCTTGGTAGCACAATCCATAACTGGTAATGCCACGAAGATACCTGAAGACCCTCTTTACTGCTATCTAATGCTCCATCCCTGGTTTTGACATATAATTTCTCAAAACTCCCACTGCATGTGCAATGTCCGGTCTATTATAGACCATTTCATACATTAAACTTCCAACTGCACTGGCATACAGAACATGGGACATGTCCTCTTCTTCTTCCTGTGTCTTGGGACACTGATTTGCAGATATCTTTACACCTATAGGAATATGAACCTTGACCGGTTTACTTCCATGCATATTAAACCTCTGCAATATTGTCTCAACATATTTTCTCTTATTTAACCAGAGTTTCCTATTTGCACGATCTCTTTTAATCTCCATTCCCAGAATGAAGTTAGCAGCATCGAGATCCTTCATGTCAAATTTGGAGGATAGTTGTGATTTCACCTCCTTGATAACATCCATGTTATTTCCTACCAACAACATGTCATCAACATACAACACTACATAAATGAAGTGATTACCAACCTGCTTGAAATATACACAGTGATTAGCCCTGCTTCTTACAAATCCCAATCCAAGTATGTATGTGTCAAACTTTTGGTACCACATCCTAGGTGATTGCTTCAGACCATATAGTGACTTCTTTAGCTTACAGACCAGCTCTTTCTTTCCCTTCACTGCAAAACCTTTTGGCTTCTTCATGTAGATTTCTTCTTCCAGATCCCCATGTAGGAATGTTGCCTTCACATCCATCTGTTCCACTTCAAGATCAAAAGTAGCAACAATAGATAAAATAAATATAATAGAAGTTAACTTAGCAACAGGAGAAACAATCTCACCAAAGTCAATTCCCTCTACCTGGGAATAACCTTTTGCTACTAAGCGAGCTTTGTATTTCTCCACTTTACCTTGTGCATTAAAGTTATTCTTAAACAACCATTTGCTACCAACAGATTTTCTTCCAGTTGGAAACGCAACTATATCCCATGCCTCATTCTTATCCAAGGCATCCATTTCTTCAACCATGGCCTTCTTCCAGAGTTTACTATCCTCTGAATTCACTGCTTCCCTGTCAGTTATGGGATCATCATCAGTAATGGATAAAGCAAAATTGGAACGAAAAATAAGGTGGACTATACCTTTATGGTTGTCTTCTATCTCTCACTGATCTCCTCAATACTGGGGTATGAGGTTCCTCTTCTTCTTCTTCTGTTTCCTCTTCTTCAAATGATTCAGATTTTGCATCATCCAACTCAAGCTCTATTTTCTCAGGTTCATCTTGCATTGGTAGGAATTCTTGTTTGGACACATCTTTTACCTCTTTGAAAACAACATCTCGACTGTAAACCGTTTTCTTGATTTCTGGGTTCCAAAGCTTATAACCTTTCACACCATCTTTATAACCAATAAATATACACCTTTCATCCTTTTTATCCAACTTACTTCTATTTTCCTTTGGAACATGTACATAAGAATCACAACCAAACACTCTAAGATGTTGAAGAGAGGGTTTCTTTCCATACCATACCTCGTGTGGAGTTTTATCATCCAACACTGACGAAGGTGATCGATTGACCAGGTAACATACTGTACTCACTGCCTCTGCCCAGAATTCTTGTCATAACCTGACACCGCTGAGCATGTTCCTTGCTTTTTCCATCAGTGTCCTATTCATCCTTTCTGCAACTCCATTCTACTGAGGAGTGTATGGAGTATTCTTCTGCTTTGCTATACCACACTTCTTACAGAATTCTTTGAATTCATTTCCGCAGAATTCTCCACCATTATCTGTTCTCAATACCTTTATGTTCTTCTCTGTCTGATTTTCTACCAGAGCATTAAACTCTTTAAATTGATCAAATAACTCATATTTCTTTCTAAGAAAATAAATCCATGTGTTCCTTGAAAAATCATCTATGAATGAAACATAATACACAGATTTACCTAGGGATGGAACAGGAACAGGTCCAAACACATCACTGTGTATCAACTCTAATATCTCCTTTGCTCTTGTAGCACCAGATGGGAATCTTACTCGAGAGTGCAATTAGACATACCTTCAACCATACCTTTACCGTGTAGTGTTCAAAGGCCCTTTTCTCCAATATGCCCTAGTCTTTGATGTCATAACATGGTCTTCTTTTCTGGGACAATATTGGTCTTGTCTCCTTCATTTCTCTGCTCACGGACAACATAAATGTTACACCCATTAGTATAAGTGCTTCCCAACAACTTGTACATAGTTCCACACTGAACTCCCCTCGTCAACACCATTGCTCCTCGTACCATCTTTCAAGTGTTCTTTCCAAATATAGTATCCACTCTTGCATCATCCAACTTGCTTACAAATATTAGGCTGCTGGCAAGTTTTGGAATGTGTAGAAACCGAGGGAGAGTTCTAATCCTTCCATCTTTTAGCAACAACTTAACCCTTCCACGTCCCATGATTTTTTCTGTCAAGTCATCTCCTAGGAATACATCACCACCATCATATTTTTCATATTCAGAGAACCACTCCCTGTGAGGAGTCATATGGTATGATGCACCCGAGTCGATCAACCATGCATCACGGTCTGCATGTGTACTTGTAGATGCCAGGTAAACATCACCTCCTTCTTCAGTGGAGGTTTTTGCCTCTGTGGAAGAGGTACTATCAGATCCCTTTGGTTTTTCAACCTTCTTAGACTTGAAATCTTTCTTATAATGCCCTGTTTTACCACACTTCCAACATTTACTCAAAGATTTTCCTGGAGACTTAGATCTACCTGTAGATTTAGATCTCCACCCCGAAGGCTTACCAAGGTTCCTGTCTTGGGTACGCCCTCTTACAAATAAAGCATTTGTGTTGTGACCATCCATGTTTTTCCGCCTCATCTCTTCAGATAACAAGGATGCAACTACATCCTCATACTTCAATGTAGATTGAGTGGTACTACCAATTGCTACAACTAGATTATCCCAAGAGTCTGGCAAAGAACATAACAAAGTAATACACTTATCTTCT
>ML776661.1:1080226-1164020 GCA_009831015.1 Picea engelmannii
CAAGTTGACTTACCAGAGTACTAAAGGCATTTGGATGTTCTGTCACATAATCTCCATCTTCCATCCTAATATGATACAACTTCTTTCGAAGAAACATCTTGTTTACCAAGGACTTTGATTGATACAAATTCCCCAACTTATCCCATAGTTCCTTGGATGTGGATTCTCCTGAGACATTCAACAACACCGAATCTGCCAGGCAGAGTCGAATAGTACTCCTTGCTCTTCTGTCCAACTTCTCCCAATCTTCCTTTGACATACCAGTAGGTGTTGTACTCGTAGTTCGTGTACTAGTAGGTTGTGTACCAATATCTTTTGTTCTCGTAGACGGTGTACCAGTAGGCTGTCTACCAGGATCCACAATGATCCATTGTTCATTGTCTACAAGAAGGTCCTCCATCTTGAGCTTCCATATCTCAAAGTTTTTACCGTTGAACTTCTCTATCTCGATTCTAGAAGAGATCGCCATTCCTCTTTCTGTACTCGAATCTCCATTGCAAAATCTCCCACTAAACCCAGGTTTATCACAGCCCAAGATAAACTTGATCTATCAAGACCGAGCCAAACCCTCAACAACAAAGGCGTCCCTCTGAAGCCAAAAACGAGCTCTGATACCACATGTACGGTTTAAACCTGTGAAGTAAAGCAATGCATATATATTCTTAAGCAAAACAAAATTTAATCAATGGCTCATACACAGATTACACAGAGATTTTATACTGGAAACCCTCAATCGGGAAAACATTTTTTATATTCATTATATCGAATTTCACCATTCACTATACAATATATACAATGTTTTTAGGTATTTCGTAGATACAAAAACCCTAATCCCTAAAACCATAATTATTTTTAGTAAACCACTAAAAATAGAAAAAACCGCCCCAAAAACAATTTCGGGGCGCTGCCCCGAACGCTGCGTGTAACCAGGGGGGGCATACCTACCCCCCCCCTGGGATCCCCCTAGGAAAGCGCCCGGTGCACATGACACTCATAGAATTACTAGAGGGATCATCAGACGTAGTTGTCATATTTGACGTGCCCACACACACACATGCAAAGAATATAACACATACCCAACACTTATGATGATGAAAGCATAGATGACATCGAGGTGCCCTTGAGGTGAAAAAATCTAGTGAAACGATGGGTGCCCAAGGATATTCCTCAAATAAACACTGATTTTTGTGTCAATGAAAGGATATATCACATTGCTCCATCATCATTACATGGTTTGGGGATATTTTCTATGGATGACATAAAGGTATGTTACGGTGGAATAAATGAATTGATGGAGTATGTGGGACCGTGTTACATCTACAAAGATTGGATACAACTAGTCCAACATACAAAAAGTATGTGAAGATATAGCTGCAAATTATATACAACTAAAAGACAATGATCAAAATAAAGGAGTATCTATATGTATTGACAGAAGGCCAAAAGAAACATGAAATATTGTAGGGTTTATAAACAGTACACGACCTGCGATCACAAATAAGAAACCCAATTTCGTATTTGATGGGTGTGAAGGAAATTGTGTATTCGTATATGCAATAAAATTAATAGTTGTAGGGGAAGAGTTGTCGATTTATTACAATTTGAATCAAGTAGATACATACATTGTTATTATGGGGGAGGTACATATACTATTTTTCCCAACCTGTAAGCAATGACTCTTATATTTTATGATTACCATTTACTGTAATATCAAGATTATCACTAACATGTGTTTCAACATCTTTCTCATCAAGATTTTCCAAGACAAGACAAGAAACATACATTGTCTTCAATACGATCCTCTAAACTAGAACTAAAAACTCATATAGCAAGACATTTAATGATAATATCGATCCTTGCTTTGTTACCACATTAGGATCACTCCTCAAAGTTGTAAATATTTTGATGTTATTTTTTTTACAAGCAAAACATCCACTAAAATAAGATAGATACAGATAGACAATTAAATAAATACCAATCACCCTTTAGAATACATGGCTCTCCAACACAATCTCTATGGAATGCCCTTGGAAACCCATGTCAAAGAAGAAAATAACCTCCATCTCCACCTTTTGTACATATATCTTCAGTCTTATTACATGATTTTGTCTTCAAACTTTTTTTTCTTGTCAGAGAAAGTGCCACTTCATGTAAGGAATACCTAGCATATGAAATATATATACTATTGTAGGGATTCCACCTTGAGTCTCATCCAACATGTTCTTCAAATTGAGAACATATAATCTCATTATTGTAGCATTTACAATATATACTAGATCCTAGTTTATATCCATCTCATTATTGTAGCATATACAACATATACAATATCCTACTTTGTATCCATCTAGTAATCATTGTCGTTTTACATAATAGGCAAGCTTAGTTCCATCGGGCAAGCTGTGTGGCTTAAAAATTATTTTATGCAAATTCATATCTCTTTGTTGTGTACTAGCTTGCACACTAGGCTTTCCTTATGCTTTTTTCTCCAACATTTTAAAAGTTATACACTTTTTTTCTTCCAAAACATCATGCAATGAACTCCCATTGTCAAGGATTATAAAATTTCTAGCATACATTTCCATTCTACCAGCATGCTCCTCAAACTTGTAGATTCTCACAACTCTTCTTCCTTTAAATGTTTTTGATATAACTTTGGGTTGTTGATGAGAACCCCAGAGAACAAATTCACGCTGTAAAGGATGGGTTTGTTAGAGCTATAACAGTTTGTGTTCCCATTGGATCTCCAAATTGCAATGGTATCCTCAACTTGGTCTTCTCACCTTTTGATGCAAGTCTACCTGCAATGAATCAACTTCCAATAGATCTTCTCTATTAAATCTATGTGCATTCATTTGATTTGATTTAGAAACTTCTGAACCATAAATTTATCTAATTGTATAAGTTCCTGTAGCAATAAGTGTCACCTCCACCAATACTAAAACAACCCACATTGATACTCTTATGGCCTTACTCCATGTCTTTGAACATACTTTTCATATATTTTGATCATAACATATTAATAAGGAATGTATATACTTGGGCCTTATCATGCACATGTCCACTTGCGTTAATGGATAGCATAAATTGTGGAGGGCTAATATATATGAATTTTAAATCTCTTCATGCCTACGCACTCTTAAAACTACCCAAGACAAATCAAAATCAAATATTAATTGCAAAGTTCTTAACATGGATTTAGAAAGCCACTACAAAGCTTCCACAATGTATCAGAGTGGTTTCGATTTTTTTTTGGTGATTGGGTGACTTTATAATAATCCTTAAAACAAAGTCATGATGAAGTCTTGAATTGACATAATCTTTAGTGGAATAGACTCTTTTACTGATAGAGATTGGGATTAAGCTTATGGGAAAGCAAGTGATTAAAAATTACTAAGAATATGGGATGTGATTTTATCATGTATGTTGAGGTTTATATTTGTTTTGTAATTTCAAGTTGCATCTGTGTATGTTGAGGTTTGATATCGAAGTCAATGAAATAATAATGGATAGTAAGAAGTATGAGTAATTATGAGATAGGAGGAAATTACCACATCAAATGATTACACCAATATTTCTAGGCACCAAGTTATTATTCCTTTTCTCTGAATCCATTTGGCCAACAAAACCATTTTTTATATTTTTGTCGCATGCCTATTCATGAACTAATTTTATTTCACATACATTTGAATTTATTCTATTTTTTCTAATTCTTATATTCACATTGAATTGTTGGCAACACCATTTTCCCAGGGTGACAGGGGGAAGGAAACTACCTTCCAGCAGTCCACAGATCCTGTAGAGGAAGATCTTACTAATGAACAAATTTATTCCTCCACCAAACTAGTCCAAACAATAAGGAAGCTTGTAAGAAAATCAAACATCGAACTCGCTTCTTTGATTCAGATTTGGCTGCAGACATGGGAGATAAAGGAAATAAATAAAGCCTTGATGGAAAAAATTAATTACTATGGGGTAAGAAAGATATTTAATTATCCCATTTATTTATTTTGGATTTTAATTTTTATACTCTTACAAGTCCTTTATAAAAAACTCTTTATTTTTACAGGAGTTTTTGTAGGATTTTGATCCCCAAGATGTGCCTATAGAGGTTGGTGTTTGTACCAACGTTGTTGCTACATCAACACAACATCATACAGGTACATCCCCTAGGTCCGATGTCGATATAGATACTACACCATTCACTCAGACCGATACAACCCCGAGGTTTGATGTCAGTACTACACTTGGCCTTGACCAACACATGCCAGAATGTGCACAGGATGATGTGGATGCACAACATGGCTTCACACATTTTGAAGCATTTTTCCTAGATCTTCCCATGTCACTAACACAAGAACACTATTGGTTACCTTTTTGTTAAACAATGAGCTCATCCCTATGAAAATAGAAAAGCTTCCAGGTATTTAATACGTGCTTTAATTATTATGTACAATCTAATTGAAATTTATGTATAATGTGCGATTATTTTAAACTAATGATAATATCGTTTTGTAAGAAACAATACATTTTATAAATGCATGAATGAATTGACCTTGGATATATCTGGGCCCACCATACACACAAGGTGGATTTCCCAAAGTTCCAAGTTAAAATATGAACTCATTAACAAGTTGGTTGGTCTATTTGGCAAGGGCTCCTTCAACAAATATGGAGTCTCCTCAAAAGTAGCCGCATATTTAAAATATCTACGGGACCAATATAGGGTTCATATGCAAAAGAAACCTAAGTATGAGCATACTCCAATGATTCCTGAGAGGGAGTGGAAGGCCCTACATGAATATGTAAAGGAGAAGATGATCCGAAAAGAAGGAAAGACACCACCCAACTCAGGAAGGTATGCAACACTTCTAATAATGTAATTATGATGCTTTATCGTCATTGTGACATCTAATTATGTATTTGAAACTTTTCAATATAGGCTCTTAGACACATCCAAAGCCACCAAGGCTAGAATAGAAAAACATGGGAAACAAAAACTTGGCCCGGGTGGTTACTCAAAATTGGTCGTACGAATTGTAAGTATACAAAAATCAATTGCATCCAAATAATATATTGTTAACAATTTCTATTTAATTGCATAGAAGAAGAAAAAATCATGTTCTTATGAAAATTTGTAGGCATTGGAGTTCAAAGAAGCTCAAATAGAGGAAGAAATCAAGCTTGATTTCAAGCATGGATTTCAATCAGTGATTGAACACAAAAAAATCTTGGGGAAACACAACCTTTCGGCACTCAAACCGACACACAGGTAAAAAAATCAAAGAAGATTATTTATAATTCATTACTTGTACAATCTATTGATTATTATTTTCGGCCATAAAGTGATGTGTTTGTTTGTTTTAACTAGACAACCAATGAAGAAACAACTGTCCCCACTAGAAGAACACAACCTAGTGATGATAGAGTGCCACCCAATGAAGGTGGTGTGTAGCTCAGTACTTGAGGTATTTCATGTGCTATAAAAAATGTAGTATGGATTACAGTTAAAAATATTTAATTTCAAATAGTGTATTAATTATAACCTTTTATGTTTCAACTCTAGAGCATCTAGAGGATGAGGCTAGACAAGAAGAGGAACATATGGCCACATCTGAAACTACTTCTTCTGCCTCTGTTACTCAAGTAGGTAAAGAACACTCTAATTATCTTTTTATTAATGAAATACTTGTAATAATAATAACAAAAAATATCAATTTAACATTTCTTTCTTATTGCAACTGATGATTCACGCCCCCCCTTGTAGCAACCTCAACGTCCTGAGTACATGAACTAGTCGTCAATAAGACATGCAGAGGCCAGAAAAACTGAAGGGGAAGAAGGAACTAACTAACTCCTTTCTAAATTCATTTCAAACAAAAAGAAATCGAAAAAGAAATGATTGTACTTGTTATATAATTAGAAACATCATGTACCATATTGTGGAAACTTATTTTTGATGATAAAATTTATTGAGATGAAGTATTTTGTGTCTATGATCAATGAATGATTTATATATGTTTTTTTATGGACAAAACCACACATGTTTCTTTATGAATTTGTTGTTTTTATAGTGTCTATGCATGAATCTTAAGGTGTTTCTTTCAACTGTTTTCTAGTAGATATATTGGATACTTGGGAATTGAGAGTGATGTGAGGGGGGGAGTGGCCATAATATATTACACCTTCATGTGGTTGGCCATGTTCAGTAGAGAATACATTAGAGTTTGGATAATATTGTAGAAAACCTCCCTCGATTCAACAGATCAACAACAAAGTCAATGTTGACTTCATTGTTGTTGTGTCAAATCGAGGGAGGTTTGCACCAAGATTAGACTACTCCAATAAATTATTCTCGAAACAAAGAGGAGATCATTCATGTATTTATGCACTCAAGTATTTTAATTATTAATTAGTCATAAAAAAGTTTGTTAATTTATTTTATTATTTTGCTAGAGGAGATCTATTGGAGCAATGTTAAACAAAAATCATACGAGGACAACCATCGGATATCCAGGTATTTGAGTTGTTATTTCATTTCTAATTGGAATTGATTTGTATGATTGAAATGATGATTTATTTTGTGATTTTGGTTCTTCCCACTCATGTAGATGAAAAAATGATGTCTTATCCTCAAGCTCTTGGTCCTCCAAAGAGGTAGAATTTATATTCCCCTTTTCTACTGTAGGGTCCACCTCCTAATGTGCACTTAAGTGATGGGATGATAAGTTCATTGATTTATATATATTTAGGTGTAATTGTAACATCCCCGGCCTTCCAAATATTGGGTAATGCTTCCAACACAACCTTAACTTAGCCTTTAACTACTAGGCTATGCCACACAGAGATACTTGCGGAAAAACATACACATCCATATAAACATATAATAACTATTCTACATACATATAACATAATAATGCATAAATAGTAGTAAGCCTACACATGCAACATATACACCATACACAAACAATACTCATCAATTACAACATATGTACCATTACACTGCATGTAAATGAACATAAGAGTTGTACTTATCTTTTATTAGAAGACCACCAACTGCGTGAAATCCTTCCACGAACCTCCCAGCCTTAGACCACACTGCTCATCACTCTCAGCAGTAGGTCACCCCCGAGCTGGGACTAAACTCCACCGGGCAATGGAATTCTAGGCTTGGCAAGGACAACAAGGAAGTTGCACAAAGCAACAGGAAGGATCTTTTATCCTAGGAGCCACTTATTCCCACAACACACAGACCCTCATTCCCCACACACCTACTCCACCCCAGTAGGATACACCTTCACTAATACAAGTCCATCGGCTAGTACACCTCCCTTACCTTGGGCTTTAGTAACATGCTAGACCAAAAGTCTCAAAGTATTGTGGCTGCTACGAGACTCCCTTCCAGGAGAAATCACTTCCTAGCAGAGTCTCTCACCTGAGAGAGATGCTCACAGGTCTGATAACCAGTCTTCGACTCAGCTACATACGAGTATGGTTGAAAAAAAAAACAACATTAATAGAAGCAACAATAGGGAAAAATAGGTATGGACACCCAACAAGACAACAACCTAACTCTAAGTCACAACACATCTTAGGTGACTACAATTGCATCGGGCTCCACAAGAAACAACACATGACGACTTTATCATTTCTGGTTTCATAGGTGCGAGAGGTATGCCGACGTCAGACAATGCAGAGGCAAGAACGACTCACGTACATGATGGGAGAATGGCAGGACAACCAACCTTCCCGTGAGGGTTCCCTTCACTGTGCGTGGGTATGCCGATGCAAACACAGAGGAAAGAACGGTTCAGATAGAGTATGACCCCCAAACTCAAACGGAGGATGGCATAAAAATTACTCGTGAACCTCCCAACACAGCTAACGCTTAATATTTTAACTGCATGAGCCCAGGTCGACACTTGTCTTCCTGGAGTTGCATGCGCTCCATTTAGCTTACGTCCCCAGCCACCAAGAACTTAGGCTAACAAAAACATATAATGTTCACTTTAGTATTCAGGAAATAATATTAAAATATTATTCCTCTAGAGGTAAGCCCCCTATCTTAGCCCTTAGGCCCAAATACTTAGCCCCCCTTCCTTACCCTACCTAGTGGAGCTTAGTCCCCCATAACTCTTCTTTGTGGTCGGTCTACACGCAACATTGTTTATATTTTTATTAACGATATGCATAATTACATATCCAAACAAAATATCAGGCTCCTGGCCTAATCGTCACATAAGCCTCCTAGCTTATTATAACTCGGCTCACCAGCCTAACAAACATGTTTACAATTCATATTTACAATTGGGGCTCTACCGAGGGATATTACAATCCCCTCCCCTTATTTTTGCACTATCCTTAGTGCAACTTGTTTATACATATATAATTCAAAAATTCTTCAAAAACTCCAAGCTTTAGCTATTGGAGGCCCATTATCCAGCTTTACTTTCAAGCACCAATTCCGGTATCCATATTGCAGCTGAAACTCAATTTCTTTATTCCCCGGAGTTGCTTCAGGAAAGCATTCATCATATTGTTCCTTGTTACATGCTTCAATTAAACCTCATTGAAAGCACCGAATGGTTGTAGATCCACGACGTTCCATCCATTGATAAACTCTCAGCAGTGTTATGACTCCATAGACGTAAACACTCTGCTCGTACACCTATTTATTCATAAGCAACATTAGAACATACATGAAATATATATACAAGCAATTCTAATAACATTATAACCTGTATATGAATTACGAGATACATAGCATACAATGAATAGAGAATTGATACTTATCTTTTGATTGAGAAGACTTCCATATCGACATGTTCTAGGCCAAGGTACCAAACCCCAGCAACATTCCAACCAACAGTCTCTCTTCCCCACATGTATGTCCCACCCTAGGAGTGTTCACCTTCACTGTCATAGAGTCCATCGGCTGTTACACCTCCCTTTCCTTGGGATACAACAACAGGCCGGACTGGAAGTCTTAGAGCATCGTGGCTCGAGGAGTTCCAACTGCCCTTAGAGGTCTCCAATCGACATCTTCCCCAAGCTACTCTTTGTAGTCAACATTCTAACTTTATTCAACATCATCTCATCTGCATCACCCACATGCAGTTATCATAAGAAAACATAAAAGAATTCATTTAGGAACTCCAATTAGTTCAAAAGGGAATTCAACTTTTTTCCCAAAACATGAAATTCTATTTCATAATTCATCTTGGTTGTTTCCAAATTATGAATGCAACCATGCTTGTGATTTTCCACAGACACCAAACTGCATACCAATTTCCTGCAAGACTTCATCTTTCATACTACCAACAAATTGTCAGTATTTTTTGTACATCATAATTCAACATGTACAACACCTTATGCAATGATCTTAGAATTGCCTACACCTAGCAATGCAATCACAATTACCAAACAATTTAACCAAATAGAATGACTTATCATTATATGCATATGCATGTTCATAATTAATAATAGTAAGTTTATTATTTCAATCTTATGAACATAAAAATTTATGTAGTCTCTATTTCTGTGACTACCTGGCTTACAACTTTCCTGTTGCAATGTTTAACAATTCCTGCAATGTTCTCAACTTCATGAGCTAGCAACATTTCAGCCATTAGTATAATTATTTCCATGCCAAAAACATATATACATGTACTTATAAAACTCATTCAACAAAGTGCATTTAAGTATACAATTCGATCATGTATGAGTGCAACTCTGCCCTTACTATACATGAGTACAACTCTCAATGCCTATTTATTCAGTGCACCCTTGTATTGATTTACATAATGTTCTTTATCTCAGTCATGTATCTCACCATCCATAAGTTGGAATTCTAGCCAATATGTTGACACATTCTCCACACGCTTCCTATTGTCTTCCCAATTAATTGGATGCCTTCCTTTTCGACCCAAACACTACACCAAGAATATAATTCTGTGGTGTTCATTAGTGTTAGCAAAAAAGGTTGTAGTCCAAGTTTTATTTAAAGTTTGTGGCTCATAACCTTTTCATATCCGTACCTTGCCGTATCCAACCATGTCCTAGTCTCATACATGACAAGCTTACTGGAATTCATTCCTATAACAAGTTCTTATATTTAATTCTTTGGTTATTACCCTATAACCAAATTAACATGACATTCTCATATGTCAGCGTGTGCATTCAGAAGCTAAAATATTTGAGTTAATACAAGCCTCCAGCCTTTACCACATCCAGTGGTATGCATTCAATAATATAATCATGTGATTTTATATAATAACTCGGGCTGAGGAAATTCTTACCTAAATTTCCTTTCAACAATTATGAAAAAAGAGTAATAAAACTCATACCTGCATGACTACCATTAATAAATTTTATACTACCTGAATGTCTGATGGAAGTAGAAGATTTCATGCTTCTTTTATCAAACTTATAACCAACACTTCATCTCTCTTTTGCTTCACTCCTTATGCAACAACATCACCAACAACATTTGCAAACACGCAAGCATTATTTCCTTTGGCTGACTCAACAAGTCATAACCATACTAGTTGCCACAAAAATTGCAACAACTTCTTTCCCATGTGCAACTTTTCCTTCCTGAACCCATAAGTCTTCAATTCTTCCCGGGTTCCTGAATCTTCTTGTTCTCTCACTATGATCACATCGCATGATCATTCCTACCCTGAGCACTTTCGACGCAGTGCCCCTACCTCAGCGGGGTCTGCTGACTTCCCGGTCAAAGGATATTTCAATATTCTCAGTCGAATTGACTCTTCGGGCTCGTGATTGAACCCAAAACAATTATACATAGGTCCCCTTTCCTTCTGTGTGTAGGTCCTGACAGACCCGCAGGCTATTCCTGCGTGCTTCCAAAACCCCAAGTTTCAGGCGCTAGCCCCTTTTTCATTAGCCCTTTCCTTCATAAGACTGTGGGATATGACCTCACATAAGTGTGTGATTGCAGGCGTGGGAAAGAGTGGTTTTAGACCAACCCAATTTTAACCCCACATTTCACCTCCGGTTGCCACGCATCTTTTTTCTAAAACCGTGGTTTAAATTGCGGCCCGCTCTCAGATTTTTAACATCCGAGCAAGTTTTGGCCCCGCAATCCAACTCATCCATCGATCTCCAATCCCATGGTGATGATCCATGATCAACGGTTGCTATCTATCATCCTTCCACACGCGATCCCAGATCTACACAATCTGTTGACACGCAACTCCCTTCCAAATCAACGACTACGGTTGATTCTGGCTCTCCGGCCCTCGAGAGTTTCAATTCTCAACTATCTGCTTTTCCCCACATGACAATCTTCTAGAGTGGAAGATATATTGACACCTGTCCTCAACAATTAGACGGTTCGGATGAACTCCGGCTCTCCGGCCTTCAGGATTTCTTACGTCTCCATACACACAAATCTCCGGAGTGAATTCCCTAGAGTGACAGATCTTCTACCACGCGTCCTCTCCAAATCAACGACCCTGATTCTCTTCGAGACTTCAACTCTTTCTGACCAAGACCAAATCAACGGTCTTTCGACCTCCTCCTCGATCAACAATCGATATTTCCTTCGTGACTTCGATGCTTTCACCCTCTGCTTTCCTCCAGAGTGCTCCATACCCAAAGTTCCAGATTTGGCGCCACACGTCCACTTTCATATCAACAACCAAGATTTACTTCAGTTGTTTCTCCTCCTTCTTGTCCACAAACATCCAAAGTTGTGGATATTACACCCACTGTCCTCCTTGATGATGGACGGTCCCAAATAACTTCGGGACTTTAGAACTTTAGCAAGTCCACTCTCCTGTGCACACAAGGGTTAAGTCTCATGCGCTTACCTTCAGATCCAACAGTTGTTGGTCCTTCACACCCAGACCCAATGGATGGGATCTGTTCCTCTCCTTTGTGCTTCCTTTGTTCTATTGGATGTTGATCTAACGGTCTAGGCTTCTTCTCACAACCTATCTGATGAATTTTTTCACTCCTCCTCCTGAGATTTTGACTTCTTCTGCCTTGGAATATTTTGTCAGTGTTCAAAGGCTTCAACCTTTGACCTTTCTCCTGCAAGTCTACCTCTTGGATCTCGTCTTCGATCTCGTAAGTGTTATCTCTTCTAAGATTTAGGACTTAGAATGAGTCTGTCTCCCTTACGTTATCTCTTCTGAGATTTTCAATTTACTCAGTCTCCTAAGGGTCTCAACCCTTTTGTTTCCTTTCAAAGGAAAACTTCGTCTCCTCCTGGCAACCTTCTGCTCAAAGCACACCTTGCTGAGCGTTTTCTATAGTGTTCAATATCCCTATGAGTATCTTCCTTTGATACTCTTCTCCCTAAAATCGACAAAGATTTCTCTTTGTGCACACTTGCACTTTCTCGATGCCTGCCTGGTAGAGCCCTACAAAGTTCTCAGTGACTCTATCTCTCTCTGAACTCAACACAGAGTTCTTCCTATGCACTCCTTGCACTTCTGCTGATGAAGGTTCAACGATATCTCTCCTGAGGTTCTCTGAGGTTAAATTACCTCTGTCAACGCACTCCTTGAGGACAATGTGCACTGCTTGCACTCGAAAACTCAAAGAAGAGAAACAATTGAAACTTATTCAATACTTCACCAATTTACACATTCAAACCAATCTGATTTAAGAAAACGTTCAGATTTCATTTTCTTTCCGAGCTCTTCTCTTCTCTGTAATCATTTTCAGGCACTATACCCTTCTCTCAGTCCCCAATCCATGTGATCATGGGTCGTGACGAAGCGCTAGATCACTAGATTCTTACTCGGGCCTTCGACTTTTAGAAATTTTCAAAGCAGCACACAACAATCTCTCGGAGTTTTAGATTACCGAAATTGCGATGTAGGGTAGGTCATCTGTCCACTTCTACTCAACATCCGATGAATGACACTTATTATGGAACCTCAGGTGTCTGAGTTCTGAAACTTCTAAGCTTCGATACTTCGAAGGATTTCACATCCGCGCATCCAAACTATTAATATATGAACATTCCCAATCACCTTTGGTGATGTCATTACGTCACATCACTTAACGTTTTCCAATTGTGGGGGCATGCAACGGTGGTTTGGAGTAACCCGCCTTTCCTCCCGCAATTATTCTAATGCTGACATGTAACCCCTCGGTGAATTTGCAGTTTGGATTGCAGGACCGCCTTGGATAATTAACTTCCGTGCAACTTGGGTCCCTGCAATGACTTATGGCCGTTGATCTTGATGTATCATGATCAACTCCAGTGTGGGTCCTTTGACCTTTAACTACGTTACGTAACCTCGGGCCCCACTAACCTTTCTCACACAGGATGCCACATGGCAACATACCAGCGAATTATATGTGGCCCATTCAGATGGGTGACACTCGTCACGTTCCAAATTCCATTTCAATCATCCACGGGTTCTAAACCCACTGACACATGGCACACATCCCATGTGTCCACGTCACCTCCAAGTGACATCATCATGACTAACCACTTCATCTCTTCAGGAGCTTTCACCCTTCACTACTGTGTTTGACCTTTCGACATTAGTTAATCCAATGGTCGTGCTCTCCTCTCCAGATCTACGGTGTATATCTACTTCGGAGCTTCGGGCTTCGGCCCTTCTCTTGTTTCTGACATCAGACTTCACTGAAGTCGTGAAGTCTGAAGGGATTTTGGGTTAACTCCTCTGTACCTTCCCCAGATCTGACGGTCGTAAGGGATTTCCCTTCCTTCCGAAAAGATCCTACGGCGCAAAACAAACCCTGTTACTCTATGGATTTACAAAGGAATTCACGGCTAATTGCCTCGCAACCTTACCAGATCTAACGACCGTGAAGGATTCTCCTTCTTCTGAACATATCCTAAGGTCCACATTACTTTGTGGTCCAATACCACTTCTGTTGTGGTTTTATGAGACCGCTACTCTTCCTGAGCTTCGTAACACGACCAAGGTAACTTCTTGGCACTCAAGAAGGTTCTGAGGTTCAAAATTGGTCCTCCAGACACAATTTCCTCTTGAAACCTTGGGTCCAATGACCACTTACCCAACCTATCCAGGATCCGCGTTGAAACCATGGGTCAAAACTTGATTTTTTTCCATTTCGACAACAAATCCTTCTGAAACTCTTGCTTCAACTTCCACTAACATGGCCCATCCAGGCTCAGTGTTGTAACCATGCTATGATACCATATTGTAACATCCCCAGCCTTCCAAAGACTGAGTAATGATACCAACACAACCTTTACTTAACCTTTAACTACTAGGCTATGCCACACAGAGATACTTGCAGAAAAACATACACATCCATATAAACATATAATGACTATTCTACATGTTATCACATAAAGTTGTTAAAGGACACAAGCTACAACCATGAGCGCAAAGTACAACACTCAGAAGAAATCTGATATAAAATAAAATCAAGCGAGCGAGCGGATCGACGACCATCAGGTAACCAGGATCATACAGTTGCACCAAGTTTAGCGTCAAGGAGAGGTCCGAAGTGATGAAAGGATCAGAGCTGTTCATTTCGGAAGGACACGTGGTGCATGATTAACATAAATCGGGATTTCGTGAGTCAGAGCAGAGTCTTTGGAACTCGTGAAACACAAAATCATGAAAAGATCATAGTCGTTGATCAAAGGAGAGATTTGGACCATTGGATCATCTTTTCGTGAGTCGGGAAAGTAGGAGGGTAGAGTCTTGAAGACTCACAACACGTGAAGTCCCAAAATGATCTTGACCGTCCATTCCCAAAAGGCATGTGGCATAGGATCAACATAGAGAGAGTCATTTGGGGGGAACTGAAGTAAGAAGTGTCGATGACCCAAGGTCCTAAAATGTCGATGTTCATCAGGGTCATTTGATGCAAAGGGATATGTGTTGCCCGATCCAAGCAATCACGATTTCACGACTCAGGGATTTCAGTAGGGATCACAATGCAAACTCACGAAATGTGAAATCCTGAAGCACCTGGTAACTAGGCACACAGTCACAGCCCATGGTCATATGAAAAGGAGCAGCGCTAAGGATCAAAACGCCCAAATTTGGTCATAGAGAAAGATCTGCGTGACCTTGAGGTGTCAGAATTGACTCAAAGGAGTCATAAGCTCACCCGGGACATTCATGGGTGTCAGGCCTCGCCCCGATCCCAATGAAGTTAGTTAATGGAAACATGGGAGGTAGTTGAAACCTCGTTTTACCCTGTAAATGGAAAGCATGGAAGCGTCGGCCGTGGAGGCATGCTGTCAACCCAAGATCTCCCTCAATGAGTTTTCCTACAAAACCCATACTAATCTGAGACCGCGTCTCACAGAAGATGCAAGTGAAAAATGGAAGAAGAAGGTGCATAAGCGAAGCATTGAATGAAGTATCCAGGTCACACCCTTGGTGTTGGCAGGTTGATTTGAATATAAATACTCATTTTTTATATTTTGTGGGGGTCGAAGGGTTTATCTAGGCTCCCTGCTATTGTAATATTTTTATGAAGAACACTGGTTCTCTGGTTATGTATTTGTTTTTGAGACATCTTGGTTATTCTAAGTCATCTTTCTTGTTGCATCTTATTTTCCTATGATACTGAGAGAGTTCATGATTGACTGATTCACATGGATTGTTATGACTATATTATGATGAATGTTATATTATAGTGATGTTATAATTTCTTTCAGTTTTTTTGAGATTTGAATTCAAGAGGATATTGTGTTTAAGTTTTTCCTCCTTAAGCTGTTGGAAGACCTGATGTCTACAACAGACCTCTACACTCTCCTCACCAAAGTCTTCCCTCTATTCACCCTTACTCCAACTTACTAACTGAAGTTGATTTCAGACCTCAATTGCTTATGCATGCTAGTCCAGATTTCTGAGTTAGAACGTTATTATAATTGAGTCTTGTCCATTTGACCACCTAAAATTCATTTACATTTACTATATAAATTAATGGGTACTGGGCTTATTCCCATTACATTTTGAGGGTGATTCCTAGTGCTAACATAAATGGCACCATTATCAGGGACGGATTTGAGCAGATTGAAGAGCTCCCTGGGAAGAATGACATAGATCCATCTCTTGATGGTAGACAAGAGTGGGATAAAGAAATTGACTATAATCATCTACCTTGTGACTCCACAATCAGAGACCCCACTGGGGAAGATCCTATTGATAGAAAGATGAAGGGAATGACTAGGTATCAACTTATGAGCTTTCTGCATGAACTCTTGTTATTCTTTATTAACTCATTTTTGTTTTTCCCTTCACATATAAAAAGGATCATATTTTTCTTTGTTTATTCGGTTGATCACCAGCATTCCTTTATATATCCATCGTTGGAGGAAGAAGCCATACTTTCTTCTTGTTTTGTAGTCGATGATGATCCTATATCCTTAGCTCAGCCTATTCATAAGGATAAACTTCATACTGAGATCCCTCCTAGATTCAATCACCCTTGCATCCTTGAGGAGGTTGAAACTGATCCACAACCTCCTCAAATCTCATCTCATCCTGCTGTTACTTTTGTTCCTTGCCATCAGTGTGATAAGCCTCATATTCAACCCACTAGTTTTCAAACTAGAATAAGAGACAAGTTGTTTAAACCTTTAAATCTTCCATATCATCTTCATCCTTATCCTCCTAATTTCTTTAAATATCTACCTCATTTTTTTGGGGAAGATCATGTTACAACTGAGAGGCATGTGGAGGCCTTTGAGAACTTTGTTGGTCAATTTGAGATGGATCATGATGATGTTGCCATGAGATTGTTCTCAAATTCGTTGTTTGGAGATGTTGTTATGTGGTTTAAATGTTTGGGAGCTGACTCCATTGGTTCCTGGGTTGAATTATCCAATGCATTTTTAAAGTAGTGGGGTGAGAACAAGTCCCTTGATTAGTACTGGGATGATTTTAATGCCTTTAGGAGAGGGGAAGAGGAATCCTTGGCCGTCTTCAACAGGAGGTTTTATCATGTGTATCATAATATGCTTGTAGAGATCAAACCCACAGAGACTGCTGCCATGGTGTACTATGCCATGTCTCAGCATTCAAAGCTCGTCCTTCACCTGAGAGAAATGAAATCAACATCTTTATCTCAGTTATTCATGGATGCTAGGGAAGTGGAGGAGAACCTCTAAGCTTGTGGAAGGATTCAAAGTCAGTATCATCTCAACTCTGAACGTAAGGCAGTTTTTACCTACTTTCCCTATAAAGAAAAGACTATGGATAATTTTGTCTTCGATGCAGGTATCCATGAGCAGCCCCGTCTTGATGAAAATAATGTGTATGAACAACTAGGAGAAACAATTACTACTGTTCCTGAAATAGATATTTTTAACAGTTGTTTTCCTGATAAAATTATTGATTTAAAGGCTGATCATAGATATGAAAGACAACCCATTTTTGATGAATATCCTAGTGATGATGAGCAACAAGATTATCTTGTATTTGATCACTATGAAGACAGTAAGGATGGTGCAGAGGTTGTCCTTGTCACGGAAGACATAAAATTTGACCAGGAGAAGCCCTTAGTTGAGGCACATGAAGAGGCCATTTATACATAGCCTGAAGTAAATCCATAATCATCAGTGGATCAACAACCAACTACATCCATCCTGCTTCCACTTGTACCTACAATTCATAGTAAGCAACTTTTGGACCCACAGATGCCTGTGGATGTCTTTCAATCAAGTGTGCATGTAGGGGACATCAAGCAAGCTATCAACAACTTTGAAAAAGTGAAGGTAACCTTTCATAAGTTAATCATGCATTGCCTTTAGTTTCATGACCTTGTCAATGAGTACATAAAGTTACACTTTTCAAATGCTTTGGAGCATGCAGGCTTGATCTTTTTATCAAAATTTGAAGGTAATATGGGTGATCATAAGAATGAAATCAGTCAGTTGTCATGCTTTCCTTGTCTTTTATGGATCATTTGCAGTGAAGCGAAGGATTTAGTTATCAAACAACTTGAATGGCTATGGTGGAAGTTTTCTTTTACCTAGCATTTTGTAAAAGTCAGTTAACTTAGGTTTTGTACATAAATAAGCTCCCTCAGGAGCAGGTGTGTTTTCTTTCATTTTTAGAATAGTGTACGTGTCAACCTGTTTTCCTCAGTATGATGTTTCAGATCATGACTCCATAGCCCAACATCTAAGGCACTGGAACTACTTGTTCTTGGCAACGTGCAGGGAGCATGCCATCCCGTGTGGAGCCAAATGTTATCACATAAAGTTGTCAAGGGCCGCAGGCTACAACCATGAGCGCAAAGCACAACACTCAGAAGCAGTATGATATAAAAGAAAATCAAGCGAGCGAGTGGATCGAAAACCATCGGGTAATTAGGATCATACAGTTGCACCAAGTTTAGGGTCAAGGAGAGGTCCAAAGTCATGAAATGATCGCGTCCAAAGTCATGAAATGATCAGATCCATTCATTTTGGAAGGACATGTAGTGCACAATTAACATAAATCGCTATTTCACGAGTCAGAGTAGTCAAAGAGCAGAGTCTTTGGAACTCGCGAAATGCGAAATCGAAAAAATATCGCAGCCATTGATCAAAGGAGAGATCTGGACAGTTGGATCATATTTTCGCGATTTCGTGAGTCGAGAAAGTAGGAGGGTAGAGTCTTGAAGAATCGCGACATGCGAAGTCTGGAAATGATCATGACCGTCCATTCCCAAAAGGCATGTGGCGTAGGATCAACATAGAGAGAGTCGTTTGGGGGGAACTGAAGTAAGAAGTGTTGACAGCCCAAGGTCCCGAAATGTCGATGTTTATTAGGGTTGTTTGATACAAAGAGATACGTGTCGTCCGATCCAAGAAATCGCGATTTCACGACTTGGGGATTTCAGCAAGGATCACAATGAAAACTCATGAAACGTGAAATCCCGAAGCACCTTGGAATTAGGCACATGGTCGTAGCCCAGGGTCAGATGAAAAGGAGTTGTGCTAAGGATCAAAACACCTGAAGTTGGTCACAGAGAAATATCTGCGTGACCTCGAGGTGTCAGAATTGACTCGAAGGAGTCGTAAGGTCACCCAGGACATTCATGGGTGTCAGGCCTCGCCCTGATCCCGATGCAGTTAGTTAATGGAAATAGGGGAGGTAGTTGAAACCTCGTTTTACCCCGTAAATGGAAAGCATGGAAGCGCTGGCCGTGGAAGCAGGCTGTCAAACCGAGGTCTCCCTATCAATGAATTTTCCTACAAAACCCATATTGATCTGAGATCGCGTCTCACAAAAGATGCAAGTGCAAACTGGCAGAAGAAGGTGCATACGTGAAGCATTGAATGAAGTAGCCAGGTCACACCCTTGGTGTTGGCAGGTTGCTATGAATATAAATACTCAGTTTTGATATTTTGTGGGGGTCGAAGGGTTGAGATAGGCTTCCTGCTATTGTAATATTTTTATGAAGAACACTGGTTCTCTGGTTATGTGTTTGTTTTTGAGACATATTGGTTAATCTAAGTCAACTTTCTTGTTCCATCTTATTTTCCTCTAATATTGAGAGAGATCATGATTGACTGATTCACATGGATTTTTATGAATGTATTATGATGAATGTTATATTATAGTGTTGTTACAATTTCTTTCAGTTTCTTTGAGATTTGAATTCAAGAGGTGTGTATAAGTTTTTCCTCCTTAAGCTGCTGGAAGACCTAATGTCCACAACAGACCTCTACACTCTCCTCAAAAAAGTGTTCCCTCTATTCACCCTTACTCCAACTTACTGACTGAAGTTGATTTCAAACCTCAATTGCTTATGCATGCTAGTCTAGATTTCCGAGTTAGAACGCTATTATCATTGAGTCTTCTCCATTTGACCACCTAAAAATCATTTACATTTACTGTATAAACTGATGGGTACTGGGCTTATTCTCATTACAGTCTGAGGTTGATTCCTAGTGCTAACTCTACATATATATAACATAATAATGCGGAAATAACAGTAAGCCTACACATGTAGCATGTACAACATACACATGCAATACTCATCAATTAAAACATATGTACCATTACACCGCATGTAAATGAACATAAGAGTGGTACTTATCTTTTATTACAAGACCACCAACTACGTGTAGACCTTCCACGAACCTCCCAGCCTTAGACCGTGTTGCTCATCACTCTCAGCAGTAGGTCACCCCCGAGCTGGGACTAAACTCCACTGGGCAAGGGAATTCTAGGCTTGGCAAGGACAACAAGGAAGTTGCACAAAGAAACAAGAAGGATATTTTATCCCAGGAGCCACTTACGCCCACAACACACAGACCCTCATTCCCCACAAACCTGCTCCACCCCAGGAGGATAAACCTTCACTAATACAAGTCCATCGACTAGTACACCTCCCTTACCTTGGGCTTCAACAACAGGCTGGACCATAAGTCTCAGAGTAATGTGGCTGCTACAGGAATCTCTTCTAGGAGAACTCACTTCCCAATAGACTCTCTCACCTGGGATAGCTACTCACAGGTCTGATAACCAGTCTTCGGCTCAGATACAACTGGGTACGGTTGACAACAAAAGCAACAATAATAGAAACAACAACAGGGAAAAATGGGTATGGACACCCAACAAGACAACAACCTAATTCTAAGTCACAACATAGCTCAGGCGACTACAATTGCATCGGGCTCCACAAGAAACAACATAGGACAACTTTCCCGTTTCTGGTTTCAGAGGTGCGAGAGGTATGCCGAGGTTAGACAATGTAGAGGCAGGAACGGTTCACGTACAAGATGGGAGAATGACAGTGTTATATCATTTTAGACTTCTAGATCATTTTACAGGGAAAGTACTTCTAAATCTTCCTTTCTTTCTTCATAGAAGTTTGACAAAAGTGTGCGATAAGGTTAGAGATAAACCACATAGCATCAAGAATACCCTATGTCATTTTGGTCTTATTAAAATGATTATCTTGGAAGAATTGAGACATAGATAAAGAACTTGGCATCACTTTGTCTTTTGGGAAGGTTTTGAGACCCAAACTCAACCTGAGAATGGAAAGAAGAAAGCATGCAAGAAGTAGCCAACTCCTCAGAGTAGCTCAAGGAGAAGGAGGGCTCTCCCAAAGTCACCAGAAGAGAAAAAATATAGCTCAAAGCCCAAGAAAGCTAAAATGAAACTAGATTTTGAAACAAACCCAGAGAAATCTACAGTAAAGAAGGCAAATGTTCTTAATCTGCCATACAAAAATTCAAACACAGAACCAGAGAAAGATGATGAAATTCCAGACCTTGAAAGTCCAGAGCACTCCATGGAACCTGCACAAGATTTTGAAGTTTTTACTTCCTTTGAAGAAGCTGGAACATCCAGAAAGAAAAAGACTAGTGACTCAAAGTTAGGCAAGAAATTAAGAAAGAAAATTAAGCAACACGAAGTTATGGAAAGCGTCATAAAGGAAAGATATGAAATCCTATCCAAAAACTTTGTTGAAACAGATAGGGATTTCGAGAGATTAACTTTGAAAACAACGAGGGAAGAGAAACAAAAGAAGAAGATCATAGCAGATAAAAATAGGCTTTTGAGAATAGTTAGATGCTTAAAAATAAAAAATAAAAGCTTGAAAGCAAAGCTGGCTGCTTCTTCCCCTTTGAAACTATTAGTAGAGACAACTGGAAACCTAGTTGAAGACTAATACAAACAATGATTTTGATTTTGATCACAAAAGATTTTCATTTTGATTAAAATAGAACTTTCACTGGCACAGGAGGCACAGTTACAACCAATTAGCCGTTGAAAATCATAGATTTCACCGAATAATTAGCAAATTATAAGGCGGAATAGCCGGTGAAACCGTAGAGAAGGAATTTTGAAGATTTTGAGCTCGAACAGAGCAATTTTTGGGTGATTTAAAAGATAAGAAGGCATCAAAAAAATTAATCACCAAATTATGAAATATTTAGTTTCAAAGATTTGTGGAGATATCGGAGGTAGATGCTCATATGGTCAACTAAAACTTTGTTCACAGCTAGTGAAAGATTTCAGTTTTGAAGACATGTATCAACACATCAAAGACACATCAGAGGTGCATTATGATAAAGACCAGATGTCAAAGAGCTTTTGAAGACAGTCCGATTCATATGAAATAGATTTTCAATTACCTGATTGTAATTAGTTTATACTCTGTTTTCTATATTTAGAAATCTAGATCCATTTTTCAAGGATCTGAGATCTATTGTAAAGGTTCTAAATACCTATCATTTTGGTAAAGACAGGGTTCAATTTTTGGATACAAAGGCCTTATACCATGGTACATAATTTTTTTAGATATAATACAAATCATAGTCCTCTTTCACTTTTGATGTCAGACTTCATTCATTACTTTCTTTCCTATACTCTTATTCAAGTTGTCTTAACTGTTAAATGGATGTCATCTCATTAGTCAGTTCATAGCTTGATTAATAGTTATTTACATTGCTTAATAACCCATCATTGTGTATCTGGTTTATAAGTATTGTCTTCTTCACCCACAATTTAAGCTACTGTCTGATCATTAATCTTTGAAAGCACTATCTTATTTGATTATATACTGTTGATTACCCTGATATCAGTCCATTAAGGTTGAGTTATCCCATTGATACACATATAAATAAATACAAACACAGTTTACTTTAAGTTACCAAGCATCTTTGACCTACAACCTCAAAGAGTTTCTTGGAGAGATAACAGGCAGGATGACCAACCTTCCCGTGAGGGTTCCCTTCACTATGTGCGGGTATGTCGATGCAAACACAGAGGAAAGAATGGTTCAGACAGAGTACGACCCCCGAACTCAGACAGAGGATGGAATAAAAATGACTTGCGAACCCCCCAACACAGTTGGCACTTCATATTTTAATTGCATGAGCCCATGTCAACACTTGTCTTCCTAGAGCTGCATGTGCTCCATTTATCTTACGTCCCAAGTCACTAGGAACTTAGGATAACAAAAACATATAATGTTCACTTTAGTCTTCAGGAAATAATATTAAAATATTATTCCTCTAGAGGTAATCCCCCTAGCTTAGCACCTAGGCACAAATACTTAGCCCCCCTTCCTTAACCTACCTAGTGGAGCTTAGTCCCCCATAACTCTTCTTCATGGTTGGTCTACACACAACAATGCTTATATTTTTATTAATGATCTGCATAATTACATATACAAACAAAATATCAGGTTCTTGGCCTAATCATCACATAAGCCTCCTAGCTTATTATAACTCGGCTCACCAGCCTAACAAACATGTTTACAATTCATATTTACAACTAGGGCTCTACCGAGGGATATTACAGTAATGCTCATGCTTCAATTTTTCTATGTCTTGAATAGTGATTATGCTAAGATGTTTTAATGTTGATAATTTTATGGCATGCTTCATTTATGATTACTCATGATTATGATGATTATTTAAGGTTGCTATGGATACCTTACAAAAACACATGCAAATGTTAGTGTGCAAGAAAATGTGCCAATGCCTATTTTAAAGTTACATTTCAATGCTTAAAGTATTCAAGGTATAATCTATTTCAACACTTACACTTAATGGAGGATAAAACATATGACCTTGAGTCCTAGTCTCACCTCAAACTAGAACAAGATGGTAATCATGCAAACTATAAACGTGGAAATTATATACTTGGAAATTTTGGCAATTATGCATTAATTCTTTTTCATATTTTCATTTGGAGTGTTTGACGTGATGGCCTCAATGTAAACCTTCTCATATTGTTCTTGTAGTTGCTTTATTTTCTACTAGATTTTATGCTTAGGTGCTATAGGGATATATCTGTGCTTCTATAATTTCATCCACGAGCTCTGAAAATTTAGTCATACTTGCTATAAATTCTCTACACTTAGTATTTAGCAATAACATGCTTAATGGTCAAACCTTTTCTTTTCTTGCGATCTTCTTCCTTAGTGGCTTCCAGTCTTGCAAACTATTTCTTCTTCTCCTATTTACATATTGCCTCTGAGTTTGTGATGGACTCTAGAAACTCTTCCCCTTCCTTTACAATATGTTGTAGTGTTGTTTTTACCTTGATTTTGACAATGGTTTCTTCTAGTGATTTCTAAGGACTTGGGTAGGTGTGGGAGCACCTCCTCAAAACACGTGGATAACTCTCCTCCTACCTACATTGCAACTTCATGAAATTTTTCTTAAATATTTAAGGTATTCAATCTTGTTTCCTTAACTTAAATAGTGCAATAGTTCTCTACTCCATTTTGTTAGATAAAATGTGGTGGTTTCCCTTCCTTGTTTTCTCCATTGACTCTAATTTGTTGTAGCATATTTGACTTGTATCTGCAACACTTCTCTTTATTTTTCCCATTGTCTTGTTTGTTCCTTGAGATATAGATTATGAATCCATAGTTTTCTCATGCTATCATAATTCTACTCAACTCTTCCTTTCATCTTTCTTTTTGATTCTGTAATGATCTTGGAAAGTGAGGGTAGATCTATCTTCCACAAGTCAAAGACAAGTTGCAGTCGGACCTCATCTCCCTCTTCAACTTCTTCCACCATAATAACTAATTGTGGTATGTTGAATGAGTCCACTCTTCCAATCCCTTATCTTGAATACTCCACTGTAGAATATTTTTGTTTGATATAAACACCAAACTCAAATCTAGAACTAGTTGCATGCATTGTGACTAATGGGATATACACTACACTTGACATGGGTTGTGGCAATGAGCCGATAATCATCATAGGAGGGGTAGTAATGGAAATTGATAGAGGGACTTCCTTTCTTATGAATTCCAAATGGATTGGTAAGAAATCCTCTACTAATGTAAGACACCTCAAACTGGTATTTTCGGCCATGCATTTCAATACTACCCACAAGGATCCTAGTGGTTTACATAATGACATTGTACATGGTTTCATAGTAGCTCGCTTACATGGTTCTAATGTTGACCTATGCCACCTTATTTGATGAATAGGAGAGGGATTCATACTTGGTTACAACAAATTTTTCCCATGGATTCCGCCACAATAGTTGAACACCTAGTGGTTCTACTCAATGTGAGAATGAAATGAGTATAAAAAAACTCCAAAAATGGAAGTCCTAGTTCATATACTATGCATCCAATACATTATGTAATACCTTATTAGTGACATACCTCACCTAGTTCAACTTTATGCCATTTGCATAGTTTTCAGCCACATGGGTGGCCTATTTTGTACACCCACCCTTTCCTTAGATCCACAATACCATTGTAAACAATAGTACTACCATGTTAAACATAAAATTGTTAATGGAGGTTACATCATAGCCCTGGTTCTTGGATTTCATGCCATATGTCAAGTAAAGGTCCATTTTCTCTTCTGCGGGAGCTCCATCTTTATACATGGTATCTCCCTCTTTATACATGGTATCTACCTCTTTCTACACTATAATGTCAACCATGAACATGTTAGTGGTATCCTACCCATCTCGTGGCAACCTTGTAATGACATGTTTTTTCTTAGAATTGATGAGGATTTTCCTGGCTAGACAAATCCCTCTAGAATGAGTTTGCGCTTACAATATCCTTACACACTTCCTTATCACTACAAAGTTTCAAAAATAGAGAACATGTAGTGGGATTGTAGTGCTGAATTTGAACAAGGTATCTAATGGATTTAGAATCCTAGTTGAGAACATAAGATTTCACATAAACATATGTTATTGCAATTTTACCTATTGTCTGCAAATAACCATCTGATGATGTTCCTTCTAGTAAACATTTTTTCTACCTATTACTCCCATATGATAAATCTATCCCTTGTACCAATTTCAATTTTCTTCATTCATAAACATTATTATCATCTAGTTTGTCTTGGTATGATGTCTCTCTCTACTTTGGTTGTTTTTGCATGTATGTTCACTAGAAGACTTATTTACATTTCTAGTTAGAGAGACATACTATTCTTGTATATAATGAATTTATGCTAGAAGAGTTGTAAAGATAAGAAATATAATTTTGTTAATGTCCATGAATGTCCAAATAAAGTAGGCCAATGGGACTCAAAAGTACAATCCAGTATTGAGAAGCATAGGGAGTACCAAGGTACCTCCTAGAAGAAAAATCTTGACAATATAAAGCTTATGACAAATAGTCCAATGCTACTAGAACTAGCTCATATCCAAGGGAAGCCTCCCAATACATTCAAATTGAATCTAGAATGGATTAGAGATTAGGAATTCCTAATATATATATATATATATATATCCAGAGCCACCATTGTAGTAGTTATCAAAATATATGGGAGGATAATCATATTTTAATTGTTGAAGTCCGTAAGAAATAACTCCTTCGAACTTTCCAGAGTTTCCAAAAAGATAAAATCCCTAGACCTAGTGGTCTCCCAATAGAAATTCCTAGGTTGTTATGACTTCATTGGAGAATGCCTTTTGAAATTTTTTGAGTTTCCAAGGACTTACAAGTCAAACATTGACATCTTTCAACTCATCCTTTATCACCTTAATTCCAAAGACTTACAACCCTAACAAAAATCAAGATATTTAAACCTATTTCATTATGTAACTACATATACAAAATAATTTCGAAAACCATTGCTCATAGACTAAAAGGAAATCACTCAAAATAGATTTTCCCAAAGCAATTTGAATTCCTGTAAGGAAGAATAAATCATGAGGTCGTGGGAGTGGAACAAGAAGGTCTCCATATAATCAACTTGGACATGGCATGATGAGAAAATATAAATGTATTAAGGCATCAAAATGGCACTTATAGTTGGAAAGTACAAGATTGTACTGGTAGTCTCCTTCTTTGTACAAAGGTGTGACTGTGCATAATTCAAAGAGAGGTTTGATTTTTTACCAGAGTCAACCATTTACCAAAAAAATGACTCATTCTCTCTATCTAATTCTTGGAATTTTATTTCAAGACTTGGGGTGTTTCTATACTCTTTGGAAATGGCAAAGGAAATCACCTTCATTAATATTTATGGTCCCTACTTAGATTGACAAGAGTATTGGGAAGCACTCCAAAAAGTTTTGATTCATAATGGATTATTGGTTCTTAGCAGTGACCTTCATTTTTATTTAGGAGCCTTGGAGATTTGGGGGTTGACAACCTAGGTGGATCCTTTAGCAGACTTCTTTATTACTAAGCTTGAGCTCATATGCCTACTAGACATTATGCATGCTAAAATTTCTCTGACTTGGAGAAACATGAGAATGAGTGAGCCCCATGTGGCTAAAAGGATCAATCAATTTTACATTTTAGAGGCCTTCCTTGAAGAATATCTTCATTTTTTATAATGGGTCTCTATAAGAGGAGACTTGGATCATAGTCTAATTAGATCTTATTAGATGTATAAAAGCAACCTCTACAATTGAAATATTTTAATGAGGGGGTCAACTCCATCTATCCACCACAGGCTCAAGATCGACCACGGGCCATTAATCTCATTATATATTTTTTAATATACACAGTTTTTTTGGATATCCAATGAACGTTCCGACAAGAATATCCATTAGAGGTATGACGAATCCGTCAGATATACTGTTTGGTCGTCGGATATTTGATGAAGTTGTGCATCAATTATCCGATGAACGATTCCACCTCCGTCAGATATTCAATGTGTATTTACGTCGAACTTTCAACCATATCTTCCAGAAATAATGGTTGATTTTGACAAGGGTTTGGTCCTTAGGGTTGTCATCATAACCGATGACAGTGTGTCGGATATCCAACATAAATATGTTCACTAGATATCCGAACCTACTACACCGAAGAAACTAATAACCATGTTTCGTCGGATTCCCGACGGAATTGCGTCAACCAACTGACTTACCACCATCAGATTTCAATGCATAAGAAGTAGTTATTAATTCAAACCCACATTTCTGAATTTGTTATCATTTGAGGAAAAACTTGTATTTTCTAGTTGAATGTATGAGATCCCAATCACTGAATATGTGTCATAGGGTGGGTGTGATAGTCACATCCCATAGTTATTGGAGAACATGGGGTTGAAGTACAATCAAAATTGGGAATTGTGAGTAGTCAACTATCTTGGGGAAAGAGAGGAAATTTGTATGGGTGGTAACATTCAGTTTCTACATGAACAACAAGAGAAAACAAGGAAGAATAGCTTGGAAGCTGGAACAACAAGGCTGGGTGAATTTTGGAGCATTTTGGAGCACATTGGAGCATATTTGGAGTTGGATTATTGAAGAGCTAGGTTTTCAGGCCTGAAGAGTGAACTCCTAGGTGAGTTGCACTAGATCAATAAGTGTTTTTTGTTGGTATTTGTTCCTATTAGTGAGTTCCTTTGAGTTCCCAGCTGAGAGATTCCTAGATACCTATGCCAAAGAGACCCTGATAAATGAAAGAGACACTCGATGGACTAAGAGCAATGAAGAGGTACATTCCTTGGGTTGTGTATGTCAAGAGGAAGAGAGTTGGAGGAAATTTGGGATAATTGTAGGAGAGAACGAGTGGGTTGTGTGATACTGAGTTGTGAGGGACTTTGAGAGGAAACCTTCTTTTGTGGATTCCTAGCCCCGTCTCGGGGGTGACTTGTTGTTGAGATTTGGATCAACAATCTATGGTTGGGTGGAATGTCCTTCCCAAGTAGCTGGTTGCACAAACTCTCTTTTAAAGACAAGTGTTTATCCATTTTGCTGAGATTATTCCATGAATGTAATTGTTGTGCACTTACTCTGTATATGAGAATGGTTTTATATGTTGTTATAGATGTTTTATCAGTTGCATAGATGTTTGTTTAGAATGTTGTATTTTCATATAATTATGAGTATCAAAAATTGGTTGAGAAATGTGTTTTAATCACAACTGGTAAGCTATAGGAATTGTTTAGCAAAAGAAAAATTGGTTTTATTTGTTTTTCCATGTAGTAATGTTCCCTGGTTAAACTAGGGGATGTTACAATATTTATACACAAATGACCACAACAAAGCCCAAATAGTGATAGAATTACACAATATCATCGTGAGCTCATACAATAAACCATATGTAACGTGTTAAAATAAATTCCAACTTTTTAAAACTCAATGTGCCACCAACATTTACCATATGAATGCGATGGTATTTGGAAAAAATAAAAGGTTTTCATATATGATGGACTATAGAATCATATCATGCATAAAATAAAAATTTCATAATGAACTTGCTTTCCTTTTAATGTGTCATGCAACCAAAGACTAGACTTATGATAATCCCTTGCTGAGTCATATCAGTTGTAAGTAAGAACCTTTTTTATTGCTTCATAACCTTTTGTAATCTTCACATAGCATTTATGAACATAATGAATATAAGATGGAGGATTCTTTGAATTTTTATGAGCATAATCATTTCCTTTTTTCAATAAAACTCATAATCATGATGGAGAAGAAACCAATATCACTGTAAATGATATTGTTTCAACATAAAAGAAGCCTTTAATCCCGGGAATAATGAAAATAAACATCCTTGATTTCTTATAGGGGGTCTCACCTATAGTTAAATATTTATATATCATAGATAAATAAAAATTTTAAATCATTCCTTGCAACTATTTGGAGGCTAGTGATTATTTGGTGAGTTTGCGAGTCAACACATGCCTAAGATCTTCATGTTGGAATCTCTGCTTGTTCACAGAATCCTCTAAATGAAGGAAAGCCCTCAAATCCCCTCCTTTCGTCAAGTCACCTCAATGCAACTCAACATCTTCGATGAGTGTGTCCAACATGCCTACACTCCTCAAATTTCCCAACGAACTGTCCAAAGTGCTCTAAGTAGAATGAGTGACCTCAAATAACTTCCATGCCTTAGGAACATATGAACCAATATTATTCCAACCTCAATCAACGACCCCTTTCAGATCTCTGAGTCATCGCACAATTGTCTGCAAGTCACCAAGGTGTGTTATTCCTCATCCAATGTCCCATACCAAAGGAAATTGAATGCCACCCAAGTCACTGGGTCTGCTTTCTACCCATCCAGGTTTATTGGCAACAATTCTTGGTCGAATTCCTTGCTAACTCCATCTGCTTCTTAGAACGAAACTAACTTACCCTCTTACAAGCGTCCAAACTTTGGCACTATCATCACGACTGTCCAGTCATCACGTGACCCAATGAATCTGACTAAGACACAAAACACCTGGGCACCACACCCATCCTCTCAAATGTGGCATGCACAAAATTCACTGCCCACTTCACCGCAACGATCTGTCCAATGCACCTCATCAAAGAGTTAGGTAGCTTCCTCAAATCACCTCCATGAATGCATCCAAATCTGCCTAAGTCCACCACAAGACTCGTCCAAGTAGGTTTTCCTAAGATCTCTGCACGCTCACCCAACCAAGCTATCCCAAAATGTTGCAGGACTTCTTCAAATATGCACCACTTGAGTCACCCTCAAGTCTGTCGGTTTTCACTGAGGAAACAAAATGCACTTGAATCACCATGTCATTCGTCTTCCCTTTAAAGAATTCACTGCAACACTTGAAAATGCAAGAACTCAAGCCAACCATACCTTTCTCGACGACACCCCTCCCTACAACCATGTTCTAGTTCTGATGTCCTAGGCATGCACCTGCCCAAGCAACCGACTCTTTGCAAGAACTCACCTCAACCATTGTCCGTAACTCCACAAGCCTGCAAGACCTTTGCTGCAATATAAGGCTGAGTCCATTCATCCACTTCAAAAATCCGTCTAAGTTCCAAAATTCGCATGCAACCAAACAAACTCATCTCTAATGTCTTTCCATCTCTACACCTTGACTCCTTCCGCTTCAAGGAACCATGTATCCACTACCCGACTACTATTAACTGAATGGTGTAACTCTGTGAAGAGTCACCTCATCCGAAGGTCGTGGTCTACCCACCAACAACCCAACTCAACTCAACTAATTTTATTGGCAATGCATGGCATGAGGACGTCATAATGGAAAAATTCCCAACCAACTGCCTATTTTGGAGCTTCTCTAGGCCACCCCAGGTCATCCAACACACCCAAGTGATTTACCTTGCTACAACCCAGGACTTCTCTCCCTTCACAATCACTTCTGTGATCACCCTCTGTGTTTCATTTATGCGATCACTTCCGTGGTTATATATGCAACAAGTCGTGCAATGATCCCATGTTCAATTTCCTTGGCCAAGTGCTTGGTTCACTCAACAAAATCTACGCTTGGTCTCTCCAAGTTGTGCACTATTATCACACATCAAACCACTCAAGTTTTCCTTTGTGATCAAGTCTATGACAAGTTCTATGATGAACCCTGTGACGAGTTTTACGATCACCCATTCTGTCCAAGTGCTTCATTTCACCACAACTATGCTCTCGGTGTACACAAGGTCTGTGCCCAACTCAACCTTCCCATCACATCATCAACAAAAACTCTATCGTAAGTTTGATGCAAAGTTTGTGATGAACAAGTTCGCTGCATCAAATCGTTCATCAAGTCTACAAACGTTCCCACTGAACTTTCTTCGCAACAAATTGCCTTAAAATTTTTCTCCGATACCATATATTATCGAGATAGTGGTGAAAATCTCCCCAACCCTTCTCCATAATATGCAAGAAAACTACTCCGATACCATATATCATTGATATAGTGGTGAAGGGCTCCCCAACCCTTCTCCAAAATTTGTAGCAAATCAACTTTGATACCATCTGTCACATCCCTACAGTGTGCCTTACGATCATACACCTTTTGAGGGCATGCAATGCCGCGACATTTCTCTCTTGGTTGCTTGGAAACACCAAGGATACTTTGTCTGGACTATGCCTCTTCACCTAGAGCATACCCATACTCCATTCTAGGCTACTGATGAGTCATACTCCTACTCTAGTGCAACTCTTGTATACTTAGACATTCATTAACTACTTTACCACTTGGTCAGATATACACATACATCCATGAGAAACCAAGAGAACTACAGAACAAATGAAAGACAGACATAGATATAGTGTGGGTGGCACAAACCATGCCTAACACCTGGCTAAGACTTTGTTATTGCGAAACAATTACAACATGAGCACTATCGGCTCAGTTTACAACAGGGCAAAGTCAAACGACTCGCCTCACCTCACCAAGACACTCATACCTATATTGTCACCAAGGCTCTCTGCCGCAACTGTCTCTACAGCCACCTACGATGCACCTCAAGCATGCCCCTAACCGTAGACTTGTTGTTTCTTCACTTCTATAGACTATGTCTCCTTGTTTCCGCATACTTCACAAATTTTGGTTTTGCCTCACAGATGCCTCTAGCAGACTTGTGTTTCCAGACTTAGCCAAAATCAACCCAAGAGAAACTCCCCCATCCCTGTCTAACGAATCCACCTAAAGGAAACACAAGTCCTCTCAAGTGGAGTGACTTATTTCCTTGAGGGATCTCACCCTCTTCATTTTCCTCATAATTACAGAGCTCTCTTGCTCTCCTTGTCTTCCTTGGTTGTGCACCCTTCTTCTCTTATAGGCCCTCCAAAGGTCACCATTGTGAATCATCGTGTCCTTTGGGGGTGTCATGCCCCTTCGTGAACCCATGTCCAAAGGAATTGTCGTTCCCCTTAATAGAGTCGGTTTCCCAAACTAATCATCGCGCTCCTTTGTGTACCCGGTCACCCAAACGAACCCATGCGCTCGTCAACCATCATGCCCCTTGGGACCGATGCACCCAATCTTGGTGCGCCCCTCATGCCGGTGTGCCCCATCCATTGAACCGACTCGTCCTCTTGGGTGCGCACCCCCTCAGGTGAGTCATGTTGGCTCTCCTATGTGCGCCCCCCATTCCTTAGTCAATTTTCCTTCATTGGTGGAGCACCCAAGTCTTGCCCTCAACCCTTTATCAAATCGTATGTTGTTTGACTTGTGTCGCAAGGCATCTTAGGTGGAGTCGCCCCTTGGCACGTTGCACACCCATAGAGCCCCAACTCTCCCCTATATGAAGACTCTTGTCTCCTCATTCACACCGAGCATCATGCCTACCCAATTCAAACTGTGGTGGAAGTGTACGCGCCCAAGCTGAGCTCCCAAGGCCTTACATAACCTATAATAGGATTAGATTTTGGTTATAATTTCAAAAAACAAAAGTTATTAGAAATGATAAAAACAAATATCATAGAAAAAATCAAAGGCAAGTATAATAGAGATAATAAAAACATTTGCTTTAAATTCATGTTTTTAGATAAAATTTTGTTATTAACTTTTATTTCAAATTAACAAATTATTTCTTTCATTTTATTTTTAACATATTAAAATTAAAAAAATCTAAATTCTAAATTTTATAAATATTTATTAATCCAATTTTCATTCTGCTCGAAGCCATTACAACATATTTATTATGAGCTTTATTCATTTCATTATGAGAATTGAACCCTAGTGGGGAGGATAACAATCATTCCTCACAACCATCCAAGCTACACTCAATTGACATAAATTTTTAGGAGTAATAATAATTTTTTTATTTTCAATTGCTTTATATATATATATATATATATATATATATATATATATATATATATATATATATATATATATATATATATATATATATATATATNTTTTTTATTTTCAATTGCTTTATATATATATATATATATATATATATATATATATATATATATATATATATATGACCCACATTGAAATATTTTATTTATAACTTTCAATTACTTTATCTATGACTAACATTGAAATGTATTGAAATATTTTACTTAACTTGGACATTGAAATATTTTATTTATGGCCCACATTGAACTATTTTTTTGTTCTTAATATTTTTTTAAATGCCATGTCTCAACTCCATATTAAGCATTGAAGAAAGTGTTTTTTTTTTTTTTTTTAATTACTTTTAAAATTAATTTAATTAAGGTGGACATTGGAATGTTTTATTGTAGTAAACATTAAAATGTTTTTTTGTTATTAATATTTTTTTAAATGTCACGTGTCAACTCCATGTTGAGCATGGAAGAAATTAAGCATCTCCCTTGTATACGACTTCTTTTTTATTGCAATATGTTACTTAACTTAGACATTGGAATACATTTTTTTATTAATATTTGTTTTAAATGCCATGTGTCAACTCCATATTAAACATTGAAGGATTTACAAATCTCCCTCATACTAGAAAGTAGAAAGCAAATATAGATGGTATATGAATTTTTTTACTTTCAAAATCTAAAGTTGATATAAAATTATTTTTCCCATGAAAAAATTCATGTAATTTTATTCAATTTGATAAAATTACAGAAGTATATGTCCTATCATTCTTTGTCTTGTTCGCCACATTGAAAGACCAGGAGTTTGTCTCCTATCCAAAACTGGTCAATATTCCCAAAGGCCCATATTGTCACTACAAAATTTTTGTGCTTGTTATGACTAATGACATCAAAAAATACTATATATTATCCTGGATAAGAGAAAAGGAAAAGGACCAAGCTATAGGAGCTTGTAAATTTTTTACAAAAAAAAAGAGTAGACCTTAAGTGTCCTGATAGAAATTGATCAGAGAGAGGACCAAGGGTCGTGAAGATGTTATAAGGAGCCAAGCATGCTTTCTTCCCATATTTTCCAACATCCTTGATCTAGGTCCAGTCTAGTTTTTGAAAGCTTGTCCACTTGATGATTCTAGATCTTGTAGACATGGGATAATAAAACATGAGTGAAATATGTAAGGAGCATTCTGATGTCTTCCAAAACTTGATGAAGTGTGTATGTGTGTAGTTATTGACTTTCATTTAAGCATTTTATCACCAACATGGAATCCCTGAAAATGTTGATGTGTGTGATTTCCTTTTCCTTTTCCATGGATATTAGTAGTTTGACCGTCATGAATTCAGTCTAGTTGTTGGTTTCTTCTCCCAAGTGAGCTACAAAGGAAATTTTCATGGAAGCATCCAAGTGAAGAATTCCCTCTACAACTCCCATGGAAGGGGAGCCTTGGGCCGCATCATCAAAAAAATCCCAGGACGAGGAAGGGTCAATGACCAGGAGGGAGGGGCGATGGGGAGAGGGATTAGGGGGGAGGAGGAGTGGAAAGTATTGGAGAATAGCTAAGGAAGTGATGGAGAAATGGGAAGGGGAGGGATTAAAGTCTTAAAAAATGGCTTTGTTCCTAGCCAGTCAGATACCCCATGCCATAATTAGAGGGAGGGATTTATGGGGAGAGGGGGAAGGGGAAGAGAGCCAAGATTTTAGTGCTACATCAATTAAGGGGTGATCCTATCTGTCTGTGATCCCCAATGCATAAATTATATCATCCTAAACAACCTTGGAGAAGGGGAAATGTAGAAAAATATGGGGAATTTTTTCATTTCCCTGTTTGTAGGGGGCACAACGACTAGGGCCAATAAAAATTCTCTTCTACATATTTCCCTAGGTGGGTGCTTTATTGGTGAGGAGTAGCCACATGCATAATTTTTCTTTTGATGGACACTTCATATTCCATAGAGAGATCCCCCACAATGGGGGTGACCCGTCAATCTGTTCTAGGATTAATGCCAAGTACCCGTGCTTTGGAGCATAAGATCCAGAAGGGTTGAAAGACTAGATGAGGGCATCCTTTTGATCATAGAGATTGACCATAGAGGTAGTCAAGGAATCTGTGTAGTTCCTCCAAATAAGAGCATGTTCTTCATCAAGTCCTATATCCTACCAACTCAACCAACTGATAGTGTCTGTCACTATGTCCCTTCTAGCAATTTGTTGTAGATAATAGAAACTTGCATTGTTGATGACCTGGATTATGGGCTCTAGGAGGATGTGACTTCCTTTGCATTCAATCCATGGGTCTCTTCCTATCAGGATGTTTTCACCATCTCCAACCTTCTAGATAAGTCGATTCCCTATAATGGGGAAAACTTTAACCGTGTCTTTCCAAATAATTGATCCATTCTTTGATGATTTTTGTGTCTGCCTGACCCAGTCAATGGTGGAGATTGAAGGAAATTATTTTTCTTTTACAATGCGGGCCCATAAACCTGAGTGAGAGATGATCCCCCAGACATTTTTTGCAACAAGTGCTTGTGCAAATAGATGGATATTTTTTAAACCCCATCCTCCAAATGACTTACAAGTAGAAATCATTTTTTTATGCCAGAACTAGGGGTCTTTTTTCATTAGGGATAGACCCGAGGAAGTGGAAAGAGAGTTTACATATCCTCTCAAGTATGTCCTTTGGAACCCATTCTAGGGAGGTCCAGAAAACTGAGATTGCCTACAAAACAGGTTTAACTAATACTACTCTGCTTGCTCGGGAGAGACATTTGTTGTGCCAAGAGAGCAAGCGCTTCTCAATTTTTGTGCAGAGCCATTGCCAATCCTTTTTGCTATAACTGTTTGTCTTTAATGAGAATCCTAGATATTTCATTCCATCTAAATTCCTTATGGCTGGAGTCCCAAGGATTCTAGGATATGTTTGCTTTCATTATCAAACATTCCTCGAGAGTAGAGGGATTATTTTTCCATGTTTATTTGCATGCCTGTAGCTAGGAAGAAGGTATTGAGAATCTCCTTGAGAGAGGATATGTATGAGTTGTTTCCTTCACAAAATATTGAGATGTAATCTACAAAGAGAACATGTGTTAAGGAGAAGTTTAGACTAATTTTAATACCTTTGAGCTTTGCAGAGGTGTCTTCTCTATGAATAAGCCTGATGAGGCTTTTAGCTACCAACAAGAAAAAAAGTGGGGATAATGGGAATCCATGGAGGAGTCCACACTCAACCCTAAAGAAAGTGGTAGCCAAACCATTGATGAGGAGAGAAAAGGAGGTGGAGGAAATACAATCCATCACCCAAGTGACAAAAGAGTGTCCAAATCCCAAGTGTATCATAAGGAGTTTGATGTATATCCAGATGAACCTGTCAAAGGCCTTTGATAGGTCCACCTTGTATGTAACGGCCCTATGATTTTGAGTGTGAATTGAGTGGAAGCCTTCATGAGCTATGCGATTTCCTGATGGTTTTGTTTGCCTTTGAGGAACCTGAATTGCTCATCAAAAATGTTTTCACTTAGGGTATATTTGCTTCTATGTGCAATGATCTTTGAGATGATCTTGTAGACACTATTGCAAAGGGACATGGGCCTGAATTGATCAAATTTTTATGGATTTTCCACCTTTGTAATGAGAGCTATGAATGTGGCATTCAAGGGGACGTGGATCTATCCTATTCTTCTTGAATATTCTATCATATTTAATAGGTCCTCCCCAATGATCTCAAAGCATCCTTCGTAGAAATAAATCGGAAAACCATCCGACCCCGATCTTTTTTCCTTCTGGAATCTATGAAGGATTTTCTCCAGCTCTTCCTCTGTGATCTCATCCATACGTTTTTTATTTTCTTCTGGGATAATAAATTTGGGGAAAAGACTCACCACCTTTATTATGGTATCAATGTTTACCCCGGAGTATTCTTTGAAGAGGGATTCAAAATGAGATGTTCCTTCATGGGAAATGTATTCAAAGGAAGATGCTTTTGTGCCACCCCTTCTGTCCACTAACTAGATAGTATTAGCGTTTTTTCTCCTTAGTTGATCTAGGGATTTGTATTCCTCCTTCATTTCCACTAAGAGAGGGGCCAACTTTTCTTTCTCTTGCCATATTTTTCATCTTATCTTCAATTTCTGATAGGGCTTTGTTTTCTATATTCCTTCTTTTTTTGTTCCAAGAGATGGAGGTCTCTTTTTCCCTTTTTAAGTTTGTCATAATTTGAATTGTTGGGGATTCTGAAAGAAAAGGATTGTATGGAACCCAACACTCCTTAATAGTCAGATGGTTAGATTGTGATTCTAGCCATAAAGGATTGAATTTGAAGGGACCATAGGGTTTTTTTCCTGCCCTGGACAGTTTTAGAAAAACTGGGTTATGATTGGAAAGGCCACTTGGAGCTACCCACTGCCTAGAGCGCAAGAAGCCCTAAAGAAATGGCTTTGATAGAAGAAATATTTATACTCTCTTTGTAACCCTCCCATCTCCCATTTTCGGATTCCTCCAAGTAGGGCTATATTTTATGGGTTGGATGTCAAATAGGCTAGCCAACTCTAATTTCTATATGAAGAAATTAGAAAGAGGGTTCTTTTGGGCAGAGGGCCCCCAAATTTCACATTCTCCCAGGTTGAAATTTAGATCCCCTCTTATGATGAAATTTTGATTCAGCTAAGTTGTGTTGAATAAATTTTGCGAGAAATCTTTTCTATCCGAATATGGTCCATATATGTTGATGTAGAGAAAATCAAAATTTAACTCTTTGGAAAAGAAATGTGAGTATAGAACAGAGGGAGAGGCCCAAGAGTTGAGTAGTTTTAGGGAAGATTTACTCCAACCAGTAAGGAGTCCTCCAGATTTCCCAAAGGCATCAAGAGATAGGAAGTCCTAGCCTAGAAAGGAATAGGTGAAGGAAACTTCATCTTTTTTGCCAACAATCATTGTTTCTTGGAGAAGGATGATAGAAGGAGAATGGAGATCAATGAGGTGTTCAATGGATAATATTTTGGTGGGGTTAGCCATCTCGTGACAATTATGTGAGAGAAAAATCATTTGTGACCTAGTCAGGGTCAAATGCTTAAAGGGCCCCAATAAGCTATTTTTTCTTTCTAGAATGGACTTCAATGTTGGCTAATTTTTGAGCTTATGCAAGGTAGGAATCATATTGAAGGGGGTTTTTGCTCAGGGGGAGAAATAGTCCCAATACCACCGGAAATACCATTGTTGGAGGAGGAAAGGGAGCGAGAGAGGGAATGAAGGTTTTATTTTGGATGGGGAGAAGGAGGGAGGGTATTAAGTCTAGGGGAGATAAAAGGGAGAACAAGGGGAGGGGAAGGCGAGGGGTCAACCAGGGAAGGGAAAGGATGAGAAACCAAGGTTTTGACTGCGAAGATAGGGATGAGAGGAGCAAAGTTTTCACCCAAGAATCTTGAGAAACTCATCCTAAAGGGGGTTTCAGAGGAAATTCCATCACTAAGGGTCATAGAAAAACTACAAGTAGCATCAGATTATGAAACATGATTAAACACTGGAGAAGAAGGAGAGACGTTACCCAAAATGTCAGTTGCATGCATGTTGCAAGTCACTGGAGATGCTTCTTTTGCAAATTCTTGTGGATGTTGGGTCTCATCCAAATGTAGGGGATTCTTTAAATATATCGTGGGTTGCTCAACCAAAATACATTCCTTAGAAGAGAGACTACAACTAGTGGTCTTCTTTGTCCACTGAGATCTATGTTCTCCTTTGTCGCAGTCCCTGGATATGCGGACATAGGAGTGACAACGACCACATTTAAATGGAATACCCTTGTAATCCAGGGGTTGTTTGATTGATGTGCCTCTGAAAGTGATAGTGATGTCCTCCACAAGTCACTCAAACAATTTGAATCCGACTAGGATTCGAGCAATACCCATATAGCCGGAGGAGATGTAGGATTGATTTTCTTCATAATAGAAACCGATGGTTTTCCTGATCTCTTTGAAGACTAAAATTGACCAAAAAATAAGTTGGAGTCCCATAAGCCGAATTCACATAGGAGAGATTTCGACTTTCTCAAAGGTGGCATCGAAATCTACAGTCCATTTTTTCATAAATAATGTTTTTGCTCCAAAAGACCAAGAACCTAAGAGAAATTTGTGTATGCCAAGATCCAAACAAAAGGTCCACTCCATCCAACGCTTGGCGAGGACCAGAATTTTTGGGAGGTAACCTAGAACAAGGAAGAAGGTCTAGGAAATCCAATGGTGTAAATAATTTGCAAAGAGTCATTTACTCACAAATTTCCTGATGCGAGTTTCTTGTTGCATCATTTTTATTTCGTTGAGTTGGATGTTCTCTCCTAGAATCAGGTTAGTGACTCCCGCCTTTCGTTTTAGACATCGCTTCACTTTTCTTTGTTTCTCCATGTCAACAACACTAGGGTTAGGGATAGTAGAAGTCGTAGATCTCGGGAGGTCCTCGTGAAGAATGGATTCAGAGAGAATGTTTTGGATAAATCCATCTGTCTAATGGATTTTCTAAGACAATAAATTCTCATAGGGATCCTACGGGTACAGATGTGCTGCAACAACGTTGATATGATGGTTTTGGGTGGGATGTACATATCTATCATCTCCAGTGGCATGGGATCAGGGTTGGAATTTGGATTCATCTTTACCTGTCAAACAATTTTTTTTGACGTTTTGGATATCTCTATTTCCCGTAAAAAAAACATCATGGTTAACTTTGTGCCCTTCAAAAATGAAGTTTTGATAAGAAATTAACCTTTCAATAATGAAGTTTTGATTTTAAAAATACTCTTCAATAAATGCTCAATTAAATACTTACACATTCCATTTGGAAATCCTAAACTTAGTTATAAGCAAAGACTGGAACCATATACAAATTATAATGGTCTCTCTAAGCATAACTTTATAGACTCAACATTAAATTTATTTATCCTTCAAATCCACACCCTTTATGGAAAGTTGCAACCTATAACATCCTTCAAGCAATTTCATTATCAAGAAACCCATTCTCTTAAAGCAATGAGAAAATTGTCGGAGTTACGTGGAAAACAAAACATGTGTTCTTGAAGAGTAGATTTACATGAAAATGTGTAGATTTAGAAGAGTAGAAGTGTTATTTATTAAATTATAATAAGTGGATTATTTATTTAACTTATTTAAGTTAGATTTACATGAATATTTATGAGAATTTGTGTAGAAACAAAAATTACAAAAATATTATCATACTTTTTATGTAAATAAAAAATAGGATATTTAAAAGTATATATTACATTAAAATTAGCTATATATTCCATCTAAGTTGCACAAAGGATGGATTATAATTTGTCCATATCATAAAGTGAAAATTAGAGAGAGACAATGTGCAGGGTGCACGCAATAACATTATACTCTTCTTTACAGACATTGTGATTGTTCTTTGGAGTTTGGTGGCAAAACTAGGCTTAACCAAGCATAGATTTTAATCCCAATAACATTATACTCTTCTCTATAAACATTGTGATTGTTCTTTGGAGTTTGGTGGCAAAACTAGGCTTAGCCAAGCATAGATTTTAATCCCAATAACATTATACTTTTCTCTACAAACATTGTAATTGTTCTTTGGAGTTTGGTGGAAAAACTAGGCTTAGTCAAGCATAGATTTTAATTTTTTATTTTTCTAAATTCAAATAAACAAAAGTAAAAAAAAAAAAAAAAAAAACCTGAAGTTTATGGGTTTCAATAGCTTTCCCAATAAAATATTTAAACGGACAAAGATAGTATCAAAAGTTGTGAGTAGATTATGAGACAAAACACAAAACACTTTTTTGAGACAAAACAAAATGAGATTGTAAATGAATTATTATAATATTGAAAAACATGGTCCTACACAACTGTTGATGAAACAAACAATAAGGAGATCCGTTTGTAAATGAATTATTATAATATTGAAAAACATGGTCCTACACAACTATTGATGAAACAAACAATAAGGAGATCCGTTTGGACCTTGTTATGGTCCTCGGATAAGTTTTGAGGAAAATTTTATGGATAAAATTGATTTTCTTGTTAGTAAAAATTTGATATAAATTTAGTATTCAATTTTTTAGTGAAAATTTGAGATAAATTTTATATCTAGTATTCAAATTCAGAATTTATATTTATTTTGATTTTTATTGCATTTTAAACCATTTAAAACTTTGGATTTTTGAAAATGTAATCTAGATTTTCAGTTTTATTTTTGGTCACAACACAAAGGATTTTCTATTATGTTTTTGGATTTTCTATTATGTTTTTTGTGGCAATAGACTGATTTTCTATTATGTTTTTGCAATTTTTTTTGTTCCACAGTAACCACAACCTACTATGTTTTGTTCAGCAGTAACCACAACCTACTCTGTTTTTTTTTAAATGACAAAAATTTATCTTTGATATTTATATTTATGTGAAGGTTCTAGTGTGATCTAAAACAACTTAAAACTTAGAAGTTTTGAGAAAAAAAAAACTAATCACACATAAACAAACAAGAAAGAAATAAAGACTATAAGTTGATTAGCTTAAACAAATGTCAACACTCAACTCTTTTCCTTTTTCCATTTCTGGACCAATTGAAATAAACCCTTATTGGAATTTGGAAGTATTGGATGAACCCAAAACTGAGAGCCAACATCACATCACGAGATCTATTCAAAGGCTGAAATACAAAAAGATTGAAATTACAGAACATTTGCAAAGAAAAGAGGACCTTACCTCTTGTCCTCCTAATCCCTTCAACTTTTCAATAGACAAAGTGACATGTATCTCAATCCTTCTATTGCTCGCATCAATCCAGTGCCGTTCATGCAGCGTTCTACCTACCTCTACCTCTACCATCCACTATCCAGACTACAGTGAAACCAACCCAAACTGCAGAGTTCTAATTTGCGGAGCCTGAGTTTCAAATTCAATAATTCCAAAATCCGTGAAGGTGGTGGGTAACTCCGTGCAGGAAGAGTTATGCCTGCATTAACCACCAAGTCGTTCGTAAATGGTACTCCATATCAGAACTCATATATATTACCCGACCGAGGAGATAAAAGGCATTAATGACCTTTGATAGAATTTATGCCTGTTGTAATAAATATATCGTAATAAATAAACACTGGTAAAAAAAAATAAAAAAAATTAAATGACATTTTATAAAATTTATTTCAATCAAAAACACGTCCTATCTATTATGTTACCAGACGGTTGCAAAAAATATTTGGCTGTATTTAACAGACAAAATGAGTCATGACGAACATTTTACCCGTCAAATTCCCACCCTGCGTGGGATGATGCTGGATCTACAGACTCACATGGAAAAGATTGGTACGTGAGAGGATCCAACTCACGGGATGAAGGGGGAGAGGTCTTGTCAAGAAGAGGGGACGAGGGATCGCACAAGGTGGCAACAGGGTAATAACTAAGAAGGGTGCATGGCAGGGATTGTGTGCAAGAGGTGGTGTCATTTCCTCTCCCTGCGGAGCCGAGAGAGGAGGCCAAGGAGGATGAAGAGACATGCGTTGTCCAGATGTTTACGTCGGGAAGTGGGTCTTCTGAAAATTCAAGTAGTTCCTCATCCCCGTAAGCCATTATGGCTTGTCTTTTATGCTGAGAACCCACACTGTCAGGACGTCATCCCCTGACGTTAGATGAAAAACCTGCGGTAAACCTCGAGTCCGAAAACTACAGAGCCCACCCCTTCGATCAATCATAAATCAAAACCTCTTTTTTATCACAAAGTTATTTATTTAAAGTGTATATTGAAATATTTTATTTATGATACATATCAAAACATTTTTGTTTTATTTTATTAATATTTGTTTAAAATGTCAAATATCAACTCCATATTGAGTATGGAAAGAATTATACATCTCCCTCACATTATATATTATCTATAAAATAAAACATATGAAAATAATATATATTTTTCTCTTTATTTCAAATTTTACAAATTTTTCCTCAATTCATCTTACCATTAATTTTATTAAAAAACAAGAAACATCAATCTTTGTTTTCACTTTTTTTTATTTTGTTCTTTAAACAACACACTTTAATAAAATTTCATAAAATTTAAAGTCTAAAATCTAGATGTATCATTGGATATCAATTAATGAACTTATAACTCTTTTAAAACATAGTGTTTGGAGATATATAATATCCTTTTATGTTTATATGTGTGAGAGAGAAGCTCCCCTTGTGGCTTTCTTATTCGGAAGATGTGATGGAATGGAGAGGTCCTAGAATATGTGGCTCACTCACTTCTCTCTATTGCGTAGAGGAGGTTGGAGTTACCAACTCACGCGGATGCTGTCCAAAACCACAGGAGGTCGTAGAGGAATGGTGAATCCTAGAGACGTACCAATATAAATACTCTTGATTTGGGAATGATGAAAGATAGTAGGAAAGGGCAAGGTGTGACGAGAGGTTTAGAGACAATTTTAGACTATAAAACAACAACCAATATAACCTACTTAGGAAAATTTCATAGTGGAAACTGACGAGAAGGCTTCATGGGAGGACCAAGGAAGAATAATGGCTCTCGTTAGCTCCAATAATGTTTGAATAACAGTTCTGGTTAGCTCCAATAATGTTTGGATGGTGAAAACGATGATAGCCCAGGCCCTGAAGGAACGATTATGTAATAAGGCACCTACATAGAATTGAACTGTTGGACGAGAAGTTTGACGTTGTCTCTTAGGATGTCATTGGGATCAAAATTGTTGTTTCTTAGGTTAATGAGGAGGATGAAGCTCCAAATACTAAAGAGTGATAACCCAATTTGCATAGATGAAGGCCTCCAACCTTAGGTCGCAACCTGAGAAGAACAATGGGATGTAAACTAGTAAATGGACCAGCCATTAGAACACTCCCTTTTGTTTAAAGTTGGAATGGTCTTTTGTTACATAGTCTATACTTGTTTATGTTAATTGTTTTAGTTGTAAATAGCATAGTTTTGTTATAATTAATGGACATATGTGGTGGAAGGAGATATGGTTTCCTTTTTGGCAAGTTTGTCCATAAACATCTATAAACTTTTATGTAATATAACTAGCACAACCACATTAGTCAAATGGTTGATATACTTTGATAGGCCTCATTTTCCATTAAAAAAAAAGCTCTAATTTTTTCACTTAAAAAATAAATCCTAATGGTTTTTACTTTAAAAAGAAAACTTTATTTTCTTCATTCTTAAAAAAGAAACCATTATCAAATTCAAAAAACTATATAATTACAAAAACTTTAGTAAAAAAAAAAACCCTAATCTTTTTCTTTTCTAAAAGAAAATTATTACCATTATCAAATTCAAAAACTTATTTTCTTTAACACTATTTGAATAACCCTAAAAAACAAAATCCAAAAATGAAAAGATATATTGGCATGTAATAAATTTTTTTGAAGGAGCTAACTTAATCCATTAAACCAGGTTCTTCAAAAACATTTTATCTTAAAAAATAAATAAATATAATATTCAAATTAAAAAAAAAAATACCTTAATTTTCCAAGCTTCACAAACATTGTTAGTCCTAGGGTTTTCATATTATCTTATTTTAAAAAGCATGGAAACTTACTACCTTATTTGGTTGTACTTTTTCCATCCTTATCCCTGTAAAATTTTTGGACTTCTCCAATGTAAAGTTTCATGTAAAATTTGACTATGAGATCTGCAAAATGCAAACATAGACAATCAAATAAAACCAAAATAGACAAGAAACCACGATATTTTATTGCACTTTTTCCATCATTATCCGTGTACAATTGTTGGACCTCTGTAATGTAAATAAAATCAAAACAAATTACGAAAACATACCCAATCAGTTCACATTGTATGAAGAAACCCTTATGATAATATCAAAACAAAGTACGAAAGAAAACCGTAACAGAAACTTGCAAATTAATATCATCACCGTCGCCTACAAGTCAATATCATCACAAAAGAAAATCCAAAAACGAATAATACCAAGCGAAGTTGCTCCAACCCTAACTGTCGTTGGCATCCGGTAAAGAAGTGGGAAGTAGATCAAATAAAAAACAATTGCTTCAAGGCGTATATAAATTGTGGGCATTCAAAATAGACGTGAAACATATATGTTCGAAGAAACAACATTATAGATGGAAAAATGCCTCTGTTTTCTGCAAAGAGATTTACCTGGTAAGGAGATCAGAGATCATCAGTTAGTAAACGCGGCCCAACCATCCCTTCCACTTAGGAGATGAAAACGTTACAACACACCCGTCACTTGACTTGGTAAGGGGACCATCCATTTGTGGGTATGTGGTAAGAAGCAGAAGTAAACAAGATTCACTCATCACACCAACACCGGGTAGTCTGAGTTTTGAATGGATCAAAGTTTCATGCATTTTCAGGGGTAGTCTGAGTTTTGCATTGATTAAAGTTCTATGCATTTTAAAACCTTACCTCAGGGGTTTTACCCCATTTTAAACCAACCCAGATATTCAAAAAATAAATCAGAATTCTGGATTGGCCAGAAATTTTAAAACAAACAGCCGAAAAACCTGCCGGAAAAATAACTCTAGAGGGAAGATTACTCTCTAACCTACTCCTCTATCTAACAGTAGCAATCAGATGACCAGACAGTATTTCCTCAATAAAATCGTTAAATATGTCCATTTCCAATAAATTCATAATTAAAAGATTGTTAAATGTGCCCAGTAGGTATACCTATGAAATTGGGTTTTAAATTAAAAAAAAAAGTTCTTATTCATATGAAGTTTTTTTTAAAAAGAAAATGATATTAATGGAAATTTTAGGAAAAGTTCAATAGTTATAACTTGTATTATCGTTGAGTCCATTAAGCGTGGATCAACTCGGGACTATGCTGCTAAATGTTGTCCCCTTTGCGGATGAAAGAGTAGTAGCTCACCGCGAGTGTGTGGCCTGCATTAACCTTCTTATCCGATGGGTTGATCGCCATCAGCGTTACCATTATCTGGGAAACTATCATGTTTTCACAGCATTGAATGCAATCTGCCGCTGCCTCTGGGGTTTTAGCATCCGCTTGCTTTGGTTTCAGCTCCCCTCTGCTCTCAGCATAATTATGGAGGAGTCGCCGTCTTCTTTACCCATAGTATTTGAGGCTCCTGGTTTTCTCAGAATCTACGAGGACGGAACGGTTGAACGATTGTTTGACGGGGAAACAGTTCTCCCTTCTTCTCAGGACGATAATTTCGACGAGGAGAAGGAAGGAGTGGCATCCAAGGACGTGGTGTTGGATCCTCAAACAGGCGTCTTCGTTCGGCTCTATCTCCCTCGTGTGGAGGTCACGGATGTAAAACAAAAAGTCCCGATACTTGTTTACTTTCACGGAGGGGGTTTCTGCGTCCAATCAGCTGTCTCGTCACTTTATCACAGCTATTTAAATAAAGTGGCTACAGAGGCCAAGGTGATTGGTATGTCGGTGGAGTACCGGAGAGCCCCCGAGCATCGCCTCCCTGTCGCTTATGACGATTGTTTCGGTGTTCTTGAATGGCTTGACCGCCAAGCAATGGTGCTGGATGGGGTGTCTGTGGATCCGTGGCTCGCTTCCCACGCAGACTTCAGCAAGGTTTTCTTTGCTGGAGACAGTGCCGGGGCCAACATCGTGCACCAGGTGGGCATCCGTGCCAGCGGAAGGAATTGGAATGGCCTTTGTTTACAGGGGGGCATTCTTGTTCACCCCTTCTTCAGTGGAGAAGAACGAATTGAGTGCGAATTGGGGGCGGAGGTGGAGGGTTTTGTTAAGGGTGTGGATACAATCTGGAGCATCTCTCTTCCCGTGGAAGCGGACAGAGACCACCCTTTTTGCAACCCAGATGGACCCCGTTCTCCGGCTCTGTCCACTCTAGCGTTTCCTCGAACGCTGGTATTTGTGGCGGAGAAGGATTTCCTGAGAGATCGAGGTATTTTGTATTRCGAAGCGCTAAAGAAGGCAGGCAAAGTTGTTGACTTCGTTATAACGGAAGGCGAAAACCACGTCTTTCATCTCCTGAATCCAAAGTCTGAGAATGCGCCCTTGATGATGAAACGCATTTCGGATTTCATGGATTCCTCCTCCGATCACTGAAACAACTGAGACAGCTGTGAGTTACGTTACATTATATTATTACACCAGCATATATCTGTATGGACAGGGATTCAAATGTCTTTAGTTTAGAAACTTCTTTAGTAAGATCAGTAAGTCATTGTGTTTTATGAATGAAAGCTTTAGTTGAAAAAGACATTGTTTACTTAATTTTTGTTTTTTATTACGTCATTGAACAAGACAACTTTTTCAAAACAAATCTCCACGTTGGCCCTCTGTGTTTTATGAATGAAAGCTTTAGTTGAAAAATACATTGTTTAATTTGTTTTTTATTATGTCATTGAACAAGACAACTTTTTCAAAACAAATCTCCACGTTGGCCTTCTGTTTTATGAATGAAAGCTTTAGTTGAAAAAGACATTGTCTACTTAATTTGTTTTTTATTATGTCATTTATCCTTTCTTTGGGATCAAGATAACCTTATCACAGTTTAACAAGTAAGTAAATTTGACATAGTTTCCATGTGTGTGGAGCCATGGATGATCCAGGCAAACCAGGAGTTCCATGCCTTCAAAGCGTCCCTACCTTGGTGTCTCCCTGAGATCTAGTGCCCCCTTGGAGACTGTTCTCGTACTCTCTCTTTGCTGTGCTGTGCGCTTCTGTTTCCGCACTTTCCTGTCATCTCGTTTTTCCTCTGTTTTTGTCTTCTTGCAGTTTTCTGACTCATAGGATTCCAGGCCTGTCTGCCTTCACCGATCTGTTTCTGTTTCTTCTCAACCTTTCTTTTTCACCTCTCTGGCCCACCTACTTTCTACCTTACTGCTTCTTCCTTTTCTAGTGATAAACGGTGGATCGCCTGAATCCTCTCCATGGATTCACGGACTCATCCTCTGGTGGAATCTTCCGACGATCCTTTTTGGCATCAGCCGAGAATCTTTGATAAAGTCGATGCACTCATTTCCGACTCGCAACACCTTCCCTCCAAACTTTCCTTTTCAAATTTCCTTACTGCTCCCGCCGTGTCCCCTGTGGAACAGTCTTGTTTACCGAATACTGATCCTCCCACCTCTGACAGCTCTTTCCTTGCTCCCAATGCCCCACCCTCTACCCAAAAGACAGCTTTTAGTCGAAAAGTTTGGAAATCAAAAAGGAAATCTGCTCGCCTGGTGCTGGGCGACGGTGTGGGATTGGAGGAACTTTGTAAAATGTCTACCTGCGCTCTGGTTGGCAGGATCCCCTACAAAAGTATGAATCCACAACCGCTGGAGGAATGGATTAAGAAAACATGGCTTCCTCTCCTTGGTTACTCGCCGGAGGTACAATATCTCAAGAAAGGTTGGTTATGTTTTCACTGCAAATCTCCTGATGATGCTTCTCTTTTACTGTCCTCCCTGTGGGTCTTTGGTGGTAGTAGCCTCATGCTCAAACGCTGGAGGCTGGCTTTCAATCCAGACTCCGATTTCTTCAATCTCAGACATCTGTGGGTGCTCCTGCCGGGACTCCCACTGCACCTCTGGAATGAAGGTGCCCTGAAAGAAATAGGTAATGCTTTAGGCAAGCTTATTGCTCTAGATACTCAGAATCTCAACAGTTCTCTGAGGACTATGGGCAGAGTGCTAGTGGAGATTGACATCACTGCAGGGCTGCCTGAAACCTTGGAGATAGATTGGAGGGGTCGTAAGCTGCTCTAGAAGCTGGACTACCTCGGGCTTCCTTTTCAGTGTAATCTTTGCCGGGAAACCGATCACCTTCGCAGATCCTGCCCTGGTAAGTCCTCTTTAGACTATTCGGAGGATTCTGATCTACACTTCAACCCGCCCGATTACCCTGCTGCAGACCCTGCTCTTGCTTATCTGGATGTTCCCATTGACTCTACTGCTCTTCCAGATTCTTCTGTTGAGGTATCCCCGCGGTCAAAATTTCTACTGCTCTGTCCCGCTCTTTTCTCTTCCCTTTCTGCGACCGAGAAGGAGTTCATCGATAGCTTCTCCTGGCTCACTTCACATTCGTTTCAAAGCCCCCCTTTCCAGTGGCTGCGCAGCTTCCCTTACCTGACTCCTCTCTCCCTGCAGTCCCTGCCCCCCTCCCGAGTTCTGTTAGTGCTACTGATTCTTCAGTCTCTGCACATCTCCAGACCCTACTTTCCTCTTCTCCTCCAACTGTCCTCCCTAGCTCTCCTCCCTCCTTTCCGGTGCTTCCAGGTTACAACCAGACCGAGCTGGATGATGTTACACTATTAGAGTAGCTAAATTCAATGACACATTCTTCTTTTGTTCCGGCTAATACAATACATCTTCCAGTGTACCGTGGTAAAGATCTCCTCATGCCTATTCCAGAGGCTGGTACTTCCTCCCCCTTACCTTTGGACAAGGATGCAAAGTCTTATGCCTGGTCGAGAGGAATTAGCTCGGAACTCTCCCCTCTCCAGACCAGAAGTTCCAAAAAGAAAAAGGAGATTTTGAGCTCGCAGCATTCAGAGTTTGTTCCTTCTACTCTTGACAGTAAGGCCCTTAGAGCACTGAAAGCCTTGGCTCGTTCCAAGTAATGTTAGTACTCTCTTTAAATATACGAGGGATTGGAGGCACCCTCAAGGCTGCCTCCTTCAGGAGATTATTAGAGTGTTCAAAGCCCGATGTCTTATTTCTTCAAGAAACTCTCTCAGCTGATCATAAAGCCAGAGATTTTGTGCATCTTTTCCGTCCTTCATGGGTCTCGGCAGCTGTAAATTCCATTGGATCTTCCGGCGGTCTGCTGGTGGCTTGGGATCCTAGCCTTTATAATTTGAGACCCTTCCTTTCTAGCGGGGGAATCCCGATCCTTGGCAGATGTCTAGCTTCTAAGCAGGAAGTTGCTTTATTAAATATCTATGGGCCCTGTGTTGATAAACAAAGTTTCTGGTCAAATCTAGATTCTATTGGTCTTCTCTCCATCCCAAATCTCATTATTGGGGGAGATCTAAATTTAATTCTTTCGGCAGATGAAAATTGGGGTGGATCCTTCTTGCCGGGTCCTTCCGAAGCTTTCTTTAAAGGGCTCTTTGATTCAAACAATCTGATTGATGTTCGACCGAGTCGACTTACCCCCACTTGGAGAAATGGGCGGTCTGGACCTGCTGCGATTGCTAGAAGACTTGATCGCTTCCTGGTCGCTGAAAGTATCTTATCTTCGTCGGGCTTCCCATCTTCGTGGGTTGAGTTCCCCTTTGTGTCTGACCACGCGCCTGTTCTCCTTCAGTTACGGCTTCCAGCGCTTCACCCTTCTCCTCCTTTTAAGTTTAATCATCATTGGTTCTCGTCCGAGGCCTACTCCGCTTTAGTTTATTTAGTTTGGAGGGATCCTCGTTTCCAAACTGAAGCAAATCCTCAACGGCGCCTTGTCTGGAAACTAAAAGAGCTCAAGTCCAAATCGAGAGCTTGGTTCCATGATTTAAAAGCTTCACAAAAAATAAGTTTAATTACGCTGGAATCAGAGATTTCCTAGCTTATTCACTCCTCGTCTATTGCTGCATTGACCTTGGAGGAGTTGGCCACACTGAAGCAGCTTGAATCAAATAGAGCCTCCCTTCTTCTTTCGGAGGAGAATAACAGGAGATTGCGCAGCCGCGTGACTTGGTTAAAGAGTGGTGACACTAATTCAAAATTTTTTCATAAAGTTACCAGTTTCAATAGAGACAAGAAGTACATTTGGTCGATTAAAGGTAGTGGAGATGAATTTCTAAGTGGTCAAAGTGCCCTCCAGGACGAGGTTGTTTTGTATTTCAGTTGCCTTTACAAAAAAGCCTCAAATCTCGACCTCCGGGGGATGGTGTCTACGACCAGTCTCTTTCCCAGCTTTGTCTCTGCTGCTGAGGCTGCCGATCTATACAAACCAGTTTCTCTGTCTGAGTTAAAAAATATTCTGCTTCACTTCAATTCGGAAAGAAGTCCCGGCCCTGATGGCTGGTCGACAAAATTTTTCTGTTTCTTTTTTGACCTTGTTGGTTTGGATCTTCTCCAGATGGTGGAGGACTCCCGTATCACTGGTAAGATTGTGGGTAGTCTTAATTCTACCTTTCTAGTCTTGATTCCGAAAGAAAGTAACCCACTCTCCTTCAGTGACTATCGCCCGATCTCCCTCTGCAACCTCATTTACAAGTTAATTTCCAAGGTTATCTCTAATCGGATCAAGCCTTTTCTCGAAAGGAGACTCTCAGCAGAGCAATTAGGTTTCTTGCGGGGCAGAAGGATTCAGGATGCGATTGGTGCTGCCCATGAATGCCTCCACAGCATCAAAAAGAAAAATTTAAAGGCTTTGGTTATGAAACTTGATCTCAAACAAGCATTCGATTGTATCGATTGGGAGTTCTTAAGGTTAATTCTACACTCAGCGGGGTTTGGTGATTTGTTCATCAATTGGATTATGTCCTGTGTTTCTAGCTCAAACTTCGCAGTTTTGATTAATGGAGAAGCTTCCAATTTTTTCAAAAGTGAGAGGGGGCTCCGCCAAGGATGCCCACTCTCCCCCTACCTCTTTATTCTGATTATGGAAGGTCTCAGCCTTCTTCTCTCAAAAAAATTCTCCGAGCACCACATCTCCGGCATAAAGGTCTCAAAATTTATTAAAATGGTACATCTCTTGTTTGTTGATGATGTTCTTCTCATGTTGAAGGCGGACTTATCTAAGTGGCTGGTAATCCAAGAGGTGCTCCAGCTTTTCTGTTCCATCTCTGGTTTATCTATTAATTTCTCCAAATCCTCAGTCCACTACTGGGGTCTATCGGAGGCCGAACTTCACATTCTCAAGGATTTCGTCCCCTTCACTTTTGTAAACCTGAGCGATGGCTTCAGGCATCTGGGGTTCCAGTTGAAATTGGGAGCCTCCTCTCCGGAAGATTGGAAATGGCTGGTGGCTCATTTTGAAAGAAGGATAAATTTTTGGTGTAACAAATGGTTGTCCCTGGGTGGCCGCTTTATCTTGGTCAAGTCAGTTCTGGAATCTCTTCCTGTTTTCTGGATGTCACTGGAAAAAATTCCAAACAAGATCATTATACTTTTACGGAGACACATCTTTAATTTTCTGTGGAACAACCATCCTGGCCACTTTCGTTTTCATTTGTGCAGCTGGGCTGCTCTGTCCAAACCTCGGAGAAATGGGGGCTGGGGGCTCATGAATTTGTCCACTTTCAACACGGCCCTCCTAGCGAATTCATTCTGAAGAGCAGTCTCTATTGATAGTATCTGGCATCGTATTATTGCTGACAAATATTTGGGCTCCCTGCGGCTTGTTAATTGGATCCGTAAGCCTTCTTTTCAGCTGAGAAAGGCTTCTCCTTTCTGGAAGGGCATGGTTTCTTCCATTCCAGTTCTTCTTCACTAGCTCGTGTGGAAACCTGGAGCTGGTACAGATATCTGCATTGGTGGCAACAAAATTCTTGGTATGGGAGACCGGTCGCTCCTCTCCACCGAGTTGAGGTCGCAGCTCCAGCTTCAAAACATTTTTCACCTTGCTCAGGTTAATATACAGTCAGGTTGCCGCTCTCTTCCTGACAGATGGCTGGACAGTGGGGAGCTACACCTTAGTGATCCGTTAGCGATTGAATGGGACTGCTACACTTCGGCTCTCAAAGGTGCTGGTGTCTCTCTTTCTTCTTTTCCTGATACTCTTCAGTGGGCTGGTGGCGATGCCACGAGAAACATCACAGTAAAGAACCTTTATAAAGATCTCCTCAACCAACAGTTTTTTGAAGTGGATCACTCGTGGTTCTCTCTTCTTTGGCGTTGGACGATTCCCCTTAAGCTTAAGCTATTTATCTGGCTAGCTGGAAAGGAGAAGCCGCTTACTTGGGACGTGCTTCGTCGGAGGGGCTGGGAGGGGCCGGGGATCTTCCCTCTCTGTAGCAGAGCGTCTGAGGATATCCATCATTTACTGGTTCATTGTTCCTTCACTCAGTCGGTATGGTCTCTTGTGCTAAACCATCTCTCGCTGCTTTTATCTTGGAGCGGCACCTCCCTCTCAAACTGCTACACTCGGTGGCTGGCTCAATCCTCTGCGCCAAAGTTTTTACCAGTTCTAGTTTGCTGGCAGATCTGGTCTGCTCGTAACCGGGCCACTTTTGATTCCCGTCCTCCTACTTTGCACGTAGTGCTTCTCAAAGTCTTGGCCTCCTTCCATTGGAAACCGCCAATGCTTAAGTCTCCTACTCCCAAAGTCTGCGATTTCAACTTGATGAAAGACTACACCGTGGCATTCTTCAATGGCGTGACTCTGTCCAATGGAGGTTGTTGTGGGGCGGGGGGTTTCTTCAAAAATCACCCGTCTAGGATTACCATGTGGTTCTTAAACTGCGGAGAAGGCACAAACAATAAGGCCGAGCTCCTGGGCTTATGGGCCTCCCTCTTTCTTGCCTCCTGATGGTCTATCAGTCACCTTCACGTCCTTGGTGACTCGCGAGTTATCATCGATTGGATTTCTCAAAAATCCAAGCTCCAATCAGTCCACAATGATAGCTGGAAGGATAAAACGATGGAGCTATCTAAATCCTTCACTGATGTCAACTTTCACCATATTCCTAGATCTTATAATAGTGAGGCGGATGCCCTCTCGAAGAGGGCTTTAAACGAAGTGGTTGGTAGACTCTCGGTTTTCCATAGGGATAGAGGGATAGTAAGCTCTATCTCCTCTATAAATGTTTTTGAATGATGTGGGTTGTTCACTTCCAGCGTTTTGGATGGTTTTTTGGGCGCCTTGCTCGCTTGTTCCTCATCTGCTGGGCTGTTCCACCTTGGCGGTTTTGTTTTGTTTGGGGTCCTCTCTGTTGGTGTGCTGTCCCTGTTTAGGTACAGCTGGCAGTTTGCTTTGTAAAGAAATTTATACTTTATATAAATTTGAGCAATTTTCTCTTGGAAAAAAATATAACCTTATCAAAAAATAAACTTTACTCTTAGTAAGTTTGTAAGCAACTACATTGTAATGATCCCAAACTATTATGCAAGGATCATCACTGTTTTGGTGTCTTTTAAAACTTTTTCTGAGTGAGGTATTTCGTCAAACACTTTGCTGATCTATTTGTTTACACGTGTTTACTTGTTGAATGGCCTCTTGATTTTGGCCTTAGGGTTTACTGATGTGTTTATATGTGTGTTTCAACAAATAACAAGAAGATACAATCATGGAACATACCTCAACCATATGCAATATGACAGACAAGCCAAAACATCCCAAATATGATTTTATTAATGAAATAGAGGAAACTGCTACAATGAAGATGCCGATCTGGAATTCTCAATAGATGGCCAAGAAGATAGACAATAGAGCTGCTACAAAATGCTCCAATAGAAGACTACAATAAGCCTCCAAAGTAGATCTAGGCTGTAAGAATACTAAACCCCCTAGCAGGAAGGTGCCACGCCCTGCTCGATAGCTGAAGCTCCTCAACAATTCAGCCCTGTTGCCAAAAGTGTCCAATCATCCCAAGAAATATGCCAACTGATAGATCGGGCAACTGTAAGGACAACCCAGGTGCCCAAATCTCTAAAGTCACTCTCAAACCCTGTGGATCTGAACTCCTCCATTGAATGGTGCACCCCCTTGGATGCCTGAAACCCTAGATAATTCGACTTGGGTGAATGAGGCCTCCAAACCTCCTGAAACTCTCCAAAATGATAGATCGGGAAATCACAAACCCCTGGAAGAAGTTTCAAGGTCAGATATGAGGTATAGCCTCCTAGATCTGCAAATCACTGAATCACCAAATCGTCCTCTCTCTCCCAAAGCCATCCCAACTTGTAGATGATGATCTAGCCATGGTAACTCCTCAAGAATGGACTAGATCTGATGTCCAAAGCCCTGCAAAGAATACCCAGGTGATAGAATCTCCAAAATCCCTGCCAATCACCTGCAATGAATCTCTCTCCAAGAATGGTGCACCCCCCTTGTTGGAAACCCCCAATTGGTGCACTCTCTCTCTATCTGCACAAGTAACTGATGTGAAATCCTCCTGCAACTGAGTAGATTTGGAACTATAATGGTGTGGGAGCGTATTGCATCTCCGAGACCAAGCTTGGGACAAGCTAGGTGGAATCTTTCACCACCGAATCATCCTCTAGGGTTTGTTAAATCAAAACCCTCAAAACCCCCAATGTTGGGCTTACTAGCTAGAAGCCAGATATGAAAATATGATCATACATGAATCCTAAGTAGAGGCCCTTGCCTTCCTTTTATACTTTTTGGCTCACCTTGTCCCTCCAAAGTGACTTTCATTTTATTAATATTTATTTAATTAATTAAATCACTTTAATTAATTAATGAACCTTTTTACCTCTGAAAATCTCCTTATCTCTCCTTGTGGCTTCCCTGGCCACTGAAAGTCGCTTCTAGCCATCCCATCCTATAGTGTTGCTCCTCCCGATTCCAATGAGCTATTACACTGAGAGGTTCCTCCAAGTAATGTGCCCAAAATGCCCTCTTCCGTGATTTTAATCAACAAATAGCTCAAAATAGTCAAAATCATGGAAATCGTCAGAATGGAACGAAACCGAAGCCAACCTGTGCGAAATGGCTCATAATGATGGAATATGATGATAAATGCCAACCGAACCGCATAATGCCTCTCAAATACCCCTGTACTCGCTATAACATCCATCTGACTACTCTGGTCATCATAAGTCTCTGCCCTGTGATGATGTCCCAAAGTGGGGACATTACATACATCCAAGGTTTGATGAATGTGAATCAAATTAAAAGATAAAACTTTTTCAAGATTATCCTAAATTAATTGAGTATATCATTTAAGAAACTTTTTTTTATAGGAGTTTAAGTATGGTTTAAGAGATTTATGATTAACACAAAATCACTAAAAATGGTTAGATATATCTACAACCTAGATTAATTGTTTCTTCTAATCCAAAAATAAAGTTTCAAATTCAAAATTGTTATTTATAAAAGGGATATTAATAAGAAAAATGGTGTAATTTCCCTAAAAGATTATATAATACAATGCTAGCAATGCATCCTTCACCTCAAGAGAAATCTTCAAAATGCATATGCCACACCTAATCATCACAATCTGGTGTGGGATCAACATGCTTCATATTTTCCTCTTTAGTGAATATGGAGTAAGTGATGAAATCATTCTTGGCAAAGTTTACATTCAGTGGTGGGAGACATTAGGTGTATGGAGTGATATTTTATACTCTTTGATTAATGATGATGTCTTGATTTTTAGGAATGATGAAATGTGTGCCACTCAAGGCTCAAATACCACTAGTAAGGATTTTCCATTCACATCCAACAATAGTAGGGTAAGTGATCATTCCCATATTTATGACTTGGATATTGTAGGTTGTTCAAATCTCAAGGTAGGTACACATAACCAAGGTTACATATTTAATCTTGTTAATAGTTGTTTGTTGTTTATTATTGAAGGAAAGCATGCTTTTGGGATCACCGTTAGTGTAAGATAAACCAAGTTTCTCCATGATGATATTAGACATTGCATTAGGACCTAATTCCCCATCTATGAGGCAATTGTATACTAGAAGGAAATATGCAGAGGGATATCATAATTATTACCAAAATTAGTTAACAGAAAGAGACAAAACAATAAGCAAAATGAAAATATAGATCCAAATTATGATACATTTATTATCTTGAGAAAAAATTTCGCATGCCTCTTTGAGGGGGAAACCTCCAACATAGAAGAGCTCTAGTACAAATGATTTCCAAGAAAACCTTTTCCATTGCTTTATACACCTATTTATACTATTTCTATCTTCTAGAGAACACAAAAGAGGCAAAAAAATTTGTATCTTTCTCATATTTTGTTTTTAGTAGAGTTTTTAAAATCTAGTTTTAAAGAGTAATTAGAAAAAGAACATTTTAAATTGGTTCACAAAGTATTGTGGAGTGACAATGCACAACTTCAACAATATTATTGGAAGAAGTTTTGAATTTCTTTATCTTTTTATGTCATTTATATAAAATTAAAAAAAGAAGAAGGAAATAGCTCCAAAGCAACTAGTCCCTGCCTAATTTGTATAATTACAGTTTGTAATATTTGAATCAATAAGTAGCATAAAAACCATGTATAACATTGATCTTCCAAAAAACCATTGTTGTATGTATCCATTGTTGTATGTATAAATTGCAGGCTATTGAAAACTCAGTTTGTGATATAGTTGAGCCAGAAACTTAGTTTTTTATATGATCGCAGTATGTGATATAATTGTTTCATTGGAATTTGAATACACGAATAGCGTAAAATTGGAATTTGAATATATGAATAGCATAAAAACCATGTATAATATTGATATTCCAAAAAAAACATTACATTGATTTTCCAAAAAAATCCATTGTTGGAACCATTGTATGTATACTTCCATAGACTTTATCAGTCAAATCTCTGGATGGAGAGGGTCCCTTGTCCCACAAACAAGAGGGTCTCATACACCAGTTTGATGTCTAGCTTAGCCATGACCTTAAAAATAGATTATTATTATTGTTATTGTTGTTTGTATAATGTGTAGGCAGTTGCAGACTTAGAAGACTATACCAATTAGTTTACATACACAATCATTGTAGAATCTAGTCATTGCAAAATATGAATCATTGCAGAATATAAATCTAGTCATTTCAGAATATATAGAAATTATCATTGTCATAAGGGTCAATGTTTTTTAGTTTGCACATATTCATAAAACTTTCAACATTTTTTAAAATTACATCTTAATTTATTCCTTTAATTTTTAATGCAAAGAGTTTGTCAAAACTTTATAGAGATTATTTTGAAAAGAGTGATAAATCTAAACATTTTTTATTAAAATCTCAACTCCACCAATTACTTGAAAATCATAAAGTAACAATTTTTTAAGACCTTTATATATATATATATATATATATATATATATATTAAAAAATTCTACAGTTCTTAAAAATATATAAAAAATCAAAATTCCTCATGAGAAAAGGAAGAAGTTTTTGCCATATAAAGAAAATAGGAATGACGTTTTGGTTTTGTGAGTGATCGGCGCTTGAATGCAATCTTTTTCAATGATGATCGTTCCAAAGCACAAACCCACCCATCAGTCGAATGCAATTACCGGATTCCACTTCACGGAATCGAATACTGGAATTCATTGCTCGGGAATCCAATACTGGAATTCATTAAAATGGACTCTCATCCAGGATTGGAAAAAAGGTGCTAGTCCGTTAAAGTGATAGTAATGAACAAAAGGTGCTAGTCCGTTAAAGTGACAGTAATGAACATCAACTTGCAAATAATTTATTCCCTCAATGGAAATCCTTTGACAGATCTCCGTGTCTTCCAATGCAATGTAATTGCAAATACTCGTTATCATCAACTTTCAAATACTCGTGCCAAATGTACCATCACTTTTCCTACCGATAGACACGTGTGGATAATGATGAAGGTGTCCACTCGACAACTTGCATGAAAATGTCGATGAGATGTAGCAGAACAATGGCGGTGTCGATATTGTTGTTGTGATGTCTCTGCATGATGTCAGATGCTTCTACTCACTTTGCGTGCATCTGCGACATACCTGATATCGAACTCAAGAAAGAGATTCAAGACCTCAGATGCTTTGTTGTCTATGAATACAACATATAACAGGGAACAATATATGTACATATACAATTTTCTGGTTTAGATTCCTCCATTGTTGTAATGCACTTGACAATGAGCCTTTTCTTGGATTCTGCAAAATGTTGCTATTTCGTTTTCCAAGGTGGTAAACATCCAGGATCAAGTGGTCTCAGGTCTGTACCATCTAATTTGGTTTGATTAGCATTCAAAGGAAAATAGAATGTCATTTTAGTCTGTTTCTGTTATGTTATCCCATGTAGGGTTTATGTCTAAGTACAATTTAAAATGCCTGTAAGAATGTACTAAGTGAAATGCATGTTGGACTTTATCAAAACAATCAGCATAACGGAGAGAGCTATGTCTCGAACAAACTGAGAGTCTTGAGTGACTTGTATGTATTGTGACGTTGCAAGCATTGACTTGTATGTATTGTGACGTTGCAAGCATAAATGTATAGGACCGTTCTCTGCAATTTTAAAAGAAAAGATACACCCCTCACAGATATTATGCCCTAGATATAAATGAACACAAAAACTCTTTCTACAAATCAGAAATGCATATTTCAAGCAACACAGAACAAGTTAACTGTTGTACATTGAAAACATTCACCCAACTTAAATAGGGATGAGAAAATAGAGTTAAAATACTGCTATTTAGCTCAGAAATCACCTTCATTTGTATTTGGTCACATAACTGGGCATTGTTATTTTTTTTTAGGCATACTAACTCTCTAATTAGTTCAACAATACAATGATACTACCACTCAATTAAACTTTGTTCTAGGCACAGAAAAGGAAAAGTTCGGATTTCCTTTTTTCTTCTTTTACAAAACATAAATTCCAATCATGGGCACAATTCCATATTTTTCCGTTGTTAGCATACTCAAGTTAAAATTATTTTTTTTAGTGGGTGCATAATAGAAAATGCTCTTCAATGTTAATGATTGAAAATATTCAATGTAATATTCCTATGCTACCCAGTGGTAAATGTAAATGCAAATGTACTTAAGCTGGTGAGCTGTTTGATATCATTTTGTATGCACATTTCATGGCATAGTGTGTGCTTTTATTGTATTGTGCAGTAAAATAATGAAGTGTGCACATTCTTGGATACTGCACACAACAACTTGAGTGCACACAATTTTGAGGTCAGGGAGCTACTTGAGTGCACACAATTTTGAGGTCAGGGAGCTTTTTGTGTATATGTAGGTTAGTGAGCCAATTATTATAAGCTAGGATGCTTATGTTTTGATTAAGCCGGAGAGCCTAGATGTTAAAGGCCAGTGCGCCTATTTTTGTATATGTCTCATAATTAATATAAAAAACATGTGCGATATGTCTCATAATTAATATAAAATACAAAGAGTATGGGGGACTAAACTTTGGTTAGGGAATGAGAGGGGCCTAAAAGTTAAGAAAAAAGGCTAAAAGTTAAGAAAAAAGGCTAAACTAGAGAGTTTAAGCCAAAAAAGAATATTATATTAATATTTCTTAAATTATAAAGTATAGATAATTATTTTTTCCTAAGTTCTAAAGTTGGAGACAAGTGGGTCAAAGTAGCTCCCAACATGGCAAGTGTCAAGTTGGGAACATGCATACATATTGTTGGGACTTAGTTCATTTTCGGATCTTTTCCATCATTCATTCCATCATTCAGTCATCCAATCAATCATTCATGAGCATGCACACACCCATTGAGCTATCCTTTGTATCTTCATGACTGTACCTGAACCTGTATCCATAGCCATTTTTGTGTTTGTGTATCTGGTTAGCTTGGGAGCTGGATTGAAGAAGCGGGTTGTCAGGCCTGTGGGATATTGAAGAGGCGGGTTGTCAGGCCCGTGAGAATTTCTTTGGGTGAGAGAATTGTTGAGAATTGATTTTCTGAAGGTATTGAATTGCAGTTATAGTGCTTGGAGACTTCCTGTCTGACCTGTTGCTGAAGCCCAGAAAGGAAGTGGGGCAGCTGAAGGACTGTTGAGCAAAGAAGGGGCACACTTTCTGGGGTGGGACAGACATGTGGGGATTGAGGGACTATAGGCAGATGACAGAGTCTTTCCTGTTGTCTATGAGCCTTTAGCTTGGTTAGGAATCCCTTTATCCAAATGGAGTTTAGTCACAACTCGGGGGTGACTCACTGTTGAGAGTGATGAAGAGTGTGGTCTAAGGATGGGAGGTTCGTGGAAGGTGTGCACGTAAATGATGACATTCTTACCAAGATAAATGCCAATTGTGTGATAAATTTACATGTTGGATTGTTATTTAAGTGTGTATTTTTATGGGTTTATTTTATGTATGGTTATTACTGTTTGCATATTTATGGGTATTTCCTGTATATGTTGTATGTATAATCCGTGCATTTACATATGTATTTGGCTGTTTACATTTTATGTATATATATTTACGTAAGAGTTATATGTGTATATATTTTAATTACCTGCAGTTCGAGAAATTTATGTGGCATAGCTCAATTGGATGCTAAGTATGTTAGAATATGTTTCGTAGAGAGAACAAAAAACATTCTTTGACGTAGCGTGCCCCGGCATGGATTCAAGCGTGTCGGGGACGTTACATTCAAGCCTTTGATTCTTGAGTCATGGGCATAATAGAAAATGCTCTTGGAAATATTCAAACCTTTGATTTCCGAGTCATGGGAAGTAAGCACAATAAGCATGCATGTAAGTTTGTTTACTGTAGCTAAAATATAATTTCAGAGACAGAAAAAACATCAATTTTTTGTTAACCAAATACGCAGGCTGAGATAGATTAGTCATCATTATCAACCATATTGTTGGTTGGAAATATATTTCCAAAAAGAGCAGTTAAGAGATATCCAAATTCATAAATTTCTAAAGTACTACAAAATCAGTCAAAACATATACAATGCGAAGGTGTCATCTTGCTTAATCAAACTCAATCAGACATACTATTTCTCTGCTCCAAACACTTGGCCTCCTCACCCGATGATCCCTTCAATCTTCATCACCACTATGCAGTCCCCATCCTCTTCTCTCTCGCATCGCATTAGGTGAAGGAGAACATAGCAAAGTTCATGCAGATAGCCACTAAACTCTGATGAGCCGGAAAGGCCAACGCAACAAACAAAAAATGTGGGTGGAAATCCTTCTAAGGAGGCGGAAAGGCCGAGGTAACAAACAAACAATGTCAGTGGAAATCCTCCCGTCGAGTACTTCCAGGCATCCTCACAATGGCCCTGCGCATCTGGAAAGAGATACTGCAGATGAGAACCCGTTCAAATTTCATGGTGATATATCTATTTTCTATGGAATTTTTCTATCACATTGAAAACCTAATTGAGTGAAGCTTAAGCATCCTTAATGCCCTTACTACTTTTCTTTGTGATTATCAAGAATTACAACTATGGAGCGATCATGACTACACTTAGATTTGACTGTATAAACAACTCAGTTTTTTTTTTTCTAGCAATCCCACAATCTCTTTTAATATGACGATGTGGTTCTGGATGACCGCCCAATCCCCAAAGCTTTCCTGCCACAACTTGATTACATGCAGATAGTCTGGTGGAGTGCGGGAATGGAAGTAACCCTAAATAGCAGGATTGCATCGACTTTTATAAGAGGTACTATGACATTCTTGGCGTCAACTATGGATCCAACTTCGACTTGCATTCTGGTCAAGCAATTGATCGATGCAACTTACTAGTTAGTGGTGCAAATGCGATAACTGTGAATGTTTTTTGCTTCAAGTGATTTCCATCATTGCAAGCAGTGGATCCTCCATGCAGGCTGCCGAGTGGAACCTGCAACCTTAAGCTTCCAAAAAACTGCAATGTTAGAGCATTTAATATGACTTTATATTAAATTCAATTAAAATTGTATAATACATGGCCATTTATAACATTTTTCAAATTATTTGTTTAAGAAATATGTTAGAGCATTTAATATGACTTTATATTAAATTCAATTAAAATTGTATAATACATGGCCATTTATAACATTTTTCAAATTATTTGTTTAAGAAATATTTTTTAAGAATGTTTTAAATCAAACTCTCATACACCAAGGATAATTATGTCCCATCACAATTTCTAGACCAATCAATAATTTTAAATGTAGGAATTTAAAATATTTTCATTTTAAAAAAACAAGTTTTAAGTTTAATGGATGTATTTACAAAACTTTGAAATATTTTTCCAGATAGTGGTTAATTAATATGAAGTCAACTTGCATTGACTTCTTACCTAATGCTATAGTCCCTGGCCAGAAGGGACTAATAATAACATATTTATTTATATGATTTTTTTTCTAAATAAAATTTATGCATTCAAAAACAAACCAACAACACAAATTTGAAAACAAGCTAGAGTTTAGATAAATACCAAGTGGACTATGTGATTGTTGTTATAAATATCTCTATAATATGTGTAATTGCAATTAAAAACACAGATCTAGGGAACTTTTCTTGACCTATTTTGTTGCCGTTTGGATTGTATTGTTTCTGCAAATTCAATCTTCTATCTTTGTACTTAAAGCAATCATCGATTCCTTCGTTGGAGTCCGACTTCTATCATAGTAAGTGGCTCAGCGGTATGTTGTAGTTTATAAGAAAAACAATGTAAACCTAGAAATGTTTGCAAATAAGCATGAGTTAATGAAAATGGGTTTGTATTGTATACAAATAATAACATTTTTTTTTTTTTAATATCATGGTACTTGGAAAAGATGATAATGTTCATTTTTTTTACTTCCATGTCATAGAAAAAAATGATAACATTTTTTTTACTTCCATGTCATAGAAAAAAATGATAACATTTTTTTTTGATTAAATACATAAAATCAATAACAAATATAGAGAAAAAAATGTATAGAAAAAAATGATAATATTTTTTCTTTTGATTAAATACATAAAATCAATAATAAATATAAAGAAAAAAATTATAAAAATAATGATGAAAAAAATATATTATGAAAAATTTCCTTTCCCTTCAATGAAAATATTCTAGAACAATTTTCATTTATATAGGAAATGATTTTATGCCATTATATGAAAATGTGAAAAGTTATAGGACACTTGACCAACAATGATGACTTCGATTTTGATCCCTTCCCATCTCCCACAAACTATGCTTGTTATACACTATTTATTTCGTGATTAAAAAATAAAATTAAAATGATTGATTGGTTTTTTAATCAAATCAATTAGATTGTGACATGAGGTGGCATTTATTTTGTTATCCAAGTGGAATAAAAAACATTATGAAACTTATACCTTTAGTTCATATAAAAAATTAGTTTCTTCTAAAAATTTTAAATTCTTATCTCACACTTGACTTGGAGTTAGTTAGAGAAATAAAGGGAAAGATAAAGAACAAAATTTTTATTAATTTGAATTTAATCGTGTAAATGCATATATTCATGTAAGTATATCATGCATTGTACTTTATTTTTTTTAAGTTTACTTTAATCACATGAGGAGAAAAATGTAATTTTTATTTTATAAGTGAATAGAAATTTATCATTTAAAAAATAAATAGTTAAAAATGAATTATTATTATTGTTATATATAAATAAATACCAATTTCACATCTTTACAAGTATTCTCTTCTAATAATATATATTACAATATTTAACATAAGTTAGTTACTGAAGGATACATTTTTGTTTATAGTATAGAGGGACATATCTCTTCTTTGCAAGTACATGTCATATGTAAGTATAGTAGAAGTCTTTAAATTAGATATAAACAAAGATAAATTTCATAACTTACTAAGGATACATTTTTCTTTATAGTATAGAGGGACGTATCTCTTCTTTGTAATTACAACATGTCATATGTAAGTATAGTAGAAGTCTTTAAATTAGATATAGACAAGGATAAATTTCATCTCTCATTTTATACTATGCGAGGTCTTATCCTTGTTTTGTAAATGTAATGTGTTATAATATTAATATATTACATGAAACTCTTTCATAAAAGTCTATGCAATTATGCTCATAAGTATTTTACATGTATTGATGTTAAATTGGTATTCTACATGTATTTATGTTAAATTGTTGACATTATTGCTTAAATTTTACACTCCTCCAATATTATAAATTATAACTCTCTTTATTATATACATATAAGAGAAACAATATACACTTATATGACAACATACTATAGAGTATTATTGTATACTTTCCAAAACAATCTCCTAGACTTATAATATCCCTACTCTCATTAACAATAGCCCAATTTTGGTAAGGATATAGCATTATTTTAAGTGACAACAACCCCCCTATAACTTATTGCAGCCCAACTTTGACTTACAATTGCCATGCTTTGTTATATTGTTTCTATATTCCACCTCTCTTAAATCATCCTAAATGTCATTTTTTATACCATTTAGTCTGATAAATTTAACTAAATTAAACCAACTAAAGAAAAAATAAATATGCAAGTAATCTAATAACTATTCTTTATAAAAAGTTTCCCAAACCTTCCCAATGAACAAGACAACTTTTTCAAAACAAAACTCCACATTTGGCCTTCTATGTTTTATGAATGAAAGATTTAGTTGAAAAAGACATCGTTTACTTAATTTGTTTTTTATTATGTCATTGATCCTTTCTTTGGGATCAAGATAACTTCATAAAAAAATAAACTTACTCTTATCCTTCCAAATTTCATGAATGAAACCTTAATCTTTGTTTATCAAGTCTCACTGCATAGGTAGTAAGTTTGTAAGCAACTACATTCAAACCTTGATGAATGTGAATCAAATTAAAAGATACAAATTTCTCAAAATTATCCCAAACTAATTTACTATATCATTTAAGATTTTTTTTTATATATGAGTGTAAGTATGGTTTATGAGATTTATGATTAACTCAGAATCACTCAAAATGGTTAGATATGTCTACAACCTAGATTAATTATTTCTTCTAATAAAAAAATAAAGCTTCAAATTCAAAACTGTCATTTATACAAGGGATGTTAAGATAATAAGAAAAATGATGTAATTTCCCAAAAGGATAATATAATACAATGCATGCTCTTGGGATCACCGTTAGTGCAAGAGAAGCCACATTTATCCATGATTATATTAGAAATTACATTAGGACCTAATTCCCCATCTATGAGGAAATTGTAAGGTATCAGAAGGAAATATGTAGAGAGGTAATATACTTATTACTAAAATTAGTTAACAGAAATAGTCAAAACAATAATCACAATGAAAATATAGATCCAAATGTTGATACGTTTATTATCTTGAGAGAAAATTTCATGTGCCTCTTTGAGGGGGAAACCTCCAATAGATAAGACCTCCAGTACAAATAATTTCCAAGAAAATCTTTTCCATTGCTTTCTACACCTATTTATACTATTTCTATCTTCTAGAGAACACTCTAGAGGTAGAACTTTCTAGAGGCAGAACCTTCTAGTAAGTTTTCTTACATTAGACATGTTCACATTATTACATAGGCCTTGTTTACTAATGACGACCTTTATTACATAGAAAAACATATTATTCTATCTACTTGAGGGGTTAGGGAGGTTAGTGATCCAAAATGGATCTAGGAAGGCCTAAAAATCAAAGTTCTTGGAATTAGACGAAACCAATGTCATTACATCCGTCTCATCACGCTGATTCCGACCATATATATATTTTTCGCAAATGGGCACCGTATGAAAAATATATCGCGTTTTGATCGATTTCCCAAACATGCAAAAAAGTCAGTTGGTCAAAGTTAACAAGCCGTATAGGTGACATCAACATGACATCATCATGCTGACATGGCATCACCAGGAGGTGACACGTGTCACTCAAATTTGGCATTTTCAGTCTGAGTTGGCACATGTATGGATTTGACACGTGGCACTGTATGGATGACATGTGGCAGTCCGTACATGACGTGGCCCAATGGAAGGATGACACATGGCAGTACGAAAGACAACCGAGAAATATAGATGTTGATATAGCAGAGTGACTATGTAGTACGAATGATGATGTGGCACGACACATGGTTGTACAACATGTGACATGGCAAGTGACTGGGAAGGTGACTAGGCTATACGAAAGTTGACGTGGCAGCTGACTGGGTTGTATGACGATGACGTGGCATACATAATGTATGCAGAATGTATGTTGAATGTGCTGGTGACTGTGTGGTATGGTCCAATCACAAGGTGACATGTCGCTCAATCAGAGGGTGCCACATGGCACCCCGAATTTTTCTAATGTCGTCTAGTCCAAAAATTTGTTATAACCTCTGAGGGATTTGAACCCCTTACCTCCGCGAGCGCTAACGACTTCGTGGAAGGGGGAGGACCAATCGAGATACGTGGTAGAACTTAACCAAACCTTGTTGATTTAATATTTAAGTTGATCTATGGCGTGTGTTAAGGGATAAGTCCTGTTCGGCGGGGGCCAACCCTAACCGACTAGGGGCTACAGACTTGGAGCTACAACGAAGCGTGGAGTGTGTGGGAGGTGAGGGCTGGCCACATGGGCCATAGCCATGACACCAGGAGCCAAGAATGAAGGAGACAACACGCAGTTACTATCCCGAGGAAACATGGCCCTGTCCCATGTGACCTGGAGCCCTAAGACAAGGGACTAGCATGCATTTGGAATTTTTTTACCTTATAATAAATATTTTCAGCTATTTTGATGGATTTTTGCCCATTATTGGGAGATCGGGAGCCCGATTTGAGGCCAGATATTGGGACAAATTTGGAAGGTTGATGCCCACTTCAAATCTATATAAACCAGGGATTCTTAGCAGCATTAGAGAGGTTCAAAATAGGAGAAATGCTGAGGAATTTGAAAGCCAAAGCCATTTTTATGCAGGGAAGCCATTGAGGATGGGAATTTTGCAGGCCAATTCCGGGAGCCTCACTCAATCGTTTTCAGTGTCGTCAGTTGTGTTGGATTATTAAGGTCGATAAAAACATAACCATACCAGTTTGTAATCCATTTGACACTTTTCTGATGTACTTTTGAAGCATTGAAGATAAATAAGAAAGCCTCACCCATTGAGACAAAGGCCCAAAGACGTAGGCAATCTTGCCAAACTCCGTTAACAACTTTGTTGTTATGTTTTTGTTTTTTTTAATCTTTGTGCTTAGATTTTGATCTGCATTTCTTAATATGGATGTTATCATATCTCATTAATTTATTCTTCTTTCATCAATTCCTAATTGGTTAATGAACTCATACTTTAAAACTTAACCAAGTCTTTAAAAGATCATTTCAGATCAAGTGGTATCCGAGCAGGTTGACGGTTGGTTTTTGAGTTTGCATCATTACCAGGGAAAAGCTAAATCGTGGTGAAGGCAAGCTTGTAGAAGGGGATCCTGAGATTGGATCGAGAAAGAGGACTTCTCAAAGTGAGGAGATGGCATCGAACAAAGGCATGTCTCAGAATGATACCGAGTTGCAAAAGACTTTATTCGCCATGTTTGATATGGTAAAGGTCTTATATGAGGATTACTTGGAATGGAAGAGGCCTTTCCAAGGGGAATATTCTAAACAAGACAAAAGTGAAGAAGGAGAGGATCCTCCTAAACCTCCTCCTTCACCTCCTTCTTCTCCATCAACTTCTTCTTCTTCAAGTACAAGTTCAAAATCCACTGCAAGAAAACATTCTCATAAACATGAACATGATATGCCTTTACTTAATCTTGATGTGAAATTTGAATTACCCATGTATGATGGTGAAGTCAGTGCTGAGAGGCTTGATAATTGGATCAGACAGATGGAAGTTTATTGCAATGTGCAACAAATCAAGGATGAGGCAACTCAAATCAAGTTGGCATCACTTCATCTTACAGGCACAACACTCATCTGGTGGTAGAGTAAGTTGCAAAATGGCACACAACAAGTGGGTAATGTATTTTCATCATGGAAAGATTTTGTTTTTGCACTTAGAAAGGAATTTTATCCCTTGGGTTATAAACATAGGGATTTAATTGAATGTCAAGGTCTTAAACTAAGAAAGGAACAAATATTGCAAGAATACGCAAATGAATTTTGTAAGATGGCATTAATGCTAAACATTCCATTACATACCCAAGAAACTCTTATGAAGTATATAGGAGGGTTACCTGCACATATTCGTAATACTGTATTTATGTTTGGACCTACTAATATTCATGAGGTTTATGTTCAAGAAACATACATTGAAGCAGAGAAAACAAGAGTTGGTGTATTAGGGGAATCGTCTTCAAGGAAAGAGGACAAATAGAAGGGGAATGGAAATAAATAAAATTCAATGACAAGAAGGGAAGGTAAGATCTCTTTCAAGAATTGCAAGAAAGAAGGGCATGATGATGACCATTGTTGGCAATTGCATCCCGAGAAGAGACCGAAATGGTTCAAAGAAAGGAAGGGGAGGCAAACAATTGCAACATCAACATGACCAACATACTTGGGATATGATTTAGGTGATGAGACTAAAATCACAACAGTTGGTTTGACATGTAAAATTGGTGGTGGATATGATTCTATATGCAAATTGTTTCACATAAGGGCGATAATGAAACATACTAAGATTGATACATTGATAGATAGTGGATCTCAATCTAACCTGATTTTAGAGGAAGTGGTTAAACAATTGGGATGAAACACTAAGATGCATCATAAACCTTACTCACTTAAATGGATAAGCAACACTAATAAATTGTACATAACAAAGCAATGCACTTTGAAGTTTGCAATTTCATCAAAGTTTGTGGATGAAGTAACGTGTGATGTGGTGCCACTCAATAAATGTGGAATGGTATTAGGAAGTCCTTATTTGTATGATCGTAAAACAATCTTTTATAGGGAATAGAATCAATATCACTTAATCAAAGAAGGAAATGAATATGTTGTACATGCTCATCACTTAAAAGAAAATCAATCTCTTCAAACAATGGAACAATTAAAGAAGACAACTTATGCAAGCAACACACCTATAATTGTGCCAAATCAAACAATTGATCTTAAGCATGAACATGAGATGGTTGTAGAATGGAAGTTCAATCATACTTTGCTTCAAGATAAGCTAATGTCATGCAAGTACTACACACATATTAGCTGATTTGTAGTCATATTTATGATTTTATTGTTACTAATGTTTTCAACATGGATGGTAGTGGCTTCAGTAGGATGTGAAATAGTACAAGTGGCTAACAATATGCTGTCAGTTGTCATGATTGTTTTACAATTGATCTTGATAAGACAGGTGCACATGACAGAGTTTAAAGACCAAGAACAAGTGGAGTGGCCTATCCCGCACTTGATGATTGGTTAATAATCTTTTGGAGGACCAAAAGGTCTTAGTGGGGAGGCATGATCCAAAATGAAACCAGGAAGGCCTAAAAATAAAAGTTATTCGAATTAGATAAAACCAGTGCCATTGCGTCCGTCTCGTTGCGCTGATTCTAACCATATATATATTTTTTCGCAAATGGACGTTGTATGTGAAAGATATCGCGTTTTGCTCGATTTCCCAAATCGACAAAAAAGTCAACTGGTCAAAGTCAACAGGCCGTACTGCTGACGTCAGTAGTACAACATGTAACATCAACATGGCGTCATGATGACATCATCATGATGACATGACATCACTAGGAGGTGACACATGTCACTCGAATTTAGCATTTTCGGGCTGAGTTGGCACCTGTACGGATTTGACACATGGCATTGTATGGATGACACGTGGAAGTCTGTACATGACATGGTCCAATGGCAGGTTGACAAGTGGCAGAACGAAAAAAAGTCAGCCAATACATATGTTGATGTGATAGGGTGACTGTGAAATACAGATGATGACGTGGCATGACACATGGTTGTATGACAGGGGACATGGTAGGTGAATGGATGGTACAAAAGTTGACGTGGAAATTGACTGGGCTATATGACAATGACGTGGCATGCTGACTGCATGTTGAATTTGCTAGAAACTGTGTGGTATGGCCCAATCACAGGGTGACATGTGACCCAATTAGAGGGCACCACGTGGAACCCCAAATTTTTCCAATGTCGTCTAGTCCAAAAAAAAATTATAACCTCTGGGGGATTCAAACCCTTGACCTCCGTGGGCACTAACGACTTCGTGGAAGGGGCCAGACCGATCGAGCTATGTGGCAGGACTTAACCAAACACCACTAATTTAATATTTAATTTGATATATGGCATGTGTTACAGGATAAGTCCTGGTCTGCGGGGTCCAGCCCTGACCAACCAGGGGATACAGACTTGGATCTACAACGAAATGTGGAGTGCGTGACAGGTGAGGGCTTGACCAAATGGGCCATAGCCATGAGACTAGGAGCTAAGACCAGAGGGGCCAATGCATAGTTACTAGTTCGAGGACACATTTCTCTATCCCATGTGACCCGGAGCCCGAAGATAGGGGGCTAGCACGCATTTGGAAATTTTTAGGGTTTTTTAACTTATAATAAATATTTTTCAATTGTTTTAATGGATTTTTGCCCATTATTGGGAGATCTGGAGCTTGATTTGAGGCCAAATATTGGGAGGAAGTTGGGAGGCTGATGCCCACTTCAAATCTATATAAACCAGGGGTTCTTAGAATCAATAGAGAGGTTCAAAACAAGATAAATGATGAGGAATTTGAAATCCAAAGCCATTTTTATGCAGGGAAGCCATTGAGGAGGGGAACTTTGCGGCCCAATTCTGGGAGCTACGCTCAACCATTTTCAATGTCGTCAGTTGTGTTGGATTCTTGAGGTCGAGAAGAACATAACCATACCAGTTTGTAATCCATTTGGAACTTTTCTGATGTACTTTTGAAGCATTGAAGAGAAATAAGGAAGCCTCACCCACTGATACAAAGGCCCAGAGATGTAGGCAATCTTGTCGAACTCCTTTAACAAATTTGATGTTATGGTTTGTTGATATTTGTGCTTAAATTCTGATCTACATTTCTTATTATGGAAGCTATGATATCTCATTAATTTCTTCTTCTTTCATCAATTCCTAATTGGTTAATGGACTCATGCTTTAAAACTTAACCAAGTCTTTAAAAGATCATTTTGGATCAAGTGGTATCAGAGAAGGTAGACAGTTGGTTTTTGAGTTTGCATGAGTACCATAGAAAAGATGAATCGTGGTGAAGGAAAGCTTGTAGAAGGGGATCTTGAGATTGGATCGAGAAAGAGGATTTCTCAAAGTGAGGAGATGGCATCAGAATAAGGCATGTCTTAGAATGAGATCGAGTTGCAAAATAATTTATTCACCATTTATGAGATGGTAAAGGTATTATATGAGGATTACCTGGAATGGAAGAGGCCTTTCCTAGGGGAGTCTTCTAAACAAGACAAAAGTGAAGAAAGAGAGGATCCTTCTAAACCTTATTCTTCACCTCCTTCTTCTCCATCTTCTTCTTCAAGTACAAGTTCAAAATCCACTTTAAGAAAACATTCTCATAAACATAAACATGATATGCCTTTACTTAAGCTTGATGTGAAATTTGAATTACCCATGTATGATGGTGAAGTCAATGTTGAGAAGCTTGAGAACTGGATCAGACAGATGGAAGTTTATTGCAGTGTGCAACAAATCAAGGATGAGGGAACTCAAATAAAGTTGGCATCGCTTCGTCTTGCAGGAACAACACTCATCTAGTGGTAGAGTAAGTTACAAAATGGAACACAACAAGTGCATAATGTATTTCCATCATGGAAAGATTTTGTTTTTGCACTTAGAAAGCAATTTTATCCTTTGGGTTATAAAGAGAAGGATTTAATTGAATGGAAAGGTATTAAACTAAGAAAGGGACAAAAAATACAAGAATACACATATGAATTTCGTAAGATGGAATTAATGTTAAACATTCCATTACATACCCAAGAAACTCTTATGAAGTATATAGGAGGTTTACCTGCGCATATTCATAATAATGTATTTATGTTTGGACCTACTAATCTTGATGAGGTTTCTGTTCAAGCAACATACATTGAAGCAGGGAAAACAAGAGTTGGTGTATCAGGGGAATCATCTTCAAGGAAAGAGTGCAAAAGGAAGAGGAACGGAAAGAAAAAAAATTCAGCGACAAGAAGGGAAGAGAAGCTCTCTTGAAAGCATTGCAAGAAAGAAGGGCATGGTGATGACCATTGCTGGCAATTGCATCTCGAGAAGAGACCGAAATGGTTCAAAGAAAGGAAGGGGAGACAAACAGTTGCAACAGTAACACAACCAACAAACTTGGGATATGATTCATGTGATGAGACTAAAATCACAGCAGTTGGTTTGACAGGTAAAATTGGTAATGGATATGATTCTAGATGCAAATCGTTTCACATAAGGGTGATAATGAAACATACTAAGATCGATACATTGATATATAGTAGATCTCAATATAACTTGATTTCAGAGGAAGTGGTTAAACAATTGGGATTAAACACTAAGATGAATCATAAACCTTACTCACTTAAATGGATAAGAAACAATCATAAATTGCACATAACAAAGAAATGCACTTTAAATTTTGCAATTTCATAAAATTTTGTAGATGAGGTAACGTGTGATGTGGTGCCACTCAATGAATGTGGAATGGTCTTAGGCAATCCTTATTTGTATGATTGAAAAGAAATCTTTTACAGGGAACATAATAAATATCACTTAATCAAAGGAGGCAGTGAATATGTTGTACATGCTCATCACTTAAAAGAAAATCAATCTCTTCAGACAATGGAACAATTAAGGAAGGCAACTTATGCAAGAAACACACCTATAATTGTGCCAAATCAAGCAATTGATCTTAAGCATGAACATGAGATGGTTGTAGAATGGAATTTCAATCACACTTTCCTTCAAGATAAGCTAATGTCGTGCAAGTACTACACACATGTTAGTTGATTTGCAGTCATATTTCTGATGTTATTGTTGCTAATATTTTCAACATGGATGGCAGTGGCTTCAGTAAGATGTGAAAGAGTACAAGTGGCTAACAATATGCTGCCAATTTTCATGGTTGTTTTGCAATTGATCTTGATGAGACAGGTGCACAGGACAGAGTTTAAAGACAAAGAATAAGTGGGGTGGCCTATCCCTTACTTGATGACTGGTTGATACCCTTTTGGAGGAACAAAAGGTCTCAGTGGGGAGGCATGATAAAAAATGGATCTAGGAAGGCCTAAAAAACAAAGTTCTCGGAATCGAACAAAACCAACCCCATTGCATCTGTCTCATTGCGCCGATTCCAACCATATATTTGTTTTTTGCAAATGGATGTCGTATGTGAAAGATATCGCATTCTGACCTATTTCCCAAATAGGAAAAAAAGTCAACTGGTCAAAGTCAACATGTCGTACTATTGACATCAACAGTACGACAAGTGATTTAAGCATGTTGTCATAATGACATCATCATGCTGATGTGGCATCACCAGGAGGTGACACATGTCACTCAAATTTGGCATTTTCGAGTTGAGTTGGCACCTGTACGGATTTGGCACGTGGCACTGTACGAATGACACATGGCAGTCTGTACATGACATGGACCAATGGTATGCTAACACGTTGCAGTACGAAAGACAGTCGAGTAGTATGGATGATGACATGGCAAGGTGACTGTGTAGTATGGATGATGACATGGAATGACATGTGGTTGTACGATAGGTGACATGGTAGGTGACTAGGTTGTACGAAAGATGACGTCACAGTTGACTGGGCTGTACGACGATGATGTGGCATGATGACTGTACGTTGACTATGCTGGTGACTGTGTGGTACGATCTAATCATAGGGTGACACGTGGCCCAATTAGAGGGAACCACATGGCACCCCAGATTTTTCCAATGTCGGCTAGTCCAAAAATTTGTTATAACCTCCAGGGGATTTGAACCCTTGACCTCCGTGGGCACTAACAAATTCTTGGAAGGGGGCTGACCGATCGGGTTACGTGGAAGGACTTAAACAAACCCCGCCGATTCAATATTTAAGTTGAGCTATGGTGTGTGTGAAGGGATAAGCCTCGGTCGGTGGGGGCCAACCCCGACTGACCAGGGGCTACAAAATCAGAGCTACAACCAAATGTGGAATGCATGGGAGGTGAAGGCTTGGTCAGATGGGACATAGCCATGAGACTAGGATCCAAGACCAGAGGGGCCAATGCCCAGTTACTAGCTTAAAGACACATGGCCCTGTCCCATGTGACCTGGAGCCCGAAGACAGGGGGCTAGCGTGCATTTGGAAATTTTTTGGGGTTTTTACCTTATAATAAATATTTTTCAACTATTTTAATGGATTGTTTCCCATTATTGGGATATATGGAGCTCAATTTGAGGCCAGATCTTGGGAGGAAGTTGGGAGGTTGATGCCCACTTCAAATCTATATAAACCAGGGGTTCTTAGCAGCATTAGAGAGGTTCAAAATACGAGAAATGTTGAGGAATTTGAAATCCAAAGCCATTTTTACACAGGGAAGCCATTGAGGAGGGGAACTTTGCAGGCCAATTTTGGGAGCTACGCTCAACCATTTTCAGTGTGGTCAGTTATGTTGGATTATTGAGGTCGAGCAGAACATATCAAGACCAATTTGTAATCCATTTGACACTTTTGCGATGTAATTTTGAAGCATTGAATAGAAGTAAGAAAGCCTCACCCACTGAGACAAAGGCCCAGAGACATAGGAAATCTTGTTGAATTCCATTAACAACTTTGTTGTTATGGTTTGTTGATCTTTGTGCTTACATTATGATATACATTTATTATTATGGCTGCTATGATATCTCATTAATTTCTTCTTTTTTCATCAATTCCTAATTGGTTAATGAACTCATGCTTTAAAAATTAACCAATCTTAAAAGATCATTTTGGATTAGTTAGGACCCTAACATTCCCTCCCCTTTAAAGAAAAACCTTGTTCTCAAGGTTTGAGATGTGGGAATTACTAGAGAATGGCAGTCGGTTTCCATGTGGCATCCTCAGGTTGGGCATTCTTCCGTTGGACTAAAAAGTTATGAATTGTGCATTGCGAAGGCAACACTCGCATGTGGATAGGACTGCTTGAGGTTGCAACCAAATGGATCCTTCTTCATCCAATTTTAGAAGAATGGTTTGAATATGACACTTGGTTCCAAACACTTTCTTTAATAAAGACACATGAAAATATGGATGGATCTTAGAGTGTCTGGGAAGAACTAACTTGTAATACATGGGCCCAACTTGCTTGAGGATTGCATAAGGGCCATAAAACTTTGGAGAAAGTTTATGGAAACGATCTACTTTGAGGGAAGTGTTGGATTACTGAGAGGGGGGGTGAATCAGTAGAGATTTTTAATCCTTTTAACCACAGTATGTAACTGTTATTTATCTTTATGATCAATATACCATTCTCATTCAACAAGTGAAAAGTAAATAAACCATGAATAATGAACAATCATACACATACACAGTAAACCAATATTTTTACATTGAAACCTAATGCAAGAGAAAAACACATAATGATTTTTCTTATATGTATTTAAGAATTACATTCATTGGAAGCACCAACTTCCTTTGTTCTCCAACTGCAACTGGAAGGAGGCCCTGACCCACTATATTTTTAGGCTACAACCTGAGGGAAGATCCAACTCCCCAATTATTTGGCTACAACTAGAAGGAGGCTGCAACCTGCTATGTTCTCCGGCTACAACCAAAAGGTGGTACAACCACCTATTCTTGCCCCGTCCTGTCGCCTTGAAATGTAAGTGTCAAATGATGAAACCATTGCCACAATGTCAATGTGAGATAAACCACTGCAAACTTGTACCAACCTGAGCCAACAAACTGTAACCAACCTGTACCAAAATCTTGCAATCAATCATGTACTATAAATCTACCCGTACCAGCAAAAACCAATAGGTACATGACTTGTTTGTGTAGCTTGTGTATGTATGTGACTTGTCTATACTACATCCTATGTATGTATACAACCTGTCTATACTACAACCTGCATACACCTTCATAAAGATAGGGTATTTCACCTTTTCTAAAACTTCAACCACTTGTTGCCTCTGTCTCATCAACCTGCAACCTATCACTGTGTCTTATATGTAGTTGTGCCATGTGCATACATCATCTTACATATCCCTTAACCAAGTGCATCTATATCTCTCTAGTCATGTGTCATACATTTGTGTATAATAATGAACAAGTGTAATAAACCTCACATGGACTAGACATCAAACCCTCAGTGATATACAACCTTACACTACACCAACAACTTCACAACCACTTCACAACTACAAGCTCTCAACCATGTACCACAAAAACTCTCAACTATATACCAAGAAATACAAGATGTGCCTCAACACTAGCAAGATGTACCAATGATAAATGTCAAATATACCAACACTGTATTTCTGTAGATCTAGCTTATACAGTAAGTGTCATACAACCAATAACCGCTCTAGGGAAAATCCTCAAACCCCCATAACCATATCTCATGTAGGAAACAATATCCAACTACACATAGAAATAAGACATACCTTTTGAACTTGTAGATAGATATGTTGTACCTGATCATTGGAGACCTTCCTTGGAGCTTGATTTCAGACTATAGAGAACTAAAATATTCATCTCCTCAAGTTTTCATGGCTTTTCTCAACTGTACGCACCCTGTTATACTGCAAACCCGTGTACGTATGCGCCCTTCTTCACTGCAGCTCGCGTACACCTAAAAAACTAGGGTTTTTTTCAGTATTTCCGCAATTCTAAAATTTTCATCATCAATCCTTTGTCCTACCTTAGACTTGCATAACTTCATATGTATCAATGAGTACTTGCAATAAAACTTACACAATAATAGATATTCAATGTGCTCAATAGGTGCTAATAAGAGAGATTTTCTCTCTTATTTATACTACCATGTAGCTTCCTCAAGGGGTTACCTTCTAGCCAACTTAACCCAAATTCCTTCTTTTAGGGCTAACCCACTTATAACCACTTTATCCAAAATTATTAAATGCTCCACTTCTAGTTGCAACTAATTTAATTTTAGTTATTTTCTTATTGCACCAACTTAACCCATGATTAAATCCTAGTTTCACCCACTTGACTAGTCAAATTCTTCTAGGAGCTTCTAGAATAATTTGATTTCTTTGACCTTCTAGATAACTCATGAGGGTTATACAACTTGACAAGGCCACAACTCTCTAACCGTGAGGATTTATGTGATGTTCCACATATCAATGGAAATGGCATGACATGTACTATCCATCTAGAATATTCTTACCTACAAATATACTAATCTTCATACCATAATACATCAATCAAAATTAAGTCCCTTAACCATACTGTTGGGGCTACTAGAATTTGCTACTGGAATTGCTTCAAGGGTTGACATCAATGAAAACCAACCCAATTAATAAACAATACACCCCTTTGGCATTGATGGAAACACTTTGATGCAACAATGAAGTCATATCTCTCATGCTCCCCTTGTGACCATCGCTCCCTCTGGAAACATGCCTCTGTTCTCTCTCTCCAAGCATATAATTCTCTATCCATGAATCTAATGAATATATCCCCCTTTGACATCAATGGAAAAGGTAACTTCCCGTCAGGGCTGCTCACCCTAAATGAACAGTCCTTGGGGCTACTCCCCCCTAACTAAAATCTTCCTGAAACTGCTCCCGCAAACTGAACTATCTTCTTTATGGTGCTTCCTTGTGTAAATCTAAGACATATAATAAAAGCATTCAAAAAAATTCATTTTGGAGTAGAAATTACTCCGAGTCTCTGTCGACGATACTCAAAATCTTCCCTTGGAAGCGGTTTTGTAAAGATATCTGCAACTTGTTATTTTGTGCACACATATTCAACTTTGATGTTCCTCTTTGCAACCTGTTCCCATAGAAAGTGATACTTGATCGGAATGCGATTTATCTTGGAGTGCATCACTGGATTCTTTGTTATATTGATGGCACTTGTATTATCACAATATATCGGAATGGGTTCATCATACTCAACCTATATATTTGTCAGTTTCTTTTTCATCCATAGAACTTGTGTACAACATGTTGTTGCTGCAATATACTATGCTCCAGCTGTAGATAATGATACTGATGACTATTTCTTCCTTAGCCAAGATACCAAACACTCACCCAAGTAGAACATTGCTCCACTTGTACTTCTTCGGTCATCAATGCAACCTTCCCAATTTGCATATGTGTAGGGAATAAGTGACAGATCCTTTCCTTTTGGATGCCATAATCTAAAATCTTATGTACCCTTAAGATATCTGAATATCCTTTTTACTACTAGAACATGTGATTCCTTTGGTGCTGCTTGAAATCGTGCCACCTGTCCAACTTCCTGCATTACATCTGGTATCGATGTTGTCACATACAATAAGATGCCAATCATTGACCTGTACTACCTCTGATCTATAGAATTTGGATAATCATATTTGCTTATCTTGCCAACTGGTTTGCATAAGAGTATTGTCTGGTTTGCAATATTCCATTTCGAACCTCTTTAGTATTTCTCTGATATATTTGGTTTGAGAAATCAAAATTCCTTGGTTTCTTTGACATATATGAAGACCCAGAAAAAAGGATAGTTCTCCAAGCAATGAAATTTCAAATTCATTATGTATATCCTTTGCAAATTTCTGGCTCAACTTGCCATCATCACTTCTAAAAATAATATCATCAACATAAAATTCAATTAATAAAACACCATCTTGAGTTACCTTCATGTAGATGTTGTTGTCTACATTTCCTTTTCTGAACCCTTGTTGTTGTAGATATATGTCCAATCTAGAATACCATGCTTTGGGGCCTTGTTTTAGACCATACAAGGCCTTCTTCAATATGCAAACATAATCTTCATTATATGATAACTGGAATCCTTCCAGTTGCTCAATGTAGACTTCTTCTTCTAGTTCCCCATTCAGAAATGCAGATTTCATGTCCATTTGATACACTTTACTATTCTTGGATCATACATAATCTAGGATCAATTTGATTGCTTCCATTCTAGAAATTGTGGAAAACGTATCTTCAAAGTCGATACCTTCAAACTGTGCATATCCTTTACATACCAATATAGCTTTGTTCCAGGTAATCTATCCATATTCATTCAATTTATTTCTGAAGACCCACTTTGTAATGATCACATTCTTGTACCTTGGTCTTGGAACCAATTCCCAAGTTTCATTCTTCTCTATTTGATCCAACTCTTCATCCACGGCCTTTATCCAAAATTCATCTTGTTGGCTTCTTCAAATTTTTTTGGTTCAATCGAAGATAAGAGTGCTAGGTGTATTTGTTTTGGTGAACATATTATTATTCTAGTCTCAACTCTTGCATCTTTGTTCCCGATAATCTAATCTGAGGGATGATTCTTCTATATTTGTTTGCTAGGTATCTTTGGAGGTACTTGATTTTCTTTCTCTTCTACTTCTATCAGATCTTCTTCATTTTCCCCTTCTGCTACTTCTTTATCTTTTGCTTCTTCTTCATAAACCTGTTCCACTGACTCCTTTTCTTCTTCCTTTATTTTCCACCTTCCTGTCTCATAAACCATCACATTGATGATTTCCACAACTTTGTTGAGCCTTATATTGAAAAATTTGTATGCTTTCCTTGTGCTCGAATATCCAACAAGTATGCCTTTTTCCACACGAAAATCAAATTTTCCCATTCTGCCATCTTCTCTTTTGATATAGCATTTTCTTCCAAAACCTCTGAAGCGCTTCACATTCGTTGGTCTTCCTTTCCATAGCTCGTAGGGAGTTTTATCATTGTTTTTTCTAAGCATTACTCAGTTTTGAATGTGAACTGTTGTATGCATTGCATGTGCCCAAAATACATCTTTCAACTTAGAATCCATTAACATTATTCGATCCATTTCTTGTGCTGTCTCGTTCTTCCTTTCGACAACTCCATTTTGTTGAGGTGTCCTAGCAACAAATAATTTCCTTTTTATTCCATGATTTCTACAAAAATCCATAAATTCCTTTGAATTAATCTCTCCTCCATTATCATATCTCAAACATTTGATTTTTGAATCTATTTCATTTTCAACCATTTCCTTGTATATCTTGAATTTTTCGAGTTATTATGACTTCTTCCTAAGATAAACAACTACATTGATCCTTGTATAATCATCAACCAATAACACAAAATATTTCTCACCTTTTAAACACTTTGTTCTAGTTGGTCTAACTAGATCATTATGTACAATTTCCAACAGTCTTATTGTGGAGTATTCCTTTTATTTTAAGTTGGTCTTTGTTTGCTTTCCGTGTTGACAATGCTTTCATAATGTATTGGTTGGCTTCGTGATCTGGGGAATTTATTTGACTACTTCCTTTTTTCTGACTTTGACAAGGTTATTGAAGTTTATGTGACCCATTCTTCTGTGCCATAGAAAAACTTCATCTTCCTTTCCCAAACAACACTTTTCATTTCCAATTTCACTTAATACATATATGTTGCTTGAAGTTCCTTCAACTGTTGCAACTAATCTTCCTGAACCTGCTTTTCTTATCTCACACTTCTGTGAATCAAACACAAGTTCAAGACCTTGGTCACAAATATGACTTACACTTAGAATCTTAGGTTTTATATCTTTCACTAGTAGAACATTTTCTGCCTTGATATCCTTGTTTCCAATTCTGATTGTGCCTCTTCCAATTATTCTAGCTGAGTCATTATTTCCAAGGGATACTGATCCATCTATTTCCTTTCTCAAGGTTAGAAACATGTCCTCGTCACCTTTCATGTTCTTTGAGAAACAACTATCAACATACCAACCACATTTCTTTTGTTTATATTGTATATAAAGTGTGCATTCTTCATTGTTATACTGATTCTTCTTTCTTATCCATATTATTTGCCGAGGTTCCTTTCTGTGATTGTTGTTATTTTGTTGTGATTCTCTAGGAGGGACTGTCATTCTACAATATTTGGCTATGTTTCCAAATTTGTTGCACTTGTAACATTCTGCTTCAGTGCTCAAAGACTCAAATATATTGTAGCTTCTTCTCTCTGTTTCACTATGCCTTCTTGGATAACCATTTTGTGCATGACTTTCATAGTTGTTTTTGTTTCTGCTATTTTCTCTGCAATTTACATCTTTATGTCCAAAATTATTACATGAATAAAATAAACCAAAGAAGATAGCTTGATACCTGGGAGTTGATGATATTCTGAAAGGAGTTACTCTTATGAATCCTTCTTCTTCTTGAGGCCTTCTTATTTCTAACTGTCGTTGATTATGAAATTTGAAACTTCTAGGTGGAGGAGTGTCTATGTAATCTTCCTTGTAAAACTTCTTGTCTCCTCTGACTGTCTCTGCATAGATTCTTGGATGTGTTTCTTGATCTATTGTTTTGGATCTTGATCCATTTTTTGTTTGATTGTATCCAATTTCAAACTTGTCATGATTTGGTCTTTGACTATTAATAATGTTATCCAAAACTTTAGAACTATTCTACATTTTTTTCTTTTGAATATCTTTTCTCAATGTGACAATCTCTAATTTCCAATGATCATGTCTCTTTATTCTAACCATTTCTTGAGTGCTTATTCAATTCTTTTGTCTTATTCAACTTGAATATTTAACTTAGTGATCATATGTTCTAATTCTTCAGATTTGGAACTTTGAGATTCCTCTTTTCTTTTTAGTTCTTCTTGTAGTGACTTGCTTTTCTTCTTTTCCCTTTTTATAAATTATATGGCACTCATCAATTCTTCTCTAAAGACAAATTCTTCCTCTTCATATTCTTCTTCGGTGCCTTCTTCATCGGAGTCTTCTACTTCCATGAATAGAACCCTTTCTATCTCACTTCCACTATCTTCATATTCATTTGATGAGGTGTTATCTTCTTTTGTGCAAAATATTTTCTTGAAGACTTTCTTTTTGGTTTTCTTGCCTTTGTACATTTGTGTTCTATTTGAATCATATTCTTCATTTCTTTTCTTTTTCCTATGGGCAAATTTGTTAGAAAATTGACCAATACCATCACAATTAAAAAAATCAATGGAAGCTTACCTCTATATTTTTTGTCGGTTCCCTTTTTCAGTCTTCTGACAAAGTTGGCCATTTCCTCATCATTTTCTTAGATGTCACTGCTGTTGCTATATTCTTTTTCCTTTTCCTTTCCATTTTTCTTTGACTTCTTGTATGCTTTGAATGCTACTTCTTTTGTAACTGGATTCTCCTGGTCGATTCTCATTTCATAAGATGTGAAAATTCCATGTAGTTCATCCATGCTTATTGAATCCATATATGTTCTTTCTTCTAGTGCTCAGATCTTAGGATCAAATCTCATTGGAAGATATCTTAGTACCTTTTGAACAATTATAGATTCATCCACTTCTTCTCCCAATCCTTTGATTGCATTCACTGTTTCATCAAATCATAAGAATTAAGATGCAATATTCTCATCTTCCTTCATCTTCAACTGTTCAAATTGACCTCTGTAAGTTTGAAGCTTTGATGCCTTTACTTTTGCATCTACTTCATAAACATTCTGGAGTTTGTCCCAAATCTCCTTTGTAGAGATGCAATGCATAACTTTTCCATATACCGAATCACCAATACCATTCAAATGATATTTTTTTTCTTTTGAATTATTTAGACTGAGTTTCCTTCCATTTTCATTTGTTGGAGGAACAACGGGTTATTTATACCCATCTACAATTGATTTCCAACCTCAAATCCCTATTCTTGTACATATGTTTTCATCCTTCTACTCCATAATGCATATTTTTGTCCATCAAACTGTGGTATTCCATTTTTGTACATACTGTTGCTCTCCATGATCTACCTTCCAGTGGTTAAACTAATTTATGAAGGGACCTACTCTG